>BFEA01000106.1:2710631-2728465 GCA_003427395.1 Chara braunii | reverse complement strand
TGGGGGCAGCTCGCGCTCAACTTCATCAACGTGGCGAGCCTTGCACGTGAGAGGCACAGTGGAGGTGGAGTTCAAAGAAGAATGAGAAATTTAATGGTTTCAATCTGCCCTTGTTTTTTCTTTTTCTTTTTATTTTTGCATGTTATCACTGTGCCCGTTTTTTGCTTTTATTCTTTGTTCCGCAAAGTGCGCTCTTTTAGTTTGTAGTGATGTGACAATATATATACTATTTGACGATATATATATATATATATGTCACAGAGAACTGTCTGGGGAACTCTGTGCAGAAAGGGAGAAAAGGACAATAAACGGGTGGCGGGAGGGGGGGCGGTTCACCGCCTCATACGGAGGTTGAACCCGACTTATTTATGTATATTTATTGTGGAATTTTCTTAAGGTCTTTTTTCCGGGATGTTCTGTTTCATTCGCCATGTGTGGTGCACCAGTGACTTTTGGATACATACGTACAAACCTCTGCATCGATTAATCCAGCCAGGTAATTAGACTTGAAAGTAGACACGGAGTTAGTGTAGTCAGCCTTGCCGCTTACTTTCCGTCCCTCGGTAATCAGACAAGTTGGATGCAATGCGGCTCTGAGGAGTCCAAGCAGCTTAGTTGCTGGCCAGGGCCCGTGTGCATTCATGCTGTGCACAAGTGCCCTCTGAAGTACGGTTCTGACTGTATGTTGACTGCCACAGAATACTGTGTGGAGTCTGTGGACGATCGCTGAAGATTGTGCGGTAAATCCGTTGTGGCCAGGCTTCGTGTACACTCAAGAGGCAGAGCTGCATGCCTCTCTCTTATGGGGTGGCCAGCCAGAGTGATATTGTATCAATCTAACACGGTTGCTTCAACCCCGGGCATTTTGAATGCTTGATATGTGGCATGCCAATGACATCGTAGTGGCCCTTCCGGTTTTGGTCCCTTCTGGTTTCTTCCCCCCTTCCCCCTTGCTTCTCCTGCGCATCTATATTAAGGGCATGGATGAGAACGTAGTGGCCACTGAGACTGGGCTTTCTGTCACTTATATGGTGAATCAGGTTGCTTCAGCACTGCGTTCTGCAAGCTCCTGACTTTATTTTGCATTTGACGATCTACTCGGTGGAAACACTGCATCCCACACCAGTTACTTGGCCTGTTGAGAAGCCGTGTATTGTAAAGAACGGTCTGTTGCAAGGGATGAGGTAGGAGAGAGGCGAGCTGAAGATGAGAGGTACCCAAGGCATGGAGCAAGGTTGGATGGTGGGAGGTAAGGGAGGGGAGTGGTTGGGAAGCGTGTGAGCACGTGTGTGAGAGAGAGGGAGACAGAGAGGGAGGGGGGGGGGGGGGGAGAGAGAGAGAGAGAGAGAGAGAGAGAGAGAGAATCTTTTGCCTGTTGCCTTGCTTTATTGCCCAGTTTTCCCCACTTTCATCACCGCCTTCATTGTGGAGTCCTCTTCATTGATATAGACAGAGGGCGATGTTGCGGAGAAGCGTAATGGTGTTAGAGAAAGATTTTGGGTTGGAATGACCATGTACATTAGGAATAGCAGTATGAATGGGGAGGTTAAGACGCCAATACACGGCCCCAGCCTTGTAGAAATTTGTTCATCGGGTACGTCGAAAATTTTGCGGCTCGGGCCTACCGGACCACAATGGCTGGTGGCATCAGCCAAAAAAGGAAAGAAGTGCGCCACTGGCGGTTTAGGAAAGCTTGGCACTTAGTGCTATGCCCCGAGGCCCGGGTGTACTGGTGGTCGTAAGTAGCGGAGACGGGAGGAAGGTGAAGGGAAGAACGATGGTATATGTAGGTTGGTCCTTACCGTTTCATCCCATTATACTGGGATGTGGGACGAAAGAGGGCCTTTCTTGGTCTGTTGTTTTCGTGAGGGAAAAGATCAAGAAGCGGAGCATGCACAGGACAAGAGGGAAGAGAGGGGGCCAAACTCTGTGAAGAACAGAGGTGCGGACGTCCTGCATCCCTGGAAGGAGGGTCACACAATGTGCCGGCGTATAGGGATTGATGTGCATCGTTGGCATGCACCTTTCATTTATTTTTGTACTTACTTTTCTTTTTTGTTTTTGCATGTTCTTCTTTTGCAGGCGAAGGGAACATGTCATCTAAGTTTATATGATGGTGCCTTTGAAGTGAGTCGAATGTGGTCATTACATAACGATCATATTCCGGGCAGAGGTAGAATGTGGCCAGAGATGTGTAACATAACAAGTGGCCTCGGGTTGTCTGGTTTGACTGGCTGGCCCAGGGCTGGGCAAGGTCTCTGGGAGACTTTGACAAAACTAAAACGGAAATCTGCAAAGTCTGGAAGAAAAGTGCGTCACCAAATTCAAAGTTAAGGTCGGATTTGGGCACATGTCAGTGAGTATAGGAATGCCCGGTCACGAATGTTTGAAAAATAAAACCTTAGCCTCTTTTGTTGCCTTTTGTGGGTCTGGACCGGTTGGGCCTGGGTGCCCAGCTGAGCATCCGCGCCCTGATGACCTTGCCAGATTCACGATAGACGGAGTAGCATCCTTTTGGCTACGTCCTGAGGAGTAGGTTGTGCCGCAGTTGGGTTTCTAGTACCACACTTTATTATGTTCTGTTTGTAGTGGTTGCATTTTCCCTTTCATCGTGTCGTGTGTGTACTAGATGGTGCTAATGCTGGTGCTGTGATGTTGTGTGTGGGCTGTTTCATGCGATGCAATGTGACTGTGCAGGCGCGGGAATAACGTTTAGCAAAACGGGGCTCAGGCTGATGCTTTGGGGGATAGCATATGTGTTCAGTTGGTGCAGCAAACTCTGTGAAGATGCCTTCGGATGCCAGGCATTCAGGTGGGCTAAGTGGTAGTGCTTTGGACGAAGTAACATCACGTGCTGCAGGAGCAGCAGTGACCAATCAGAGGGAGAGAGGAGCGGGGGTGGAGGCTGGGAAAGTCTGCCATGAGGAGACCGGTTCCAGACTAGAGGAACGGTTGTGCGCACTTGAGGCAGAGCGCCGGAGGATTGAAGGTTTCATGGAAATGCTGCCTCATTGTAGGGACCTACTTGATAAAGGTTCGTCGATCTTACTGTGTTGTGGGGTAACAGTTGTGGATGATTCGATTGTAGGTGGACTCTCTGAACATGGCCTGTCTCCTTGCAGGTATATCTGGTAGACTGATGTCAAACCTTCTTACCTTCCCCCCCCCCAACCCCCCCAACCCCCAATCACCCCTAAGACCAGAGATAAGGCAAGGACAGGTTTGCAACTGATAAGTATTACCTATTGGCTGTGAGTGGTACGTTCACCATGGAGCCACGGTCCTTACCATTGTATACTACTCGTCGAGTGTTGGTTAGTGAACACTGAATTGAGGGGTGGAGCCCTGTTCTGTGCTGTCTGTCAGGATTATCGATGCCTGTTAAAGTTCCAGCCTTGCAGATATCTTTAATATGGAGGCCCAATTTTTGGGTTGCGAAATAATCCCTGCAAATTACTTAACCGATCATAATCATGATGACTCAGTCGTGTTTTTTTTCGTTTTCAGAAGATGTATGGTAGTAGCATTCACCACAGCTCTTTGTGATCTGGGGACCAGGAGTCCGGTGTTCTGTCACCAGGAAGTTGTACAGCTGACTATAAACCACACTTCTCGGCAAAATGGCTGCTAGATCTACAAGAATCATTCCCAAGTCGGTTACCGTTTCCCATCTGCTTTTTTTTTTTTTTTTTTTTTTTTGGCTATGAGGCTCTCTTTGGTGTGGATCGCCAAAGAGGGCCTCGTGTGCATGTTCGGTGCACTCCCATCTTCAACTCCCTCTGTTCGCAATCAGACCAATGTCTGCAAACTCCCACCTCTGCATTGCCCAAGAGGGCCTCGTGTGCATGTTCGGTGCACTCCCATCTTCAACTCCCTCTGTTAGCAATTGGACCAATGTCTGCAAACTCCCACCTCTGCATTGCCCATCCTGTGCAATGAAAAAAAGCAGGAAAGCCACAGGATTGTATGAGAACATGAGAATCCTGCCCTCCTCAATCCACCATCTCCTTCCTCCTTCCCTGCCTTTCTGCAAGGGTGAAACATGTCTGGGACAGGAGGGAGAGAGGAATGAAAGGCACGCCTGGGACAGGAGGCAACAGCAGATTAGGCAGTACAAGGGGGAGAGGAATGAGAAGGATGGGCGGGTGATAGTGGTTTGGAGGAGGGGACATAGGTTGAGACAGGCTTGGAAGTAGCAGGGGGGCAGCTTTGAAAAAGGGGAAGGGGCATATTGCGGAATAGGGGCGGAGGAAGGGAGTGTAACAGGTTTGGAAGTTGCACGCGATAGGTTTGGAAGTAGATGCGGGCAGGTTTGGAAAACGAGGGCAGGGGGCACAGCACGAAGCAGGGAGGAGGAGGGGAGTGAAACAAGTGATAGGTTTGGAAGTAGCGGGGAAGACGTTTGAAAAAAGGGGAGGGGCGTGAAGTGGGGGAGGAGGATGGAAGTGAAACAGGTTTGGAAGTATCGGGGGACGGGTTCGGGAAAGGGAGGGGTTCAAAAGTAGCAGATTAGGAAGTCGGGAGGAGGGGGGATAGGTTTGGAAGTAGTGCGGCGAGATCAAGAAGTTGGGGGGGGGGGAAGTTCAGAAGAAGGGCGAGGGAGGGCCGAAAGAAGGGGGAAGGGAACTCTGCATGGAAGAAGGGAGGTTTGGAGAGGCGGGAGGGTGGCAAGAAGCGGAGGGAGGTTTGGAAGAAATGGGAGGGAGGTTCGAAAAAAGGGAGAGGAAGGTTCTGAACAAGGGGGAGGGAATGATGCGCTGAAATAGGGGGACGAAAATCGAGCCCGAAATCATTAAAGAAAAGCTTCAAAAGCATTGAATGAAAAAGCTCCAAAAATATTGAACGAAAACAGAGCTTGAAAACTTCAAAAGCATTGGATGAACAATAAGCAAACTCTTACGTCGTTTTTCAGATTTAAAATGATTGGAAAAACATTGGATCAATTTGAATGAGAAAAAATCCCAAACGAAATCATAGCATTGATTGAAAAATAGACACGATTTGCAATCCAAGGTGATCGAGACGAGCTCTTCAACAACACCATTAGAGAGATGATGAATACCAAATGCAAAGCGCTTCGCAGTTCGAAGTAACTGAGCTGAGCACTACAACGATACCATTGAGAGAGAGAGAGAGAGAGAGAGAGAGAGAGAGAGGGAGAGAGCTCGTAATGAGCCTCGAAAATGCTCTGAGTCGGCTTTGTTTTGGCTTGTGTCTGGTTGTTTCAATGTGTACCATGGAACTGGGAAATCCCTTCATGGGTTTGAAAGTTGAGGTGTGGACTTGGTTTGACAATGCGGTACGTGGCGTCTTCAAATATGCTGTGAAGGAATCAAACTTGTGGGTATGTGTTGGTTACACATGGAAATTGGGAGGAGTGGAGGGGGTTGGGGCCTGGGAATGTGCTGGGATGGGAGGTTGTGATTTTCTGTTTTTGTCTGTCGTTGGTGCGTGATGAGTGGTGGTGTGGAGGTCGTTAACATGTGGGCATTTTGGGGCCATCTGAATGCGCAATTACAGAAATAGAATCGATGAGGGAGAAGATTGAGGTGAAGAGGCTGTTGAAGGTCCATGGGAAATCTAGTCTTCTGGAAAACCACATGGACAGTAGCCGCAGACAACCAATAGAACCTGAGGAGTCTGTTGTGCCGTCCAATGGAGGCGCCGTTTGGGATGACAGCAGTACCTCTGGGGATGCCGGCATTGGTGTTAACCCTGTTCATTTGTCCCCTGCTCAAGGGGAGAGGGACTGTCCCGAACTTTTCAAGAAAAGGAGAACAGAGCAACCAATGCATGATGAGACACAAGCTGAAACCGAGAGATGCAAGGTGTGTAAATGCGTTCCTCACTGTTCGACTTGTCTCCTGTACGATCATTCGCACGACACACTTGCTTAAAGGCTCTTTGTCAATGAAAGGGAGAAATGAAGACATGTATAGGCGTATAATTTCCTTGTCATGGAATCCGCCTTTGCTTTGCAGGTACAGAAACCACCTTTCCGGCTGATGGACCCAATCCGGCCCTTCTGTTTTGCGAAGCATGTGGGTGGGGCTTCAGAGAGTGGCTCGTGCGAGAGCGAAGTCTGCCGAGTGGCAAAAAGGCAGCCTCTTGGTCAAAATACCTCAGCTAGTTACTGGTGTGGCTCTCTACGTGTGCGCCACTGGAGGGCATTAGAAAACGAGTCTATGGAGTCGTGGGGTATTTTTACCTTTGCAGCAGGAATGCTCTTGAAATGGGTCGTTAGAGGGTGGATTTTTGAAGTTGCGCCAACGTAGCGCCTGCCAGGAGTGACCCTCAGCACATCTTGTGTAGCGTACTGGCTGATTGCTGCAGGTTGCCGAATGGCGGCCGATGCTGAACATCCTTGCTCCTCGTGTGATTGGCTCGTTTCCTTTTGCCATGCTCAGCCGTTCTTTGTGTTTTGTTTTTCTGGTTGCTTTGTGTGTGGGGGGTTGGGAATGGGGGGTTACTGGTCATATATGGGGGGCTGATGCATGCACCATGATGGACGAAAGTATTTTTTTTGGAATGACTGTTGATATTGTCTGGAAGATGATACATGTTGGATAAAGGCAGAAGCGATGGTAGGTGGGCAAGCCAAGTGAAGACAGGAGAGGAAGTGGTACGTCGGAAGATGGTCCGTTATAGGGGTGGGTTGGTGGGCTAGAAGACAGCATGCAGACTGTGGGTGTGCTGTAAGGAAGACCGCTCTAAACCACACAATGACGAGGGTAAAATGAGTTGGTGACAGTTTGGCTGCATAGGACTCTCTCTCAGTGACTCATCAGGAGAGGCTGAACCCTCGACAGAATCCCTGATTGTGCTTTGAGGAGCCCAGTCGCAAGGAGGCAGGCAGACCAATGAAAGCACGAAGGTAAACATCAGCAAGCTGGGGGACTGGCAGGCAGGCATGAAGGTAGGGAGTGAGGCAAGATGGCAAATACCAACAGGACTTGTTTGTTTGTTTGTTTGCTGAGCTCCGACGAAAAGGCATGATGGTGAACGATTGTTAAGCACTTTCACGAAGTCATAGGGAACAATGTTCAATCCACTGCCATACTTGTAACTATATGTGAAGTTTGTTGTTTGAGCCAACAGGTACACAAGGATTATGCCTTTGTTAATTGTGGGCTTCTGTTGTGTGAGGCATGTGCAGGCTCGGTTTCCATTATCGAACTGTATGGAGAAGCCTCTGGGAATGCTGACACTTGCCTGCGATTCACAGCTCGTGGATGGGAACGACAAATTTGACAACCTTCAAGCAAGTGAGAAGCATGATCGCAGGCATGGATGTCGATTAGAGGGGAAAGCCGCTGCAGAGGACGGTGATAACGCTAAACCATCGTGGCTGTGGAGGGGAGTCCCAAGGGAACAACACCTGGTCGAGCAGAATGCCAGCAAGGAGCATAATGAAAAGGGCCACGCTGAGGGATATCACCATGGCGTGAGGCAATCTTGGCTTCACGAACCAGTGGAACAGAAAGATGAGCTGGGATCAGGGCGCTGCCAGCATCTTCAGCCCCATTTGGCCTTGACGAGCATCAAGGGTGGAAACGAGAACCACAGCATGCAAACGGCGGGAAATGACATTAGTTTCCTGCAACCGGGCAGGGAAAGACCAGGCGGTGCGTTTCTGCCATTCGTGCCCAATCGGGATAACAAAGCGTCAACAGGCGTTGGCACCGAGAAAGGCGCGTCGACAATCCAGAGTGCATCACTTCCTGTTCCTGCTTGCATAGAACTGGTCCTCGGTCTAGCTCCTGGAACTGTGCCGGAGCCACGCCACCGAGGAATGCAGATGGAGACATTCAAAGGTACTGACCACGGTGAACATGCTGACATGGAGATGATGCAAGTCGATAGAACACACAGGCTGCTGACGGCTGAATCAGCACCAAACGAGGACAGGTTAGAGACGCCCATGACTGTTGCTGGGAACATCCAGAAGAAGGAAGAGGATATGGTTGTGCGTGATCCCAGCAGGGAGGGAAGCAAAGGCAGGACCGTGAATGGGGAGGGGGGAGGTGATGCCAATGGCAACGAGGGCGCTGAATCTGGTGGGTCAGAATCTTCTGATAACAGTGGAGGTAGGGAATCTGATGCCACAAACACGGCCTTGCAGGCCTCGCCTGATGCCATGCGTACCGCCCCTGGGACCATGTTGACGACCTCATTTAACGGGTCCAGTGGAGGAGGGCATCGTAAGGCACGGAGATGCTGGTCTCCTGAGCTGCACCGCAGATTTGTTGATGCCTTGACCATACTTGGAGGACCACAAGGTATGAGACAGACGGACAGTTGTCATTCTTTGGCAGAAAACACCACTCCTTAGTCTATTCACCTTATGGTCTCTACGCCGCTACTGCCAGATCCAGTTGTGGTCATGCCTGCCTGCTGAATGAATGTGCAGTCCATCTCCCCGTGAATGCACGTGCAATCCCATCTCTTGCTGAATTGCAAATACGCAGGAGCCCTGCTGAATGTGGGCGGTGATCATTTCTCTCTCTGTCTATCCTTCTTCACATGGGTTCAAGGTGCTGCCAGATCCAGTTGTGGTCATGCCTGCCTGCTGAATGGATGTGCAGTCCATCTCCCGGTGAATGCACGTGCAGTCCCATCTCTTGCTGAATTGAAAATACACAGGAGCCCTGCTGAATGTGGGTGGTTATAATTTCTCTCTGTGTCCATCCTTCTTCACATGGTTGAAGGTGCTTTCGTCTGGTTGGGGTGCTGTCTTCTGGTTGGTAGTGGTCACTTCATATCGAGCCACAAGTGACTTTTGTCGCTGAGCACAACTGCAAGTTGCTCTGCATTAAACCACTGGTCCCCCCGAGTTCCGGCTCACAAAGTGACATCTGTTGGTTTTTGTCTGTTGTCATACTGGGATATTGTTTCTCTTTCGTTCATCTTTTTCACTTTTGTGTCTCTCTCTCCACTTCACTACGTTCATTCAAAATGTGCGCCCGTATGTACGTGAAAGGCGCGGATCATCTCCGGTTTAGGTCTCTTTCAAGCATGATTGCGATGCATTCTCGGTGGCAACAATGCTTCCTTAGTGTTGTGTATTGATTGCATGTTTTTTCTATCTTCACGTTGTTCTGCAGTGGCAACCCCAAAGCAGATCCGGGAGTTGATGAAGGTGGAAGGACTCACTAATGACGAGGTTAAGAGTCACCTACAGGTAAGCTATGACCTTCGTACAGATCTAGATGCCCACCTATAGTTGAATATAGTTGAAGGCAAGTGCACGGATCGCAGCACGAAGACGAGCGCGCGCGCGCGCGCGCGAGAGAGAGAGAGAGAGAGATGAAAACAACACTCTCAATGTCAACTGTTCCTTGGCTCACCTCGATACCTTTGCCCTCAAACAACTGCGCGATTGAACCATGAATTGGGTGTCAGACTGATTGCCCTAGCCAATGCTCTTTTGAGAATGGAGTCCCACAGGAACAGTACCTCCTCCTCTCTCCTAGTAGCACTATGTTGAGAGAGTCGTCACATCACTCAGGGAAAGAATACGTGAGGAGATCTGTTATAGCCAAAATTTGAATCCTCGTCGTCAGGCCCATACCCACTGCAAACCCTTCCTCTTGACCCCCTCCTAATTCATGCCCATGGGCGGTGGAGGCCATCCCCCCAATATCCATGCTCCGTCCTTCTCCCCTGGCTATTTGGCTGCTTGCCCTCAGGGTGGAGCAACGTACTGACTATGGGGAAGTATCCTCTCCCTCTAATGATGTACTTGAATGGACTACCGTCTTCCCCCGGACACAACGCACCCTGAAAAGGAATGTATACAAGGCTACTACAAGCTATATTTCTGGACTGGCACAGCCAAAATTTGTGAATTGTGTTTGGGGAAAGATGATAGTAGGCCATTCTGTCTTAGGGAGGGATAAATTCCCCTCCGGTCTACGAAGGATTCACATTTCATGTACCTGTTTTGTGGAGGTTTGGCCGTCTGCTCTTTCGCTTGACTACGTTTCAGTCGTCTGTCTAAAGTACACCTTACCGACAAATGCCCCCATGGAGTTCAAACACAGTCTCAGCCATGGGGCGTTCTGTTTCTGACACCAGATTGGGGCTTCAAAATCTGATCACAGCCAACTTATCAAGAATGCCCCTGAAAACTCAGGACTTTGCTGGGCTACCAACCAGGCTGCCCGGCTCATGCTGTGTGCCCCGGTCTGCTCTTTCGCTTGACTACGTTTCAGTCATCTGTCTAAAGTACACCTTACCGACAAATGCCCCCATGGAGTTCAAACACAGTCTCAGCCATGGGGCGTTCTGTTTCTGACACCAGATTGGGGCTTCAAAATTCTGATCACAGCCAACTTATCAAGAATGCCCCTGAAAACTCAGGACTTTGCTGAGCTACCAGCCAGGCTGCCCGGCTCATGTTGTGTGCCCTGGCAGCCTGGTCATGCAAGGACCAAAGAAGGTCCCAGCCAAAAAAAAAAAAAAAATCCCAAAAATGTGACGAAAAATGATGTTGTGCAGAAAAATAAACTGAACAACTTTTGCCTCGGCGTCACATCGAAATTCTTTACCAAGAATGCCCCTGAAAACTCAGGACTTTGCTGGGCTACCAGCCAGGCTGCCCGGCTCATGTGCCCCGACAGCCTGGGCATGCAAGGACCAAAGAAGGTCCCAGCCAAAAAAAAAAAAAAAAAAAATCCCAAAAATGTGACGAAAAATGATGTTGTGCAGAAAAATAAACTGAACACGTTTTGCCTCGGGGTCACATCGACATTCTTTACCAAATTTAAAGTAAAAAACCAGGTTAAAAAATATGAAATATATTATATTATATTATGTTATGATCCTGGTCATTCCCAAAGTGCAAATTCACAATGAAAGACAATGCCACCCAATTGCGAAAGAAATGAAAGGACTTGCAAAGAGATAGAGCAATAACGAACTTCAGCAATCAAACAGCATCATACATATGAGTCCAGATAGTTGTGACCTCGAACCAACAGCAGAATTGCATCACGAGATTCACCAAATAAGAACACACCAAGAGTTCATAATTGACAATGCTGAAATAGTCCCTTCATCATCATCAACGAAGAACCAGAGTTGATATCCTATCTGGCGCTCGGCGCCTAGACTACATGTGGCAGATCCTATCTAGCCTATACTACAATGCGGAAGTTGACGACAACAGCTCTCCCGAAGTACGAGCATACAGCGACCAATGTCGCACGCTTCCAGCACCAGGTATGTCTCTCGCTACACTCACAACCTCGTTCCCCAACACACAGATGCCACTTGCACCCAAGGACCACCCTGCGCCACACCCAGCTCACAGCAGCGCAGCTCGGCTATGGCTGCCTGGTCCTTCCCTGCGTGCCCGTGAGCGCGTAGGCGCCAGCCAGCAAATAGCGCAGCAGCGCTTGCGCAGCGTCCAGCCAGCACCCGAATGCCGAATGAGGAGGCAGGCCCTTTGCTATATCGAAGTGGCCTGCCTGCATCCAGTCCCAGGAAGCTTCCAGTAGGCCCCGGTAGCCTGAGGCCCAGCACGAACGAGCACAGGCCTTGGGCCTGAGGTGGTTGCATGTACCCAACTGCCTTGGCCTGTGTTTGGCCCAGTACCCGTATCCAGCCCAGGGCCTGATTTCCATACATTCACACAGGCGGCCCAGGGCCTGGGTCCTCTCAACCAACTTACGCTGCGCAACTGCCTGAATTTCCTTAGCTGCGCAGTGACCAAAATGGGGCCCTGAAGGCCTTGTCGAGCCTGGAATGGGCTCATAGAGGCAGTGGCCTCGCACCAAAGAAGAGAGAAAGATGAAGAAGAAGAAGAAGAAGAAGAAGAAGAAGATGTACACCACCAAGACCAATGACAAATCCCCCATTTCTCTCCACCTTCCTCCTCCTTCACTTCGCCAATCTTATTCTTCTTCTTCCAATAATAATAATAACATTGAGTGGATGAACCAGAATCAATATCCGAAGTTCCCTCTTACTGCTGACACAACAACAGGTCCACCATAGCTATGGCTTCCCCCCTTTCTTCCACCTCTCACATGCCTAGGCTATGGCGGACTACTGAGGGCCCTGCCCTTCTGTGCAAAGGACAACGCAAAGCAGATAGCCACTGCACTCCTGTCCGAAGAACAACCCAAAGCAGCTATGCCGCTGCTGACTAAGTCGCCATGCCTGACTCTGCCTCGAGCTTCCTTGGTGGGGCACTACCCCAACTGGGGCCTTCCAGATGCAGCGCCCAACAAGGTGATGAAGATGGTGTCCACCATAGCCAGGTAGGTACCTCGCCACTCTCCTCCTTCGCCCCCTTCTTCCTCCTCCTCAGGCTGGGCTGTTCGCCATAGCTGCTCGTCACCTCCAGGCAGCGCTGCCCAAGTCCAGCGCTTGGCTCCAGCAGCATGTCGCCAATCCTTGCATACCGCAAATGAGGCGGAGCTGCTTGCTCCTCCGGAAGATATAGCAGCCTACTGGCCTCTTGGGCGGTGAGTTCCTAGGCCGAGCGGCCTCCCAGCAACTGGTACCTCCTCCCTTTCGGAGGATAACATCATTGCAGGCTCTGCTATCATCCGGAGAGGCCCTAGACTTGGGCTACTGTGACTGGTGCCGGCCTACCTCTAACCTACCGCTACTGGGCCTCTAAAAATGCCAACTTTTTGTCTTCTTCTGCTCGGCCTCCAGTACCGCGACACTTCGACCACTACTTGAGTAGTACCGACCTACCTGCTACTTCAGTGTTTTTCCCACTGCTCTCAAGTGTCGTGGGCCTACCCCCGCTACTAGAGTGTTTTCCCTGCTGCAACCCTCAAAGTCACGGCCACAGGTAAGTACCGGCCCTGCGGGGCCTTTCAACCAACAAGCACCCGTGCGGGTCACACACATACTCAGCCGACAAGCACTCAGACAGGCATGCAAACCAGCAGGCACGCACACACACACAGACTTGGAAACCACAGCAGAATGCGGGAATCTCAGCAAGTCATTCACAGAAATCAGCAGTGTTCTCAGTCTGTGTTTTGGCGGGTCACCTGTGGCCGTGACTTTGAGGGTTGCAGCGGGGAAAACACTCAAGTGGCGGGGGTAGGCCCTGGGAGGCCTTTCAACCAACAAGTACCCTTGCGGGTCACACACGCACTCAGCCGACAAGCACTCAGACAGGCACGCAAACCAGCAGGCACGCACACATACACAGACTTGGAAACCACAGCAGAATGCGGGAATCTCAACAAGGCATTCATTCCAGTGGCAAATCCCAGAAATCAGCAGTGATCTCAGTCTGTGTTTTGGCGGGTCATTACAATTATATCAACTTATATGTGTAAATTTTTTAGTTTTATTATTTTTATTTTCTTTTGGCCCGGCTGCGCAAGTGGTCCCGGGCCACTCTGGTAGCCTAGGAATTTTGCATGAAGCCCCTCTTCAAGGCCCACATGAAAGCTCAACCACGCGGACGAGTACTATCACTCGGGCTGTTCAAACAGCTCTCATGGAATGAACCTAAGCTATTGCAGAGAAGTCGTTCTCATGGAAATCTCAGAGATCCCAGAAATTTCAGTCCAAATACAGGTAACATTCAGAAGAGAGAGACAGGAACGTGCGGAACTTGTGTTTTGCAGGTGGGTATCTCTATGTTTGTGGCGGCTTTTGGACAAGCGCGCACGCTGGAAACCCAGTCCATCATGCTTTTGAATAAAATTGGTGCACAACTTGTGACCCACAAGGTTTGTGCCTGATGTATGACCGCCGAGGATCGAAGACCCCCCATTGAACCACCAGTCTCTCGGAGGCCTTCTGAAGTCGATCCCGTCAACGCAGAGGATGCGGAGAGGCTTGGTCTGCTGGGCCCAAGAGAGGTGCCGGGCAAGTTCACAAAATTTCAACGACCTGAACTTTGCCAAAAATTTTAATTCTAAATTCTAATATAAAAAAATGCACGAGGTTTCCCGGACAGCTCAGCGGTCAGAGGCTCCAGATAACCAAAAAAACCCTAGTATCAAGACCCAATACAGGTTCGCGGACCACTCGGCAGACGAAGGCTATGATCTAGGCAATTCTAGAGAAGAATATGGGTGCTGTACCTGGCTGTTCAGCTTGGCGGTGGGAGAGCACCAACCAAAGCAAGCACAAAAAGTTAAAAACAGATTAAGACCTAAATGTACAACCTATATTTGCAATCATTCAAACCAAAAACAAGTGGGAAAGGCTTTGGTTGGGACCTCTGTCAGTCTTCTCATCCTTTCCGCATTCTTTCTTCCTGTGTCCATGTCGGCCTATTAGATTCTTCCTCCTCCTTTTGGTTGGGGAGGTAAAGTGTTCACAAGGCTGCGCATGGTAAGAATATTAGGTTTCCCATGTTCTCTGCTGTTATTATTATTATTATTATTATTATGACGATGATGATGTTGTTTCTAATGGAAGAGATCTCTTTTTGATTCTGCAGAAGTACCGTCTTCATACACGACGTCCGAGCCCTCCGCAGAACATTTCCCTACCTCACCCTCCTCAGGTTTTTGTTCTGGGAAGTTTCTACCTTCCAGACTACGGGTCTTCTCCAACTCTTGCGCAGCAACCTCCCATTGTGGCAACAACACCGGCAGGAGTATATGATACTGCAGCGGTGGCAGCAGCAGCGGCTGCAGCGGCAGCGGCTGCGGGAGCGGGAACAGCAGCTGGGGGATTCGGCACTCCAGTGGCTAGCTTAGCTGCAGCTGGTGTGAGTCAGCAGCGCTCACATTTTGGCTTGCACGCGTCATCTCTTCAGACTCAAGCAGGGCTGTCTACGCAGCCATCGCCGATGCTGCATCAGCACCAGTTTTTCCCATGTAAGCCTGCTCATGGGTTGACGGCAACAGCCATTGGGCAAGTGAGCCTGTGTCGACCATCTCAGCGAGAAAGTCCGCAGCACCCGTCATCTCAGCCCGAAATCGAGGTGGAAAGCACTCCTCTCAGCATGGGCGTTGGCCTGGGCGCGACTCGGCAGGCGCGTGAACAGGAGCCCACTGCAGAACAGCATCTGAGGCCGTCTTGCGAAGACAGGACTGTGGAGCTGTCCGGTGCAGAGAGGAAGTATGTCAGGGATGTCAACGGAGAGCATTTGGGAGCAGGCGCCCATGCTGCTCCAGCAGATGGAGTGGACGTGAGAAGGGTCGGGAGCCTTGAGGGAGGGTCCAGGAAAAGGTCTCTGGAAACGGCGAATGCTCGCGGGCGGGAGGGTGAGGCGAGCCCGATGCTCTTGAAACTGCAGCTCAACGAGGATCACATGAACAGCGCTGGATACAGCAACGACTGTCATCAGCTTGGTCCCAGAGCTGCCAGAGCAATGTCGGGTATTGGCGGCCATCGAAGTCTGTATTGCACGCAGCCAGTTCTTTCTCAATCGGGGTGAGGAAGAAGGTGCGGACTTCGGAGTTGGAGCCCTGAAGGCCCAGTTGAGTATTCGTCTTGCAGCGGCCAGGCACCTCAACAAAGTTCGCACATCAACAATTCTGCAGTGCTGCTAGTTTCCCTAAGCCATGGTCTTCTACGCGAGTTGTATCTGGCATCATGGCTGGACGGGATTGCCGATGCTGTTGTGCGGCAAGTACAGGCACTAGACAATATAGATTTTGCCTGCTGGCTTCTGCAGTTCGAAGGCTTGGCTTGTTTTTGTTTTCTGTTGGTGTGTTTGTTTCTCTGTGTGTGTGTGTGTGTGTGTGTGTGTGTGTGTGTGTGTGTGTGTGTGTGTGTGTGTGTGTGTGTGTTCCAGCAGCAGGTGTTTGGTCAGCACCTCCATATGCATCAATGAGGCAAAGTCATTGGGTATTAGCTGGATTTTAAAGATCAGCAGGGTTGCCGTCTTTCGTTCATTTCCTCCTTGAGTGAGAGCCCTGCACGCACGCACGGGATCATTTCTGCATTCACTGGCAGAGATGCTATTGACTCTTCATCTCCTTTTTCTCATCCTTTCATGGCGAAAGGAGTCTGCGTGCAACACCGAAGGAGGGCAGTGTCACTTTGTGGCAGCAAACTCGCAACCTTGTAATATGTCAGAGGGGTGGCGAATGACTGGCCCCCTCTTGTGAGCAGCGTCTCGGAAGGAACGGAATAGGAGAGAACCGGAATCGTCAAGGAATGGAGCAAAGCTTTTTCATTATGAAGTGGCGATGGCAGGTTTGGGCAGGTCACACAGCTCGTCCCTTTCGACATACCTCCCGAAGCACCGTTTGTTCTTTTGTCAGTGTCCAACTCATTCCTGCGTTTGACGCCCACTCTGCTGGCGTGGAACATATGCAGCGGTGATCGCACTGTCTTCATCAAATGTGGTTTTCAGCAAGCATACACACGGTCAGCACTCAAAACTTCAGCGGACAAGGTCAGTAATCTTTTGTTTTTTCTTTTTCTTTCTTCTTTTTAAGAAACAGCACAGCGCCTTGTATTCTGGGCAGCGTCAGTCCGGTTGTATCACCGGCAAGCATGTGTTTGTTTGAACATGCAACGGGGGAGATTAGACAGAAAAGAAATTCAGACTATCCTTGCCGTTGTCACCGAGCCCATGTGTTTCCCCTGCCTACTATCCCTACGTACGTTGTCAGTCTGTCTACCATTGTCCATATCGTTCTACCCTTCGTACCCTCGGGTTTTCCCCAGATCTTGATCCCATCTCTATATGCTTTATCTTTATAATAAAAAAGTTTATATGTTTATATACTCGCTAATTGTTTTCTCTGTCGTTGTTTAGTTCTTTTTTTTAATCTTAAAAAAAAAAAAACTATGCTATATTGATCTCTCAAAAAAATTATACGCTATATTGATCTGAGTGGGGATCCGGGCCGCCCGGGTGACCGGCAGGGGCCCGGGGGAGGGCACCCGGTTGGGGGCGGCCCCCCCCAGCGCACTCACCTGTCGGGTCCGACCCCCTTTCGGAGCCCCTTTGTGTGTGTGTGTGTGTGTGTGTGTGTGTGTGTGAGAGAGAGAGAGAGAGAGAGAGAGAGAGAGAGAGAGAGAGAGAGTTGCGGCGCATCTCATGCACGCACGCACAATTGATGCGGCTGCACCGGCACCCGGCTGGGCGTGCCCGGCCGGGCGGACCCCGGCCGGTTGGGCCCGGGGGGGTCCGCCCGGGTGAACCGGGCGACGCAAAAACAGGGCCAGGATTTTTTATTTTTTTTTTTCCTGATGGTGGGGCTGTGCTGCACTGCACTAGAGGACCCCGAATCCGCAATAAAAAACTGAACTGGGGGTTTGGTTGGGGGGGTGGAGGGGGATGCTGTGGGCGGGATGTCAGCGGGGGGTCTCGCGGGGGGGGGCCCTTGGGGTCTGGTGGTCGTCGATGGCGGGCAGAGGGGGGGCAATAAAAAGAAGAAGCAGAAGAAGAAGCAGAAGAAGACGAAGAAGCAGAAGAAGACGAAGAAGAAGAAGAAGAGGAAGAGGAAGAGGAGGAGGAGGAGGAGAAGAAGAAGAAGAAGAAGAAGAAGAAGAAGAAGAAGAAGAAGAAGAAGAAGAAGAAGAGGAAGAGGAGGAGGAGGAGGAGGAGGAGAAGAAGAAGAAGAAGAAGAAGAAGAAGAAGAAGAAGAAGAAGAAGAAGAAGAAGCGACGGAGGAGAGGACGAAGAGGAGGAGGAAGACCAAGAATTTGAAGACGAAGAAGAAAACGAAGAGGAAGAAGCGAAGGAGGAGAGGACGAAGAGGAGGAGGAAGACCAAGAATTTGAAGACGAAGAAGAAGACGAAGAGGAAGAAGTGAAAGACGAAGAAGAAGAAGAAGAAGAAGAAGAAGAAGAAGAAGAAGAAGAAGCGAGGGAGAAGAAGAAGAAGAAGAAGATCTCTCTCTCTCTCTCTCTCTCTCTCTCTCTCTCTCTCTCTCTCTCTC
>BFEA01000106.1:2698867-2710202 GCA_003427395.1 Chara braunii | reverse complement strand
CTCTCTATGATGCGCTGGGGTCGCCCGGTGGCCAACCGGGCGGGACGACCGGCCAGGCGGCCCGGCCCCCCGCCCGGGCGACGAGCCGGGCGCCGGGCGGCCCGGAGTGCAACCTAGGAAAAAAGTAGAAAAATAAGAACGTCCTAGTTCGGAAGGATCCGTACAGCATATTAGCTAGGAACCGACGTCATGCCAAGATACACTTCAAAATTGTACTCCGTGAGGGTGGGCAGAGAATATATAGTCTGGGTTCGAATTCAGGTCTGTGCATCTCGGTAATGGGTCACTATTTCTCTGTTTTCTTGCTTTTCTTTTCTTTTCTCGTTTTTCTTTTCTTAGGAGTGCGTTCAGTGGCCCTAAGGGCCTCTACTCACCAAATGCACAAAAGACAAAACATATGGTGGCGTGTTATTCCACATTCTGCAAAAGATTCATTCTAATTTTGCACATTTATTGAGTAGTGCAGCCACTCCCTAAGAGTCACGTGCAAAGACCAACAGGGCCTAGCTGCGTGAGCAACCCATAACTGCTGAAACACAGACCTGAATTCGAATCTTGAGTATATATTCCGCCAGCTCGTGCTCTACTTCATATGTGCTGCCTGCCTCGATTTTGGTGGGGGGGTCTGCACTACATGGCTGCGAGGACCCTTCAGATAGCCTGCATGGGCCATCTGAGCCGTGCTAAGGGGATTCGTTCTCTCTCTCTTGCCCCCTTTTGTATACACACACACCCCTTACAAATAGGAAAAAAAAAGGCGCATCTGCGTCACATCACAGACGCCCCCCCAACCCCAGCACCCCCCACCCAGACCAACCCCCCCATCCCGCCCCCGAATCCAAAATTTTATTGCAGATTCGGGGGCCTCTACGCACGACCCCGGTTTCAAAAAATATATGCCACAGCCCCTCGTTTGTTGTCCTCTTCTCCCTCTCTGCCTACGGTTTACCGGGCAGCTCTGTTTGGCTATATATATATATATTTCTGGGCGGTTTTTTGGCCTGCCCGGTTTACCCGGGCGGCCCCCCCGGGCCCAACCGGCCGGGCGACGTCCTCACTCAGATATTAATCTCTCGAAAAAATTTATACGCTATATTGATCTCTCAAAAAAACTATACGCTATAATGATCCCTCAAAAAAATTAATCTCCAGGGCACGGGGCAACATGCAGTATCCCGTTCACCATTGGAGTCGTTGCTCTAGCAGTTCCTAATCGTGAATGACTCTTTTTTTTTTTTTCCCCTTTCAGTGCGAATATGGTTTTGCTTATTATTGCTGGAAACCGGGTCCAGCATCCCTTACAACAATTTCCACACCACTCTTCCTTCGATTACAGCTGAAGGATCCTGAGATGGCGGGGCATTGATTCCTTGCTTCCTTGATAACAAGAATAGCGAGCCCAATAGCCGATTCTGCTCTGGAAGGATGTACTGCTGCTCCGCTCCGCTCCTCGCAATGCCAACCTCTTACTCTTAGCCTGCCTTGCGTCCTTCTGTCCTGCCCGTTCCGCGGGTCTCTGCCCTGTCTCTTTGCTTACTGCCTGAAACCGCCGTGTTTCGCCCAGTCTCTGCCCTGTCTCTTTGCTTACTGCCTGAAACCAGTCATCCCTTGGTCCAGTGTCGTGCAGGAAACCGGGTTCAGCATCCCTCTGAATGGTCTCATCCATTTCTAGGCCAAGGTTAGACTAAGCGGCAGGCGAGCTCTGTGTCCTGTGTACCAAGGTCGTAACCTGTTCGTGCACCCGTGTTCACTGTTTCCACCTGAAGCGGATATCGGCCCGTTCTAATGATGATGCTATTCTGACTGCTCCTAACACCTTGCGGAAGGACCTGTTCCAGATTTCCTGTGGCCTGTCTGTTTCCTTTCTCATTTCCTTCCTGACCTTGCCCCAGTGGGACTGGTACTCGGTTTCCGGTCGCTGGGGAATCCGTTCCATGCTTGGGGCAGTGGGACTGGTAGCGGGACTGGTACTCGGTTTCCGGTCGCTGGGGAATCCGCTCCATGCTTGGGGCAGTGGGACTGGTAGCGGGACTGGTACTCGGTTTCCGGTCGCTGAGGAATCCTTTCCATGCTTGGGGCAGTGGGACTGGTACTCTGTTTCTGGTCTTCCACTTTGCTGGCCCAACTGGTGGCATGGAAACAGCACAGAGGCGGCTGTGCGCAAGTGACGTTGTCTCATTGGATTTTCACTGAAGGTCTCGAGTTCAATTCGCATAGCATCACCTGCGCCTGATACTGTTTGGACGATTTGGCGGTGTTGTGCCATGCGTTGTGGTGTAACTGTCTTAAACCACTAGTACCTTTGCCGTCCGGTTTCGACAAGTTTTAGCCCGACAACGGCTGCCGTTGATCAATATGACCGGTGGCCATCGTTTCGTTTCCGCCTCCTGAAAGGTCGGAGGCCCGCCATTTTCCGAACTGGCAAAGGTACCAGTGCTTTAAGCACACAGTCTAGTGGAATCTGCTGTGTTGGAAGCCTGTCATATCGTCTGTCGGGACGTCCTTTCGAACTGGAATGGTACACAGAAGATTAGAATGGTACGGCACGCATAAATTTTGGTTCAGCTGTTTTTCACTGGACAAAATTTAATATTTAATGCCCCCAAAAGAAAAACAAGCAGACGCCTGCTGCACATACCTGCCCCTTCTCCTCCTGGCCATGCCCCCAAAAGAAAAACGCCTGCGTAAACTTGGGCACAACTCAGCCCTTGGCATGTTGTATGCAGGCTGGGCGGTATCGTGTGGATCAGGTGGCGCCTTGCAGAGTCGGTCAGACCATGCTGACTGGATGGGTACCAACACACAGGCACACGAAATAAGCACACACACACAGACACACAGACACACACAGACACACACAGACACACAGACACACACAGAGAAAAAAAAGAAACACATAGGCACAACTCCACCCTCGGGACGGTTGTGGTAGTATGTCAGCTAGGCTGCATACCATGTTGGGCCCGCCCCGCGCCCTGGTTTTCCCAACACGGGCAGCGACGTACCGTGCGGGGCGGTCACACAAGGCCCACTATTTTCTTTAGGAGTATTGGGGAAAGAAGAAAATCGGCTGGATCTGGGCTGGCATCAGCTCCTGATCGTATTTCTCCTGATATGATAGGAAAGACTGCCAATCTTTCTAATGTCCATAAATGCAGGCAGGTCTTATATTTTTGTTGTTTGTTGCAGTGCGTGTTTGAAATGCAGCAGTGCCGTACGAGAAACTATACACTTTGCGAAGGTTATTCGGATTACGAATTTCCTCACCGGAGGACTGAAAATCTCTCCTGACTTGTCCGTGCGATGCGATCTGGGTGTGCACTGTGCAGGTCAATGGTTGTGCAGGCAGATAAGAAGACCGATGTCTGGGCACAGGAGCTATTGTGAGTTCAAATCTTATATGATGTGACATCAACCACCAGCCTAGTAGGAGTACTCTGTGAGCAAGTGAATGTTGGGTTTCCTTCTTCTTTGCAATCATTGTGCTGAACCTGTGGAGTCGCGTGGATGCGATTTTTAAGGGGGGGGTGGGGTGGGGTGGGGGGTTGGAGAGAGAGAGAGAGGGGGGGGGGAGCATGTTGGATACACTGGGTAGTTCTTTTTTTTAGTTTTTTTTTTAATGACCTTTTCTTTTTTTGCTGCTCAGCGGCTCTCGTTCAAGAATGCTGTGTGATATCACGTAGATATTTGTAATGAATAGCACAGAAAGAGAGTTGATTGGGTGCGCGACCAAGTCACGGTCGGACTATGCGTGCCCGGTATATCTGAGGTAAAGATATTTAATCTGGTGATTGACTGCATGTTCGTGTTTGCCAGTGGATTGCAATTTTGTGAGACAAATGTGACATTATTACCTATGAAGTTATAAACGTGTGTACACAAATTTGTAAAATAATACTAAAATTACATTAACAAACAAATGCAATGATGTGTGCGACAGTGCGACTCCACCGGATCTACTTTCACGAGTTGTGCCAATCCTAATGTCTGGCCGAACCTGGGAATATTAGTTTTATTATTTTCTTAATAGCTATGCATATTGTTTTTTCTTTTTTGTAAATTGATACTAAATTACAAATACCTCCCCGATTCCACACGCAAGAGCCAGGACCATAAGGACCTCTTTTTTTTTTTTTTTTTTTCTTTGAAAACAAACAATCAAACGAACAAACACACCAATACCTCTCCGAACCCAGTATGGACGTGCAGACGAAGCTCCTGCCAGTTTGCGTGATGATCTATCTGCTGAAAGATTTCGTCAAGCCAAGCGCTATTGAACCTACAAAATTCAGATTATGAGCCTGACGAGTTACCAATTACTCTATCCCGCACGCGTAGGATTAGTATGGCTCTTCTTTGCACAAGAAATTGATAGGTCCGGGCTGGCGTAGTTGGGTGGAGGAGGAAACATGAGAACACGCTATCGCATAATCCTCCCCCTCTTTTTGCATGAAACTCCACCCGAAAAAAAAAAAAAAAAACCCAAAAAACAAACTCGCCACCCTCATTTTGCATTTCATGCTCTCTCTCTCTCTATATATATAGGGTTCAGCCTCCTGATGAGTCGGTGAAACTCTGACGAAACAGTTTGTCACAGCCCCTCGTTTGTTGTCCTCTTCTCTCTCTCTGCCTACGGCTTACCGGGCAGCTCTGTTTGTGACGATATATATATATATATATGTCCTCTTCTCCCTCTCTGCCTACGGTTTACCGGGCAGTTCTATTTGACGATATATATATATATATATAAGATGCATTTGTGCAGAGCTGTGTTCCCTGCCAGGAGGAGGGAGACAAAGAGAGCGAGATCAGCTACAGCTCTCTTGTTGTGTCATCAGAGCGTAAAAGATCACAAACTGGGATGAAACATCCCTCCCTTCACAACAGTGTCCTTGTCGCTGGAAAGTGATGCTCGCCGTACGAGACATTTCTTTGGTGTCCCGCGTTCGCCTTCTGCTTGCAAGGGTACGCAAGCTTCTTCCAGGTCCGAAGAGGGGGCCGCGGACGGAATACATTGGGGTAAAAATGGGCATCCTGGAGATGCTTATGACTCTCCTTTTTTCTCCCTACGTGGGGACTCGGTTATATGCGTGGAGATGCCGCGGACGGAATACGTCGGGAAAAAAATGGGCATCCTGGAGATGCTTACGGCTCCTCTTTTTTCCCTACGTGGGGATTCGGTTATGTATGTGAGATGCCTACGGCTCCTTACCATCCATTCAATATTTTTTGACATCCGTTCGTCTGCAAGTGTTTATGCCCCCATTTTCAAAGGGGAGGGGTTTCAAAACGTTATCCGTCATGTTTTTGTCTTAACACTTTTCAGTCTGTCAGATCAGGTAAGTCGTGATCATGACATATAATCTGCAATAATAACTTCCATAACAATCTCGAATTACCCCGGGCCGGTCACCTGTGGATATATCTCAAGACTGTCGCCCTTTAAAAAAAAACAAAAGTCCGTCAGATCAGATCTTGTCACGATTGAACTCATGATCTGCTTATTAACAGTTAGGTGTTTTTGTAGTTTTCAGCCACACGGGCAGGTTTGCGAAGCTCAGTTTTGCTCGCTCGTCTCGTAATAAAATTGCCAGTCGAGAGAAATCTTATAAAAGCCTAGAGAACGGGAAAGTCTGTGCAGTGTTGTTTTCTGGTAGCTGACTTCTACGGTAGACTTTAACTAACCATCCTATTCCCTTCCCGCCCCCTCCCCCACCTCCCCCCCTCTCCGCCTCTCTTCCTCCCCTTGTTGCCGAATCGTAGGTTGTTACACCACCCCTTCGGGCCGAAGCGAAGTAGGCCTCTTTTACCTGTATACATGATAAAAGAGTATACCGCTTGCGCCTACGGATCTGGGGGAGGTACTGGGGGCTTGTGTGAAATTGTGAGTACCCTGAAGTTGGTTATTGTAAATTCTGATTTCCAGTGGCCAAAATATCCAGAAAACAATCAGGGATGTGTTCCCTAGGTGACTCTTGTGGCAGGGGGATCTTTTTATAGAAAAAACAAGAAAATTTTGTTCAGGCCATGGAAAAAAAAAAAAACACTTGTGCAAACCGGATGCATATGGCAATCGAAGTGGTTACCTGGTGAACCAAAAATGATTTTGCCTAAACAAATAAAAAGGACATCCGTGAAGTTATAAAAAGGGAAYGACGATCMTCCGGYYTCAGRCYGGGCAGKCCCCGGAKKSGCATCCRTGAAGTTGGGCTCCACTCRAACTGGTGGATTACGGCTCTCGTCTTCCTTGCCTAKTGGTCGCTGAACGCACTAAAGGGGGGGGGGGGGSRRAAAMAAAAAAAMAAAAAAAAAWARAAAAMCAATGGCATGAGCAGTTTGCCATCCGAACAAACTAAAAAGGAAAGAAAAAATAGAAAAGAAAAAAGAAGGAATAAGTTCGAATAACCAATGAAAATAAGTTAAAAATAACAAATGATTCAAATGAAGTCATAAAGAAACTAATAGGAAGTTATAAAAAGAACCTCGGAGAGTACTACTCCCACGCCGGATACCTTGCCTCTTGAAAACAAGGGATATTAATTTAAAAATATATATATATTATTGTACCAAGGGGAAGGGCACAACAGAGCGTGTTTTTTCTGTCTCCTGACATGCCTGTTCAAAATTCGATTGCAATTTCGCAATCCGAGGGCCTGCTCACACTAGGAATTTTTCTACCACACCCTGGATGTGATTTGCCCCGGCGGCTGTAAAGTGCTGTCAGATACATTAAAGGAAGTGCTTGTGTGAGTGTGCCATCATCGTGGAGGTGGGTGAATGCCGTTCTCTCCCCCTCTTTTTTCATGGAGATGGCGGACTGGCGGTGTTCTATGTGGTCAGCCGCAGTTTCTTTTTTCCCTTCCTATCTCTTTTATATCCTGCAATTGGAAGTCTCCGTGTATGGCTGTGGAAAATTGGGAAGCCGTTGGTGGCGGCGTCGGCATTATAAAGCTGCAACCATGGCATCGGGGAAGACAAATACAGCCTGCCCTGGTAAAAGATGTCTCTTTTTAACTTTTACCGACTGGAGGGAACCACGGCATCGGGGAAGACAAATACAGCCTGCCCTGGTAAAAGATGTCTCTTTTTAACTTTTACCCTCTGGAGCCCTGGTTTGTTTGCTTTTACCGTCTGGAGCCCTGGTTTGTTTAACTTTTACGTCTCTTTTTAACTTTTACCGTCTGGAGGGAACCACGGCATCGGGGAAAACAAATACAGCCTGCCCTGGTAAAAGATGTCTCTTTTGAACTTTTACCCTCTGGAGCCCTGGTTTGTTTAACTTTCACCGTCTGGAGCCCTGGTTTGTTTAACTCTTACCGTCTGGAGCCCTGGGTTGGGCCGCGGAGTCCTGTGCAGGTAGTGGTGGTTTGAACTCGGCTTTTTGTCTTTTGGTTTTGCGCAGAAGTTTCTGAGGAGGAATGTGTGGGGAGCAGCGTGTGCTGGGAACCGGGCCCAGCGTCCCATATGAGGAAATAATAAAATATAGAGAACAACTTGAGATGCCGGGGCCATTACCCGGCCTCGGGTAAGAAGAAGAGAGGGCACAGATCGGAGGGGCAACCTGAGAATAAAATACGAGCATGAGCATTGATGCTGTTTCAAGATCGCTCATGAGCATCGACGCCGGCTTTTAACATCGCGCCACTACTCACCAAATGTGCAAAATGAGAATGAATCTTGTGCTAGAACCTAGGCAGATATATTTTGTATTTTGTGCAAAATGAGAATGAATCTTCCGCTAGAACATGGGAAGATGCACCGCCATACGTTGTGTTTTGTGAACGAGGCGAGTAGTGGAGAGAGGCCTATACCCTTTGTCTTTTAGATGGTTGTAGACTGGGTAGTTCTCTGTGCAGCGGGTTAAGCCTCCTGGTAGATAGAGTCTGTGAGACTCCAAAAAGCTCTCTCGGGTATTGTTGTGTCGACTGCCATGTGTGTTTCTGCTTTTTCTTTTCTTTTTTTCAATGGGCTGGTTGTTATGGTCTCGGTCGTTTGCCGCCTCCATGCTTTCAGAAGTCGCCAGATAACACTCGCACTAGGACTATTAATTGATCTCCAGTGGTAATTTGTGGTCAGATACATCCGGCACTGGCCATCATTTCGCTTAAATACGTCCAAGAATGTGCAGGTGTGTGCACGGGTGTGGGTGTGTGTGCGTGTGCGGGTTTGTGTGTGTTTTGTGTGTGCGTGTGTGTGTTGTGTGTGTGTGCTGTCTCTTATACACATCTAGATGTGTATAAGAGACAGGTGTGTGTGTGTGTGTGTGTGTGTGTGTGTGTGTGTGTGTGTGTGTGTGTGTGTGTGTGTGTGTGTGTGTGTGTGAGAGAGAGAGAGAGAGAGAGAGAGAGAGAGAGTGAAAGAGAGCTGTCTCTTATACACATCTAGATGTGTATAAGAGACAGGCACTCACCTGTCGGGTCCGACCCCCTTTCGGAGCCCCTTTGTGTGTTTGTTTGTGTGTGTGTGTGTGTGTGTGAGAGAGAGAGAGAGAGAGAGAGAGAGAGAGAGAGAGAGAGAGAGAGAGAGAGAGAGAGAGGTGATTGATTGATTTCCGTGTGGAGAGATCGTAATTATGTCAGAGAAGCTATCTTCGTCTCCAATTGAAGAGCGCTAATCTTCCAGGAAAGTGGTGTGCCATGGCAGGGCAAGGTTGTAGGATGGGATCAGAAGAATTTTGTGTTTTTTTTCCAATTCTTTTAATTTGAACCATTGGTTGATTTTTGTGTTATCGATGTGCAGGGAACATGCTACTATCTTCTCCATAACGTTCGAATTTTTAATGGATGTTGGAGAGGGCACGGTACATGCTTTAGGTCATGCGCACAATACGACTTCCGTGTATGCATCTGGATGGTAGTTACAGCAGGTTCTTTTCAGAGAAAGCTTTTTTCCTTTCTGTACGCGAACCTCTTTAGACAGAGTCCTGATCTCAATCGCGCAGCTCTGTCTCATCAGAACCACAATGCTTCAGATACTGAACTGTATATGTCGGAGATTTGAAAACAAAGCTTGTGGGCATCCACGAGCGTGGGACGTTTGCATTCACGACGAAGGCATCTTCAAGAGCTCGCCGCGGCATAGCGGGGTACGGCGTCCGTACCCAAGGCTTGTCTTTTTTGTTGTTCGGATGATTGGCGGTACGTGGGGTTGTGGATGACCGGGACCGGTAGCTACCGGTTTTGAATTGTCATTGTTTTCTGGATGGTCTGCATTGTACGACCAGTCGGTCCTGACAAAATGCGGTGAACAAATGGGGGGTGGAGAGGGAGGAGGGGGAGCAGGAGGGATTGTGCAAGATTCCAGACTACCCCAACTTCGGCGGGTGTTGCTTCGGATTTCCGGTTTAGGGTTTGATTCCGAAAGACAATCACGGATGTTGATTAGGCTCCCGCGTATCAGAAGTCATCGCGCGACGGTGTAGTGCGATTGTCTGAAACGTCCAGCTTAGGGATTGAAAGTGGAGGCCATCATGATGCACAACTGACTGACCCTGCCGCTCGTGACGGCCATGTTAATTCTTTGTGAACATGGCGTCCGTTAGCGTGATCCAGCGCCGACGCTGGGAGCCAGAGTGATGCGTGTCTATGTAAGCAATCTGGAACTTAGCGCCGACGCTATGTGTGGAGTTTAGAGTGATGCTCGTCACAGCGCTATTGATTGTGCTGCGGCCTCAAGTATGCTGCTGATGGGACATGGGACGCGAGAAATCGATCGCATTGCTATAACCGAAATGGTATGTATGCAGCCGTGGGATGCCGGTTTGACTCGAGGTTGGAGATGAACGCTTCGCTCCTTCGTCGTTTTAGACGACCATTCGTGTGCTCGTCGCGCTTTAGACGAGCGATCTTGTTGAGTGGAGCCGGCAAGCCGGACTGTGAAGATGGGACCACCTGTTCTCCCACTGATTGAAGATCCATTGGGTTGTGATTGGCGGGGCACGATTCGTCCGTGTGCGAGTTGTATGTACCTGGTCGTTATGAGGTGCAAAAAGCGGATGACCATCGCCTCGTTTCGTTGACTCCGTGTTGGTCTGCATTGGAGCCCCTGTAGTGCATAATCTTCTCCTGTTACGTGGTCTTATTCTTGTTTAGTCATTTTCTTGTTTTTTTGTTTTTTTGTTTTTTTGTTTGTTTGTTTGTTTGTTTGTTTGTTTGCAATGCTCTTCTGGCTTTGGTGTCAGGTTCCGCCTTCTTGCCTGCGCGCAGGAGGTAATCTTCGACGATGAATGCGTAGAATTCTGGCTCTGGCATCTCTGTGTTCGGTGAAGTGAGGGAGGGGGGGAGGGTTCTTTTTTTTTTTTTTTTTTTTTTTTTTTTTTTTCTGAGGGGGATGTTACAAGGTTTGAGTTTTTTTTTTATCCCCCCCATCTCCAAGCTTTTTGGCTCATTGCGACCAGAATTGCTTTTGGGCCAGCAAGCCTAATTTTTGCAATAGCTGGATCAAGTGTTATTGTTTCAGTGAGTGTTTGTTTTTTCGCCGGATAGAGAGGTGGAACTTGATTCAATAAAAGGGTAAGGGTGGTTTTGTATTCAATTTGGAAGATTGTATATGGACTAATAGAGGGAAAAGAGACGCTGGCGGTTTACCTTAAACCACCAGCACATCGTCCAGCTATCGGCCGCGGGTGCTTTTCGGAGGCCGCCCGCGGCCAATTAGATTTATCTATGGTGCTGGGCCTCGGAAAAGGGCCCGCGTGCGGCGAGTTTTCTTTTCAATAAGGCTGGGGCCGTCTACTGGAGGGCAGTGGAGGCTTAATTGATTGGATGATAAGTCTTTCTTTTGGTTAGGGTTGTTTGGACTTTGCCTATTTTGTTGTGTAATCTTTTTGTGGACGCATCTGCTTTTCATGGACTCCGAGAGCAGAAGGTTGTGGTCTCGGGTTAGATAGGACTTTGTCGAAAAGGCGACGGCTTCGTTCTAGTAGATGGCCACGACTGTTTTCTCTTCGTACGGAGTAATTTTTTGTGTGGAGTGTAGTGTGAGCATGGGATAGGACTTTCTGTCTTTGAGAAAAATTGATGGATGTCCTTGTTGGCTATTGAGAAAAATTGATGGATGTACTTGTTGGCTACATCTGCTTTTCGAGGGGTGTGTCTCTGCCTCAGGCTCAGGATTTGGCCCTGCCGGCCCCTTGATATTTCGTGGTCGAGGAATATTTTTATTGATCTACGGACTTGGACACTGGGCCCGTATATAATGACATCAAATATATACCTACGCAAATAGAAATCATTTCGCCTGCAGCAAATATTGTTCCAAAACCAAATGCATTTTTTCCTCTCTCTCTCTCTCTCTCTCTCTCTCTCTCTCTCTCTCTCTCTCTCTCTCTCTCTCT
>BFEA01000106.1:2661803-2697687 GCA_003427395.1 Chara braunii | reverse complement strand
CTCTCTCTCTCTCTCTCTCTCTCTCTCTCTCTGGGCGTGGATACACACACACACGCACACACACACACACACACACACACACACACACACAAATTAACTTGACCATACACAAACAGCAGCACATAGTAACTGCAGACATTACGCTATCCTATTCACAGGAGCATAGATCACCAAGTGGCTTCATGCTGGGCAGCACAACATTGACAACGAGTCCAGTGATCAATCAGCAGATGCATTAGCAAAACTTGCATTACGGCAAGAGGCTGCAGGACGCGCAACCATCCACCTTGTCGAACCTTCTGCACATGAAGTACCAAAAATTAATTGAGCCGCTTACAGCCGAGTTCCTTATGGCCGTGCTGTTGACGAATCTTGATTGATCTGCAAGTGTGTCCATCTCCGTATATGACAGGTCTATGGGACTCTGTCCTTACCATTCCTTCCTCATTGCACTTGCAGATCATCATTCAGGGTTCATTGAAACCGCCCGCCACTTTCTGACTGAATTCAGTGCATAGAGTCATGTGACTCGACTCTTATAGTCGTGCGACTGTACGCTTCTTTCGTCATGCCAGGTGCTATCATTCCTCTATTGGACGTGCAGGTCGTCCTCATTCAGTGATGAAATTCTATATTCATGCCAGGTGGCTCAATTCTATAGTCGTGCTAGGGCGCTATACAAGCGGCCGGGCGTATTCAACGGAGAGCGATGAAATTGTACTGGACAAAGTTCGGCGATGTTTCGCTGTCAGTGTGTTGATGGGAAAAGTAATGTTGTGCCCTTTTGAGGTGTGTAGGGGAAGTGGTGGTGTATAGGCTCTATGGCGACGTGAGCTTGGTGCAGGATGACATCATGATGGTGTAGGAGCATATGTCATAAGGGGCAAAATCGGTTCGCCTGCACCACGTCGCCATAGACCCTGTACACGTGCAGGCGAACCGATTTCGCCCCTTATGACATATGCTCCTACACCATCATGATGTCATCCTGCGCACCACTTCGCAGCCTGCTTGACTATATGCCCTCAGAACATCATGATGGCATCCATGGGCCATAGGCGAAATCGGTTCGCATTCGCAGCCTGCTTGACTATATGCCGTTAGAACATCATGATGGCATATCCTGCACCAAGGCCCCGGGCCCCGTTGCCATAGAGGCTATGCCAACACAGTGGCGAAATCGGAGACGGTCTGACATGGAGTCGAGGGGGTCGACGATGAGAAACGATTTCGCTGAAGAAGAATCCAGACAGCGAAAGGCGTACGGGAAGAGGGGGTTTAGCGTGGGTGGGTTACGGCAAATGCAGTGACGACGAAGTTAAGACCTTTATGCAATTAAATCAAAGGTAGTGGAAAACGAATGCATGAAGAAACAATTTCTTCGACCAAAACTTCCAGAGAGCAAAAGCCGCACGGGAAGAGTGGGTTACGTGACAAATGCAGTGAGGACGAAGTTAGACATGCATGCAATTAAAACCAAAAGTAGTGGAAGACGAATGCACAAAGAAACGACTTCGATCAAAAAATCCAGGCCGTGAAAGCTGCACGGGAAGATTGGGTTACGCGAATGAGGCAGTGAGGAGGAAGTTAGACAAGCATGCAATTAAAACCAAAATTTAGTGGAAGCCGAATGCACAAAGATCTCTCTTACATGCATGCTGGAAAAGACGAAACAATTGGGGAACCACCCGAATGCGGGGCACATCTCTTCATCACAACTTATGCTGGAAATTGGATCTGTATGTTCTCGTGAGGGTGTCCCGTGGGGGCTACACTGGAACGAAAAAAAAAAAAAAAAAAGAAAAAAAAAAAAAAAAAAAAGAAAACAGCGTAAACTTCCGTAAAGTGTGTGGGATGGGTGAGCAGGAAGGACTCCACGAGTTCTTTTTTTTCAGGCCTTGTCGTCAATGCATCTAGAACTCCACCAGTACCTCCGAGCACCCTTGTTTGCCAATGCGGATTACCCCTGAGCACAAAGCTTTGCCGAAATGCCAGCTTGACGCTCCTTTTATATCTTGGTTGTTTTTTTTCGCCTGGTGCTGCCAGCCATTTTGGTCCAACAGCCCCAAGCCTCTTTAACTTTTCGGGTGGGTACCTTCTTCCCCCAAATACAATGTAAGGTCATTATAGCTGTATTTGAGGCTTCTTTCAGTCTAGATACAGCTGTAATGACCGTACGTTGTATTTGGGGGAAGAAGGTAGGTTTCAATTCTAAAGTTTGTCCGGGCGAGGTACTGGTGGTTTAAAGCAGCCAATCCTTCTTTTCACTAAACCTCGTGTGCCTGGCGGCTCCAGGCAGCTTGAGAACAATGAGAAACAGACTCTCTTCGAGTAATCCGGAGGCTCGCGGCAATGGACCGGAATGGCTGGTGGATACCGAGCCAAAATGAAACACCATGCTGGCATTTCGGCGAAGGTTGGCGGGCAGGCAGGGGGAATCTGCCTCGTATAGAGAGGGGCCTGGATGTACTGGCGGTTGAAGTCGTGAACAATTTTCTGCTGGCGTTAGAGCCAGGCCAATCCCCACTCTGCCTGGTCAAAGGGGAGTTGGGCTATGGGTGTGGTGGTCCCACGTGTATAGTAGCGTTTTTTCTGGGGGCCCTACTACTCTCACCAGCAGCCTTTCCCCCCCCCGCACAGGTTTGGGAACCTTCCTCTGGGCAGTTGGGCCTCGTAGCCTTCTAGCTCACAGGACCTGTTATTATTATTTTCCTGGACCTTATAGACGACGAGGGCGAGGGGTAAATCTGAGTATCTACCTACCCATTCATCTCGTTGGAAAATCGGTCCGTCCTGCAGAGTGAGGAGTGAGCCGCCAAGCCAGAGGGAGGGCCTCCCTTAGCGGGCTTGATGTACCTTGGCTCGACAGAGTCGACACATATATGTAAAGGGACCCTGAAGGTCCCTGGACCTGGTTTCCAGCAGGTGCAGCTTCCCACCAATTGAACTGAGCCCCTCAACAAAAGCGGGATTGATGGAGGGGGTGTCCTGATCCTACCGCCCACACCCGCAGGCGATTTGAAAAAAAAAAAAAAAAAAAAATCCCCTCAAAATGTATCTTTTTGCACGGTAATCTGTCCACCCTTCCGCTGGGTCACCACCCTCATTTCATTGAAGTCGACCACATTCATCACCTACATTGGGAGAAATGCATGGGGCTTGGAAGAATGGGCGGCGAAATTGGTATATTTATGAGACCTATACAAACAAAAAGAGAAGCTACATCTTCAGAAAAGAATAGTAAACGTAGTGCACCTAAATCGATAAATAGCAGTATTAATACGGAAGTGTTTCGAGGATTTCGAGCATCCCAAACCCAAAAGGTTCCCCACATAGGTTTTCCCCCCAAGACTTCTAGTAACTAGAGTGAAGAAGGTGAACAAAGCGCCCAGGCCCTGGTGAGCTTGACTCGAGTCTTACTCTGTGAAATGACCTGAGAGAGGCGTGCAATAAGTGGGAGCTTCACAGCACGTGTGAAATACTATTTTACTTGAAAAGTTGAAAGCCAAAGAAAGGGAAAAACAGAAAGCAAGTGCATTGAACCCCAGCTGGGACAAGCTTTCAATGCCTGATAGGCAGAGCGTCGGCTGTTATCCAAACCGAAGTAACTCTACCGAGTCCTGCCCTTTCCGTATCGCCGGCCCCTCCGTTGTCCACGGAAGCCTTTCTCTTTTGTGTTTTCACTGTAGTAACTTTACATTCATTGCCTTTTACAGCGGAGTTGATTGTCAGTAGGTCTACTGTCGCCTTTGTTCATCTCTACTGCGTCTACTCTAGCTATCATGAGAGCTGTGCACCCACCTCACCAAAATTTATGATCCCCTGACGGGCGTAGGAATCACCACGAAGCATGAATAGGAGTGATAGACATATAATAGTCGAGACTGTTTTTTTTTTTGGCAAATTGTATGAAGTTGTGCGTTGGACACTGCAGCCTTGAGGGGTGGGGTGGATATGGGGAGTCCCGGGACCAGCATGGTTCCGCTTTGAACACTGTGTCGTGGCTGTGGTGGTTAAGAGACCCGGCTCTTCAGGCCGAGTTCGCCGGCTCGAATCCGTGCAGGATGGACAGAACAGGACTTAGCCCCGGAAGTACGGTTACATCCATATAGCCAACCGTTTCTGTGGTAATTGTAAAAGAATCGTTAAACCCCCGGTACATTTCGTTAAACCTCCAGTACTTTTTTTTTTGTTTTGTTTTGTTTTTTCTTTCGGTAATTGTTAAGGAATCGGTAAACCTCCAGTACATTTGGTTAAACCTCCAGTACTTTTTTTTTTTTTTTTTTGGGGGGGGGGGGGGGTAATTGTTAAGGAATCGTTAAACCTCTAGTCCATTTTTTTCTCCAAGGCAGCTGCATGTGTGCTGCTTCTGGCAGGATGTATCGGGCTGCTGGTTTGCAGTAAAAAAATACATCCAGGCAAATAGTGTGGCATGCGAGGCCTGTTTTGCCTGGATGCATTTTCTTGCGAAGCAGCACCCTCATATATTCTACCTGGTGCAGTGTGCGATGCGGTGTGCGTGTCCCCGCGTTGTAAAAAAATGGCTGGGAAATGTACTGGTGGTGAACTGCTCGCCATTCCTGAATTTTTTATTTTTTTTTTGACTATCCTCTGATCTATTTTTGAGGAGCAGCACGTGCGGGGAACAATTTGAGATACTGGGGACATGACCTGTCTTTGCACATGGTCGCTCTATCTGGATCATACTATGCAGAATACGATGATCGACTGTGTCGAAGAATTGCGCCCTTGGCCTTGGGCTGTGTGTGCACTTGCTTGGGTCTAGACGGGAGAATTGAGGGTTGTGGTTGCGATGTTCTTTTTTTTTTTTTTTTTTTTTTTTTTTTTTTTTTTTTGTGGTTGCGATGCTCAGTTGCACGTATTCGGAGTTTCCTTGGGGTTGGTTAAGCTTCGGGCCACCACCCTAGCCCATTGAGTGCTCTGCAATAGATTTCGCTGAAAACCTGTTTGGAATTTCTCAAACTCTCAGACCTGTTGTTTCGTGCTCTAACTGAATTCCTAAAACTCTCACGGATGGCTAAAGGCTACTAACACCATCAGCAACCACATGACCCGCAACACCTAAGAGCGCACGTAAGGATGCAATGTATGTATCCTCTCCTACTGAATCTTGCCTCGTTCCACCTCACCTATCTAGATCTGTACGTGCATGCCCAGTTAGCATGTATCTAGCATGTATCTAGCATGTATCTAACCTTGTACTCCCCACAAAAGGACGTAAGCTGAGGCAATCACTTGAACCCTAACCTCTGATGGGCCAACTCCCATCCAGTGCAGTGAATACACTAATAAGTTCACAGTATACCTGTTAAGGATCCCGCCTGTCCCCTCCCCCTCCCCTCCCTCCCTCCCCCCCGGCCCGAGTAAAACGCTCCGCTGTGCACGCATGCACTGCCTTCCCCCGTGGAGAGGAGCCACTCTTCTCCTCATCAGCCACAGTGTAGGGCAAACCTGAAAAGCACCCATGCTTCCTCGAGAACGTACGATACGATTCCCGCCTAGTGCTTGGGCCCCACACACTTACCTTGTGGTGCACCGGGCTCTGGGCCTCTAATCTCGTTCCCTAAAGTAACGCACCGTAATGCTATACTCTGAATCCAAGAATTTGACATTTCACAAACTGGACAGAAATGCGGTCAGATGCATCCAGAAACAAACTGATTTCATCTTTTTGTTTTTTTGTGAAAAGCTGCATCGTGGCCTCCGTAATAACAGCAAACTTACCGCTACGTGGAGCGTCTGGTCGCTATCACGGGATTCTGGGAGTTCTTAATTAACAACACGAAATTCCCTAAAGTAAGCCGGCAGAGGCTTGGCAACTGCGACCTGGATGGACGCCGTGTGAATTATCAATCAAATCTTTGTTCTCCATAGGACCTTTTGGGATGTGTGGCATCAATCATTACTATGGTCCCTCCGTCGCCCCTAGTGTTTGCACTTTCGGGCGAAGGTAAGCATGTGGAGCCAAAGCAGGGTATGCCCACGCAGAGCAAGAGTTCCCTTATCCCTCCCATTCCACGCCCCTACTGTGGAACAACGCACCTTCTCAAGTGCTGCCTGTCAAAAAGAGGGGGGGGGGGGGGTATATAAATTGGTTTTTAACAGTAGAGTCACAAACACGAGTTATAACTGCACTATTGGGCAAGATACAGTTCGCAGTTATTGCACTTGGGGCACCCTACCTGGCCAGAAAGCTGGGTTGTATACATTGCCAGAACTGCAAGTCGAAACTGTATCTTGGCCCATAGTGCAATTATAACTCATTTTTGTGACTCCCGCATAGGTTCCCCCGACTTTTTTTTGTGTTAAGGGAAGATCAGGAACCACGCCCGGCGTCCCTTGCGACTCTAGAACAAGACAAACCTATCCCCCCACTGCCATAGCGGATCTCTCCTCACTACCCAGACTAACCCCACCCCATAGGTTGTCAAGGTAGCCCCTCCTGGTTCACCATTGGCTTGCTTTCCTCCCTCAGCAAACCCCAGCTCTCTCTACAAGGCCTCCCGCCCCTGCCAATTACAGGTTACAGGGCTATGCCCCAGCTCCGGCCAGCGTTGTTCTGGCATCGGCAATCCAGGAGCACAGAACAAAACAACTTCAGCAGTTATCAGTCTAGGTTCGACGATCCCTGAATTCCTATATCCCAAATAAAGAAGAAGACCAGGTGCTGCCAAGATTGTTGAGCAGCAGGCGGCTGGTTTTGAAGTATTGAACTGTATTGAAATTATCAGATCTTTTTTTGACGCGTCGAGTTTATTAGATCGTGAAAAGGATACGCTTCCATTGGTCACAGCTCAAACCAATYCATACCCACTGTACCCTRTCTCATGCTGCCTCCACCGAGGAAAATCCCTCGGCCYCAACATAAAACAGATCCCCTCCCCTCCCTCCACCACATCCGCGAAGGCAACCAATCCCCTCCTAGAGGCTGCCTTTGCCCACCCCTTGTCCCTGTCTGCCCCCGCTGGGGATGAAGGCGACCAACTCTCCAACCCCGGCCCCAGACTCAGACAATCCCCAATCTGCCCTACTCCCAATAGGGCTACTGCCTCCCACCATGCAGCACCCCTGTAGAATAAGGCTCCCYTGTRAMAGASCCCAGGGTTAATTTTTCRGGGACAGCTAACTAGTRGTCTATACCCACAACTGGCCAGCCCTATCTCTCCTTCCCCTAGCTTACCCAAGGCCAGGCGGAGCCCAGGCTGACAGTCCTACCGTCCTTCCCCTGGCTTGTCCCCTAACTTAGGCCAGGCGGATCTCAGACCTGCTGTGGGTAACTACCGTATGTCTGTACCCTGGGATCTCAAAAAACCCTTGCCTACCAAAATTCCAGCCGTGACCTCCGAAGTCCTATCCCTACTAAAGCGTCTGCAAAATTCAATGTTCAAAATCCCCAATTAGGAAAAGGAAACTCATGAAAAAACAAAATAAAGAAAATTTTCCTCAAGAAGTAAGTAATCAAGAAATAGGTAATCGGGATATAGGTAATCAAGGTATAGGTAATCTAGATGTAGGTAATCAGGATATCGCTAATCAGGATGTAAACATTAATGACTATTGGATAATTGGGTAGCTGAAAACGGTACCCTGAGACTGAAAGTTTTCAGATGATTTTCGTAGTGATGATGATGGAAGTGTTATGGATGACTATTTGAGTGAAGCAAGCCTGAAGATAGTAGTGGCGATCAACTTCGCCTACAGACGAATTACGATTAATGAAAACATTGTGATGAGGGTGAGCATGCTAATGAAGCTGCCCAAAATAAATATTAATTGCTGACCTAAAATGAGGATGATAGTGCTGATGATCATGATACTGCAGATGGTAAAAGTCACTATGGTAATGACGACCGTCCGTTTGACACTAACACAACCAGCAATCAAGCGAAGAGCAAAACCCCACACCCAAAACCTAATGGTGAATATCATTAAAGAGCATGAGGAGGAGACCATCAACACAATGCACAACCGTATATCCCTCGCCTACAAGCAATTCCACACCCAAGTCGTAGTCGCTACCAACAACAAAAAGTTACTCGTCTAAAACAAGAAGTTAAGCAGTGCTCACCAAAAAAAAAAAGAAAAAAAAAAGAAAAAAAAAAAAGAAAAGAAAAGAAAAGAAAAGAAAAGAAAAGAAAAGAAGAAGAAGAAGAAGAAGAGCAGCAGCAGTGCAACCTAGACCAAAAGAAAAGAAAAGAAGAAGAAGAAGAAGAAGAGCAGCAGCAGTGCAACCTAGACCAAGCGACCGACGAAGTCAACGGTAACCAGTTGTCGAGCAAATGCTGGCAGATACGGAAGAAGAAGGATCACAACCCCACTTCGCCAGCTTGGACCACTCTGAGGTACCCATCAGAAAAAGAATTCAAACCTGTACCCGTCATAGCAAGCACGGAGGTTATCTGTGAAGCGCCCAGGCAATCAAAAGTCACCACAGGCTGCTCCATAACTCCAAATGCTGACGAGAAAAGATCCAATCCGATCGTCCAAATGCAATCAAGAATCACTCCGGGCAACCTGGAAGCAGGAATAACCTTGCGAACACTCCATATCGAAGCCCCCGATCGGTTCCATCAGGTATGCTACTTCATCCGGATCCCACCCGCCCGCCGTCACACCGTGACGACCTGGCTGGGATTCCCTACTCTTCATCAAGCGGGATGGTTATGCCTAGGAGTCAGTCAAAACTCCTTCAGCTCGTCCCCCAGTCATGCCAACGCACGTCACCCCACGCACTCCCACTCCAAGTCTCACCATAAGCAGGTTTGACCGGTATCGCCAGGCTCGTGACATGGGCCCCAGCACGGTAGCACCCAAACGCCGTCAGAGGCATTGGCGCTGCGATACTGCAATGCTAACGCGCCACCGCTTAACGCGTTAGCGCTGCGTTGCCGCAGTGCGAATGCACCGTAGTCTGCCCTTCCGGGAGGAATTCTGACGTGACCGTGAGTCAAAATTCCTTTGCATTGCAATTCTACACAAGTTTTTTCTTCACCTAATTTTTCAGTGGGAGTTGGATTGCAAGAATAGGTGTGATTTGACCCATATCCCTGCTTGCCAGTGGTGGTTGCATGGTACAGGTAGCTATTGATAAACAGCTAGCCCCCCCCCTCTCCCCCACTCATTTCACCCCTTCTTTCAGAAAATCCGAGTTTGGGCATTTTCTTTGGCAAAGACTGGTTTGGAGAACTTTGGACATGAAATACTTGCTCATTACTGATCAGGCAAAAAAAAGAAAAAAGAAAAAAAAAAAGAGGCCACAGTCGAGAATAAGCAGAGGACCAGAGACACCAGATACCGGGCGTATGCAATCCCTGTTAAGGGGACCCACCTTCTAAACTCGTCAACCCATTAACGAAGGCCAAGTGGGTTCGGTCGGCTTGGTGCCTTCCATGCAACTGCTACAAATCGCGTTCGGCAAGGATCAGTATGCTGTCGCCACCTCAGTTAAAAAAAAAAAAAAAAAAAAAGGTATCTGGTTGCCACCAAGTACTAGAATACCCAAGATGGGTATACATGACTGCGGCAATGGGTCATTAAAAAAAAAAAGCATGGTTACCGGACCAGTCCAGACGTCTGGCCGGACCTGTGTCTGGACTGCTCTGGACCGTTCGGATTGAAAAACAGTTCAAACCTTTTGTTTGTTGGCAAAGGCCCTCATGCAAGGCCTCTATCCTGGTGGTGGTAAGAGAACCACCGGGATTGAGGCTTTGCCTGGCGGGCCGCTCCATCTATTGGTGGGGAGCAACACCTGCTGGAAACCGGGTCCAACGTCCCTTAAATACATCTTTATAAACCAGTTCCTTTTGAAGGTGGCGCCGTTGTGCTGGAAACCGGGTCCAGCGTCCCTTATCCAAACTACTCTTCCATACCTATCCTGCAGCCGGGTCGGGTATTGGACGGAGCAACACCGGGGGGCACCAGTGTAGACTCCCTCCATCCCCTAGCCTCTGCCATCCCCTACTTTCCTCCTGGCGCCTATTGTCTTCACTACCCTGTATTTGAAAAAAGCTGAGACAACAAAAAAGGGCCGAAAAAGGCTAAAAGGAGCTGCACTACGATCTGCTGAAATTTGACATTGACTGAATGAAAGTGACGCCATTGCGCTGGAAACCGGGTCCAGCGTCCCATATCTAATCTTTTTTTTTCCACCTCTCCTGCAGCACCGCCAGGTACTGGAGGGAGCTTCATCTCCTCCTTCCCCTGGCTCCCGCCCTCCCCTACTATCCTCCTGGCGTACAGGGTCTCGTATACAACAATTGTTTTCTCATTTTTGGAGGGACTTTCTATGCCGTGTATTTGGGTGATTTAGTTGACTCTAGGCCCTCAAATATTCCTCCAGGGCCAACGGGTGCGGAGGGAAGGGATCACCGAAATCCTGCGCAGGTCTCAGCTGTTCGCTGGGATCCACCCTTGTCCAATCTTTGAAGAGAAGCTGGTAGTCTCTTTCCAGGTCTCCCTCCTGTCCTTCTCCTTGGTCCAACCTGTCTCCTGTCCAGACCACCCTCGTGACCCAGCCCTCCCTCTCCCCCCCCAGCCAGCCTTCACAGAACCGGGAGATGATTTTTTTAATGTCACCCCTGCTGTGCACTTGACTCAGTTTTTCCTTAGTGCTGTGCCATTGTGCCATGATCTCATGTTGGAAGAGCAGCCGTATTTGTTCTGTGACCTCCCCTTCCTCTACCCTGACCCCCTCTAATTCCAGGATGCATCTTCGCCACCATATGGTCTAGAGGCCCAGGGAGAACATATTTACTACAAAGGTATTGTTGCTGAAGTGGGGGCAGTGTCCCAACAGAATTGCCCTCCAATCCCAAGGCCATAATGAGCCTGGGACAATGTGCCGCCAGATCCTATCCCACCATCTCCATAGCAGGACAGCTGCAGGGCATTGTAGGAAGATGTGCTCGATCGTCTCAGGGCGTTTTTTTCCGGGGAAATTTTGGTGGCAGCTCCGACACCAAGGAAGTGTCTTTCCTTGTTGTTCGAGTTGTGTATGATCAATCAACCAGTTATTGGTCGGCAGGCAACAGTGCGTGATTTGCCATTGAAGAGCGGAGATTTTTGCCGGCCTTTTGTGATACTCGCTGAACCATTTGATAGGTTTGAGTGTACTTTGGTCTACATTTAGATGGCGCTGCCATCTGTCCGCGACCACGTCTCTTAGCTTGCACTTGGGCCTGAGCATCCGGGAGACTGATTTTGTTTTAAGGGCGGCTAGTTGGACCGTTCTTTCCTCCCCCCGTCTCTGCCCTCCCTTGCCTTTCCACGACCACCTCCATTCTTGAGGATCAAGGGGGAGGTTCTCAATTGGGGTCATTGGACGGTACACTCTCCAACCGTCCCCTTCGTCAATCACCCTGATGCGATAGACTTCTGATTTCCTTTTCTAGATGAAAGGTTGACTGTTCCCTTGTAGCCGCCCTGATTCTGTAATAGGGTAACATTCAATCAGAACTTGTGCCTGATCGACTAGATGCACTAGGCCTACGTGTGAGTCATGGCCAGGTAGCCCCACCCAGTCATTTTCTTCCAACGCTGGACCCTTTTTAAGCCCGGTGTACCATTGGATGGGAAAACTTTCGATAAATTCCTCCATTGTAGACTCGAGGGAATGGCTGTAGCCCAAGCAACTTTTCATTCTTGCTGCACTTTTCCATTTTCCGTTTTCCCCATCCCATAGGTCCCCTACCCTCAGCACCCCGTGTTTCACCCAGATTTTCCAGGGGGAGTCCGAGCTATTCCTTACTTGACCGAGAGAGTCTGTGATTAATCTATTGCCGAACAGCGGTTGCCTGATTATCTCCTCCCATCTGTCCGGGGTGGGGCGGTCGGGGAGTGGGAGTCTCCTCCATGTGCGCAGAAGGCGTATCCAGTGTTCATCTACTGGGTCACCATTCGTGTATTTCCTGGGGAGTCTCCAGTATCTGTCCTCGAGCCATATAAGAGGGTCTATGTCTGGCGGGGCTTCTAGGGCCAAGGCCGCGATTTGTGTTAGTGTCAGGGGGACCCAGGGGGAGGAGGCTGCAAAAATAATATGTTGGATCCAGTGGACGCTCAGGGCCGGAAACTGTGTGGGAGGGTCCACTATTCCAAGCCCTCCCCCAACCTTAGGCTGAACCACCGAGTCCCATGCTAACCGACTAATAACGTGGATATTACTGCTGTCCCCTCTCCATAGGAAGGCCGCCAGCTGTTGCTTGAGCGTCTTTAGCCCACCTTTGCTTATGGGCCAAAGAATGGCTCGATACCAGAGAGTGGTCAGCACGACGTTATTAATAACCAGAGCCCGCCCAAAAATTGAAGTGTGTTTGTGATTCCATTGCAGCAGCTTGGCTTGTGTCGGTCTAATCAGTCATTCATCATTCGTAACGGGTTTCCCTTTGGCTGTGAGCGACGCTCCTAAGACCTTGAGGGGATCGTCCGAGGGAAGCCAAGTGATGCGTGGGTTTTCTGGCGGTCTGCCCCCCTGATGGTGCAACCACCAGCCCACAGTCTTTTGCCCCCAATTGACCGTCATGTCTGACACGCGACCGAAATGTTCCATGAGGGTTTGGATTTCTTCCATGTTTTGTGCATTTGCTTCAACCATAATGGTAAGGTCGTCTACAAACAGGGAACAGATGCGTACCGCTTCCTCCGGGATGTTGGAGATCCTAATACGGGTCCTTTTTTAAAAAAAAGAAACGTTTTTCAAAACTTTTTCTTTTTTCGCTTTGGATTCGGCTATGAATTTCGAGATGGCCCTCGGCCAAACAAAAATTGTATTGCAATGCTGCATAACATATCATATTTTTCAGATTTTTTTTGAATTTCTTTGTTGAGTTTTTTGGGGGGTGAGAGAGGGGGGGGGACGGATCTGGACACTCTGGAGCTGACACCAGACCTGGACATCTAGACCCAAACCGCCTGCACAGCGCTCCAGACGTCGGGATCATAACCATGCAAAGAAGTGTGTATAGCAAATATTTATGCACCCAAAGTTGCGTTTTGGGGACTTCGTCTCAACCTTTTTTTTCTGTTTTGGGGAGCTTTTTAATCATGGGACACTGGACCCGGTTTCCAGGAGCCTAAGCTGGGTATTGGCCCTTGTACATTCCCCGTGTTGTTTGTGAGGAAACGCGCTGCCCTCCATTCCCACTGATAATAGAGTTCGTTGTTCCCACCCCCACCCACCAAAAGAAAAAACAGAAGAAAAAAAAAGACTCTAAGAGCGATTCGTTCTGAAACCACCAGCAACTCTCCCCGCTTGAAAATCAATTCCATGGCGGGTTATGTAGAAGGCAAGTGCCTGCTCTTACCAGCACCACTAGCACCAAAGGGGGCGTTTCTAAAAAAAAAAAAAAAAAAAGGCAAAAGGGTATGGGCCGCTTCTGATAAATTTCATCAGCAGCCTGTTTTCCGTTTTGGGCCTCCAAAACTGTCGGTGGCTGATATATGGGAAAGGTACTGGTGGCTTAAGATTTAAACCACTAGTACTTGGCCCAACTTTTTTTTTTTTTTTTTTTTTAATTGCTCCAATCTATTCGTGGGGAGCCCAACGTCCCTTATAATGAAAATACATTCATGATTGATGATCATTGATGATAATTTGGGATGATTGAGGATCATTTAGGATGGTTTAGGATGATTCAGGATGATAGAGTGGATGATTGAGATCATGAAATAGAGATAGATGATGACTAATCAGAATGATTGTCTACCCAGCATTCAAGTACCATCCTATCCCTAAGTTCCTGTATCCATTCCAACCAACCAATCACAACTGAGCCTGTGCTGTGCACCAATCAAGCCTCTTTTTGGTCTCACACCCCATTCTGGCTCGGTTACAGGGCAGCGCTACCCACCCCAGCTCCGACCATCGTCGGCCAGATTGTAGCCATTAGTCAAGTTAGCAGATCACCTTCCTCCCTCGGCAATCCCAGACTTCTATACAAAGCCTCAAGCTCCGACTAAAGCAGGTTACAGGGCACCGCCCCAACGCCGGCCAGCGTCGTTCTAGCGCCAACTCAACCTGGCCATTACACAAAAAGGCTCAATTAGGAAATTAGCTAAGCTAGAATGCCAACTAGAAACCTGGGATCTGATAATATTAGAATCCTGATAAAAAACCTTTCTGATGATGAAATTTGACGAGTACCCTGAGGGTCTGAGATGATCAAACGACCATTTCGTCAAAATGGACATTTTTTATTTTTTGAACGAAATTGAAACTAAGTTTTTTTGCCGAAAACTCGTCAAAATTTGCTGTTTCTACAAACGCTGGACCCCCTGGATGTACATGGACCTAGCTTGAGACCAGGCACACAGGTACCTGGTGTCAAGCTAGGTCCATGTACAGCCAGGGGGTCCAGCGTTTTACAAACGCCGGACCCTCAGGAACAACTAATTTTGACGAGTTTTCGGCCAAAAAACTCGATTTCAATTTCGTTCAAAAAATAAAAGATGTCCATTTTGACGAAATGGCAGTTACCACTAAATTGTTGGATAATGACGAGGATGTTGATGACTATTCCTCTCCACCTCTCCCCCTCCTCCATGTGCTCTCCTCCCTCGTTTCCTGTTCTCCTCTTCTCCTCTCGCTGCCTCCATTGATCTGAACCCCGCTATCAATATGAAGTTCCTATCAACCCCAACGAGAGAGATATCCTCCCCATTCCCTTCTGCCTTGAAGTAACCAGTTCCCCCAAAAGGTGTACCTCAAATCTGACACTCTGACCTAGTCTGCCTCCGCCAGGATATAATATGCCCCCATACATATCTCCCAGCCCCAGCCCAGGTCAGCTCCCATCATCTTCGTCTACTCCCTAGAGGGCAATCACCTCCCACCTTGTGTTACCCCTGCGGAGTAGCACTCCCTTCCTGACCGACCTACCTACCAACTAGACCATTACCTATCTGGGCGAAGAGAATATAACCACCAACACAAAGATATCTACTGATTGATGAAAAAATGAATAAAGAAACTTCGATGATGATGATGATGATGATGATGATGATGATGAAATAAAATTGGCGAGAAATAAATAAGGAACGTTTGAACTTGCGATACCCTAATGGCACCGGTGTGGAAGATTGACAGCTCACTATTGTTGTAATGATAAAAGAAGATGACAGTGATTAGTAGGAAGATAATGGCCAGTGAAGATGATGACCCATGGACCCGTAATGAAGAATTATGAATTGATACATTTTAGTAGGAACGACTCCGGATGATGATTCCCCGCAGAGATGACAATGATGATAATCTTGATGCTCTTGATGGATAACCTGCACAAGATAAACAATAAAAAAAACAAAAATGAGCAGCTCCCTTGATGATGAGTCCTTGATGATCTTCCTCCTGAGAATGCGGGCCAGCGCTGTGATGACGTAGACAAACGAAGTCCAACGCACTTTGGTCTCCATGGAGCGAACTCCACTTTCTTCCACCGACATTGGCATTGCACCAACTCGCTTGAGCATTACAGCCTCCTAAAGGGGCGTTAGCTGTGGAGTACTTCGTGTGGAAGTCACAGAGAGACTGTTCGAGCAGCCGCCACTGCCACTACTCTCCCCTCGCCATTGTGACTTAGACCAGATGCCTCGTCAACTCGTGACGTGGCTTGCCCTAGTGCCTCTGGTTTCCACGCGTGCATTAAGCGCTCACTCTGACCACTTCACCACTTTTGTCGTATACTACTCACGCAGCTTTTGGGTGCTCATTCCACATCAGCGCTCGCATCTTCCACAAGTAGCCAACAACCCACCGCGTGCAAGCCACTAGCGCCTCGCCACATGTGAAAAGCCAGCGCCCCGCTACTCGCAAGTGACCAGCGCCTCGCCACCCGTAGGAAGCCAGCGCCTCGTCGCCTGCTAGCAGCCAGCGCTTCGTCGTCCATCCGTGGCCAGCGCCTCGCCACTTCCACGCCACCTTTGCCTCGCCACTTGCTTGCTGCCATAGCAGCGTAGTAGGCGCACGCACCCGTGCAGTGCTAAGTCGCGCCGGCCTGGACACACCAGATAGTACTTGGCCCAGCTATTGATGCCGAGCCGGGATACCCCCTGTGCGCCAAGTTTTGCCAAACCGCCGGGGCACCGTTTCGTATTCATTTTGGCTGGCGCTTCCAGCCATTGCGGTTCGGTGCCCCGAAGCGCGCAACTACCGGCGCGTTAACGGGAATCGCCCCTGACCGATAGCTGGGCCAAGTACTGATGGTTTAAGCCACCAATACTTCCAAGGCACTTTTATATGGGGCTGGAAACGCGCTGCACTCCAAGGAAAGACGAACCGGCTTGGGTCTTCTGTTGGCTGGCGCTGCCAGCCATTTTGCCCAGCAGCCGAGCGCTGAAAGTTGTGGTAGTGCACGAGCCGCAGCTTCGAAAAAAATGGTTGGGAAGTGTACTGGTGGTTTACTATACATCCTCCCCAAAGACACCAACATATCATGACAGGTATTTTGAACTTGGCCCTGGACCCCTTCCTTGACAAAATGGGCTCTTCCCAACAATGCCACACCCTCCTCCCCACCTAGTGCTGGTCGGGAGATACTGATGCTTCAACCACCAGTACATGGCCCCACCCTTGCAGAAAGACTTCGTTACCAACAACTTCATATTTCAGGGCTGGGCATCGCGGGCACCCTCGATAAGCGGCAACGGAATTGGTACCGTTGCTTTTTTTTTTTTTTTTTTTGAAACAATTGCTCCAATCTATTTGTGGGGAGCAGCACGTGCTGGGAAGCGGGCCAAGCATCCCTGATAATTGGAATACATTAATGATTCATGAAATTTGGGATGATTCAGGAATATTTCAGGATGATTGAGATAATAAGCTAGAGTTTGATGCTGACTACTCAGAATGCTTATCTACTCAGATCCTACATAATACCATAACCCTAATCTAAGATATCCATACTAACCAGCCAGTCTCTACGGAGTCAATAGTGTACACCAACCAAGCCTCTGCCCGGTCTCACACCCCAATATAGCTAGGTTACAGGGCAGCGCCACCCACCCCAGCGCGGACCCTCGTCTGCCAGATTGTAGGCTTTGGTCAAGCATTGTAATTGCCTTCCACCCTCAACAATCCCCATATCTCTATCCAAGGCCTCGAGCTCCTTATGAAGGTTACAGGGCGATGCCCGAGCACCGGCCAGCGTCGTTTTGGTTTCTACTGAACCTGGGCAAGAACACAATAAAAACTCAATTAGGAGTAGACTAAAATTTTTTTTTGAAAAATCTGTGTGATATCCCTCTATCCTAGCGGTGCTAAGAGACCGCCAAGATTGAGGGCTTATCTGTCGGGCTGCTCCATCTATTGGTGGGGAGCAGCGCGTGCTGGAAATCGGGTCCAGCGAACAACCAATCTGATGATGATGATGATGATGATGATGATGTTGATGATGATGATGATGATGATGATGTTGATGATGATGATACTCAATGTTTATTGGTGCTGATAAGAGTAGACACCGCTAGCACCAGGGAAGAGGCTCCATCTATTAGTGGGGAGCATCACCTGCTGGAAAAGGGGTCCAGTATCCCATGTACAGACCAATTTTGGAATAGATCAAAACAGGATTGTGTGGGGTTCCTTCCAGCATTGATTACCCTGGAGACCAGGGGATTGACTGAGCAGGCTATTGGAGGGAGGGGGGAGCCTCGTCGCCCTGAATCTAGCGCTAGATCCCTGCTGCTATACCCTGGTTCCTCACCCCCCCTTTTTTTAAGCTAAGAATATCTATAGGAATTTAGAAAACCATGAGCCACCCCTACCCCCCTTTATTCTTAAAAGTTCTGATTGCCAGCATTGACTGCCCCATTAGCTGGGGGGTTGGCTGTGCAATCGATCTTCCTGATAGTCTGTCCTATATTCCAGCGCTGTATCAACATTTTGTTGCAAGGGTGATGTTGAGGCCTGGTTGTCAGCATTGACTGCCCAAGTAGCTGGGGGGGTTAACTGTGCAGCCGATCTTTCTGATAGTCTGTCCTATATTTCTAGCGTTGTATCAACATTTTGCTGCAGGAATGATGATCAGTCCCCGGAGAGGCACCGGAGACTAAAATACTCTGTCGCAAGGGTGTGTGGATGTTGTGGGGAGGGGATGGAAGAAGAAGAAAAAGAAAGCGGGGGAATAAAAAAAGGAGGGAAAAGAAGAAAAAGAAGGAAGAGAAGAGGAAAAAAGAAAGAAAAAAAAAAAAGGAGAAAAAGAAAGAAAAAAAAAAAAAAAAAAAAAAAAAAAAAAAAAAAAAAAAAAAAAAAAAAAAAAATAGGAAAGAGAGAGAGAGAGAGAGGGAAAGAGGGAGGGTGCATGTGTTCATACGTTCTCAATCCTCGTGGATGACAAACTGCTTTGCAGATGGTTCTTAATTAGGTGCATTACTCGAAGTGTTGCATGTCTCTCCNGTTCATACGTTCTCAATCCTCGTGGATGACAAACTGCTTTGCAGATGGTTCTTAATTAGGTGCATTACTCGAAGTGTTGCATGTCTCTCCCTCTAGGAAGTGGTATGAAAATGAATAACGTTGGCGACGTGTTTCATCAAGTCAAAACTGAGGCAGCCCGACTACCATCTCGACTGCATTAAGATTATTGTTGAAGCCAACCCCTCGTTGGCTGCTGCATGTTTTTTTTTGTCTATCGAGTGGACCCAAGGAGGTCGGATTTTATTTTGCTTGTATTATCGGATGTGCCATATGGTGATTCAAATTCTTTCAGTTCTCATTTCAGATTGAATACACCTTCTTATCGACTACGATGTTCTTTTGATGTAATTTTGTGTGGTTGTTATAACTTTCTGTTGAATGTGTGTCTAAGGGACTATGAGTAATATTTGGGTTTCACGCTTGGTTGAGACTGTCCTAGTCGACCGGTGTCCACTTCATACTTAGGAGATCAGCGCCCTAAGGGACGAACGACGCTCGGGTATGCTTGGCGTTTAACCGCGCGTACCTATACTACAACGAGCGAGCAAACACCCTCGGCTGACCTACCTCTACAATTGCATTTAAAAGCTTTCGCACGTGGGTCAGTAGCTCGGTAGGGATAAACCCCTAAGGGTGGTGACAGCCTCTTCGGGAAGGTAAGTTGTGCCCCGAGGGAACCTATCCTGTCGTATGGGACTGCGGGAAGTACAACTGGCGCACCTGACTAGAACAGCAAAGGGACAACGCGACAACGTCCGTCTTGACGGTTCGCGGGGTTATTTTGCGTCGTTTCAGAGTTATCTCTTGTTTTGTTTTGTTTTTGACTCCTGCGTGACATGGTCGGGAGGGATCTCGCCTTTTGCGAAAAAGGCGGGAGCCGATGCACTCGACACCACTTTCCCACCCCTACGCCCCCTCTGGTGTCTCTGACCACTGCTGGTTGTGGGTTAAGTCAATACGCTCTCCCCGACCCAACATGGTATTATTGCTTCTGCTTCGACACGCCAATTTTTTCCTAAAATTGGGGGGGGGGGAGGGTGATAAAAAGGAGTTATGTCTCCCACAAATAAAATCTTAATGCTTACGGGATGCCCCACATTCTGGGCTTGGTGAAGAATATCTCTTGCGGCTCAAGGGACACAGGGCCCAGGTCCCACATCTGTAGCTCTCCATGCATGGAGCAAAGCCATCATAAACAATCAAACCCTTGACCAGGCGCGGGCTGTTATCCCTTGTCTGATGGAGGGCCTCACGACATTATCTTTTTCTTTGTCTTCTTCATCTTCTTCTTCCGACAAAAACAGGGGTAACTACGGCGCAGTCACCTTCTCAGTTCTAAATCCACTTCAGGCATCCCTTGAATACAACACATCCCCACCAACCTTACAGCTGGGTTGGATACATTCACAATTTCCCTCAGTTTGGAGCAAAAGTCGCGAAACCGCATTCAAAACTGAAAACCTTGACTGCACCCTAGTTTCCCCAAAAAAAAAAACAGAAGGAAACAAGTAAAAAAGGTGGAAAATGAGAGGTTTGTAAACAATTTGAGGAGGCCTCAGCATTTAGGTTTTTTTTAACTTTTTTTTTTTATAAAGAAAATATCATAATATGTGGATTTTATTGCAAGCTGGGAGCTGGGCCCAGCGTCCCTCACATCAATAGCTGTGTAGGTTTCCCATATACGAAGTTAAAAAAAAAAGGGTAACTTCGACGCAGTAACGAAAACAGTTTGAAATTGCACTTCAGGCAATCCCGCGAACACAACACACCCCCACGTGACCCCACCTGTCCCGAATCGTTGGTTACATACATTCAGCATTACCGGCCCTTTTGCCTCAAATGCAATTACAAACTCAAACCCTGACTGCGCCGTAGTTTTCTCTAAAAAAAAAGAAAAAGAAAAAAAAATTCCTGGTGTGACCTTTTTTTTTTTTTTTTTTTTTTTGAAGTCCATGGTGTTGTAGAGGCTAGTCACTGAGTGCATTGTGATCAGCCGGAGCACTAGGCCATGGGTGTCCTGGAATATGAGACCACCTCCCATCCCTTCCTCACGTCAATACTCCAAGCGCACCCCTTATCCTACCTCAGTGTGACCAGCACTCAGGACCATTACCCTACCAATGGGCTATCCCACTATCCTACCTCAGTGTGACCAGCACTCAGGACCATCACTCTACCAGTATCGAGGGGAACTTGGACCGAACAGTAGTGACAGGCACCAGGGCTGATAGGTTGCTCAGCCCTAATGGAAGTGGAATCGGACGAGACTTGTCGAACGGGAACTTCGGACGCCAGGCCCAGACAATCTACTACAGGCCCCAAGAGACTCTGGGCCCTAGGTTCAGACAGGGTAGCACCCATAGAAGCAGTCCCACTATCCTTTTTTTTTTTTTTTTTTTTTTCCCATTAACTTTGTATACAGGGAACCTACTTAACGAGGTGATAAGAGCATCCTCGGTAAGTATTGGTGGGGAGCTACACCTGCTGGAAATCGGGTCCAGCGTCCCTAAACAATGATGTGAATGTATCTGCTGGAAATCGGGTCCAGCGTCCCTGTGCAATGATGTGAATGTTGTTGAGTGTTCCTGCTGGAGATCGGGACCGGCATCCCTGTGTGCGACTGTGTATTCTTCATCAATCTATAGATTCTATCCATGTCCCATGGGGGAAAGACCTTATCCTCCCATTGTCTATGTCCTACTGTGTATCTGGTACTATCAGTACTTGTTCATCAATCAAAGCATCAAACAAACCATGCCCCATGGCGAGCAAGGCACCATGCCCAATTCTGTTGATGACACCAGAAGACGAAACCCTAATCCTGACTTGATCTCTGTGCAAGAGGGGAAAACCCTATATTCCTATACTACTGTTTCTCCATATCAAGCGAGGCCTCAAGCCCCATCCTGTCAATCAACCAAGGGTCGAACCCCAAGTATAGGAGTCCTATGTATAACCTGGAGATCGGGTCCAGCTATCCTATACAGCAGTGAATGAAGCCAATCAGCATATATGCGAAACTCACGTGTATTTCGGAAAGGAGGAGAGGTGTTGATTACTTCCCTTCACACAGGGGAAGAGTTGCCCTTCAGCGGATAAAGCACTTATCCCCTATTCAATGTTGTGTGGAGATGATAACGTCTGAAAAAACGTAGCTCACCCCACCCTAAACAAAGAATCTAACATCAAGACGTAAGCATCAAACCCTTCATGAGGCCACACGAATAAGAGGCCACGTGAATAAGAGTTGAGGGTGAGAGTAAGAGTTTTGAGATTATGAGAGTTGAGAGAAGAACATCTATCCAACTCCCACCCGAAGCCAAAAAAGAGCAAATGGATCATCAGAATGAAACACCAGGTAGGAATGGGGGGGAACGGTAGATTTCACCTTCAACCTCAAATCCCACCTCACCAGCCCCCCCGTCATTAACTCTCCCGCCTTCGTTGTGGCAACCTTCAACCACAAGCCCCATGTCTTGTTGCTGTTGTTGGTGTTCTTGTTGTTGTAATTATTGTTGTTGTTGTCGATGTTGTTGTTGTTGTAATTGTCGTCGCTGTTGATGTCGTCCCACGCGCTCTTGCCGCCCATTTCGCTTGATCCCATCAACCCCAAATCGCTCTTCTCAAGCCCTAACAAGGTCGTAGTTCCCTCTCCCTTCGCTGTTGGCGGCATCTCTCCCCTGTTGTTGTTTTTACTGTTGTTGTTGTTGTTGTTGTTGTTGTTGTTGTTGTTGTTGCCGTTGGCAGCCTCACTACCCTTCTCACCAATCTCACCCATTACCTGTCTCTCATCCACTACAGCCACCACCCCTGCCGTGATCAATGTGTTGTTGTTGTTTTCGTCGATAGTGTTGTCAACCCTCCCACCATTGTCACCGGTCTTGCCCATCACCTGCCTGTCCTCCCCGGCAGCCACCGCCTCTGCCATGATCCCCTGCGCAACCTCCCACTCCTCTGCCCGGTCACCATCCCACTGCTGCAGATGGGTTGTCAGTCTCAGTGCCAAACTGGAATGGGCTCATCCTCAGATTCTCCCACCATCCACCAACCCCCCCATTGAAGTTATTGTTGCTGATGGTATTATGATTGTTAATACCCTTGTAGATGTTGTTATTGTAGCTGCCAGTCTCTTGCTCGCCAAACTTACCCATTCTCTGCTCCTCTTCCACGTTAACCCCCGCTTCTACCATAGACCCCTGCTCCTCCTCCCCCACCTCCGGCTGGTCACCGTCCCCCTGCTGCACGAAGTCTTCATCATCCTGCAATCCCCCATCCTTGTAGACCGTGGTAAGAAGTATTTGGCCACATCTCCCTCATCCTGCCCATCAACCTCTCGCTGGCAGTCGTCATCATGCGTGAAAAAAGGCATATCGCTGTCATCATCAGTGTGAAAGTTGACAACGTCTTCTCCCACTTGCTCATCCTCCCCACTTCCCCCATCCTCGTAGACCGCGGTAAGATGTGCATAGTATTTGGCCACATCACCCTCATCTTGCCCATCAACCTCTCGCTGGCCGACGTCATCGGCCGTGTAAAAAGGCGTGTCGCCGTTCTCATCAGTGTCAAAGTTGACGACGTCTTCTTCCACCTGCTCATCCACCCCGCTTCCCCCATCCACGTAGACGGCGCCAAGAAGTGCAAAGTAATTGATCACGTCCCCCTCATCTTGGCCATCATCCTCTCTGATCCAAACGTCATCAACCATGTCAAAAGACGTATCTCTATGATGTATCTCCCCCACCAACCCCTCTCTAACCCGGAAAAATGCGCCCCTATTCGTGTGCTCATCATTTCCACGGCTGGTGCAACCCCTGTCCGCACGTTGTCGGTCATTCACGACACCTACAGCAGGTGCCACGTGGCCAATCAAAGAGCCGCGGGCATCTGCCGGGCGCGCGCCACAGGCCCAGCAACCGGGGAGCTCCTCTCCCCGGGCGCTAATCTAGCCGGGAGGACCAGTCCTCGCTGGTCTGCCGGCCTCAGGGCGCTAGCGCTAGCGCAACTCTCCCGGACCACGATCGCAGTCCCACTATCCTATCTCAGTGTGACCAATACTCAGGACCATTACCCTACCAATGGGCAGGTAACTTGAATCGAACAGCAGTGATAGGCACCGGGGCTGGTGGAAGCGGAACGGGAACTTCGGACGCCAGGCCCAGACAATCTACTACAGGCCCCAAGAGACTCTGGGCCCTAGGTTCAGACAGGGTAGCGCCCATTAAAGCAGTCTTACCATCCTTCCCCTAGCTTACCCCAAGGCCAGGTGGAACTCGGACTGGCCTGAGCGACTTATACCCCTACCCTTACCCTAGGGTCTAAGCCTTATATAGCCACCAGACAGCACCATCCGAATATGAGTAGGGACTCTGGCAGCCCTTACCTGTACCTACTGCAGATACTAGACCTCACCCAGTGACTAGACCCCCCCAGTCTGATAGTTGTGTAGTTCGCAATCTATGTGTATACCCGAAGGCTATGTATGCGAGACTGGGGAGATCAACAGAACACCCAGGACGCAGGCAGTGTCTGTAATAGTACCATGCGTCAGTGTATGTCCAGCCGTGCGTCAATCTAGCGCCCTGCCCGTGTCCATGCGCAAGGTTGCAATTGAGTTTTGAACCCGCAACCTCATACCACAATGCGCATTTCCAACCGGTGCTCTAACCACTGAGCCACATCAACTGGACAGGTCCCGGTGTTCCCTTCATCACTGAAGTCCACTCTTGTCAGCCTGCAACAATAAGCACTTTTTTTTTTTTTTTTCCTCTGGCCATGTCATGAGCACGCGGTGACCTACGTGGGGTTCGAGTCCCCCTATGTCTTGAGCACGCGGCCTGCTAAAATGATGACCGGTAAGACTGAGTTTCGAACCGTTGACTTGGGAGGGGTTTGAGTCCCCTGTGTTTTAGAGCCGTGGCCTTTTGGGGCCTCCTGGACTTGATCTGTTGTTCTCTCTGTTGACGTCTCAGGGGCGTCGGTTGAATGGTTCAGTAGGCTTCTACTTATTGGATTCGATCTGTGGACTTTGTGCTGGAGGTTTTCTAACTATCTGTTTGATACTTCTAGTAGTACTGGGTCCTCTCCGGTCTTTGGATGTTCTAGAACTGTTGAGTGTCTGTTTTTGTTAAGTAGAGTAATTGACATGTCATTGGCACTCGACTTTGTGACGACCCCTGACGATTCCGGATCCGGCTCCGGATGAAACGCGTAGGGTCTTGCCGGAGATGTTGACCTAGGTTTGCACGATATGGACATGACGTCCACTTTTGGGTTCAACTCCATGGGCTGGTTTGACTTTGTTTATAATTTGAGCCCTTTGTCKYGTTCGGGARACAYCGATGTGTCAATTCTCGCTCCTTCTYTTATTCTCTTCACTTTACTTGGYCTCTATGGATGTCTCTGATTGTRATGGAGTCTGTCATGTACTAGGCTATATGCCGAATGAGTGTGCTGTCAGGCTATGTATGGACTCGTTAATTGCTCGTTAATTTGTGACTTCTGATGAATGTGCGAGTATACTCAACTTCATCTTAAGGATTTAGAACCACCGTAGCAATTAAACTACGTGTGCGTGACTCGTTTTTCCTGTCACTTATTACGATTTTATGGTCTGTACTTCTGATTGCGAGTTAGTAGTTTTGGCGGGGGTCCCAGGGAGAGATGGTTGTTTTCAATGTGGATCTACGAATCATTGGGCTCGAGAGTGCCCCCATCGTGGATATGGTTTTCGTCCACCTGTGACTGGCGCCAATGCCATTCCCACTGGCCCACTGCTTCTAACCTTACCTGCCCCTGGGGCAGCTTCGTCTTCCTCCGCCAACCACACCTCCACCTCTTTTGGTCCATCCTCCTCTAATCAGCGTTCAGGTAATCAGAATGTTGTCGGGTATGGTCAACAGGCTCGGCCCAATTGGTGGACACGTAATCAAGAGCGTCTCGATAAAGTGTACAACAAGTATGTGGAAGACACTGAGCGGGAGGCAAAGAAGAAGGAGGAGGAGGCGAAAGAGAAGGCGAAGAAGGACGAGGAGGAGAAACTTTCGTCTTGGAGAAAGGAACGTGAGAAGTTTGAAGAGGCCATGGGGGAACGGTTGGAAAAAAGGCTGGATGTGTTAGGTATAGGAAAGGGGAAGACAGTGGATGCTGGGAGCGGGGAGTCAAGTAACGAGGAAGCACTTAGGTTGAGGAAAGAGAACGAGGACCTTAAGCGGAAGCTTAGCGAAGCGCTGTGTCCGATTGGAGAGGATCGGGTGTTATATCTGCAGAATGAGGTAATGGAGCTGCGTAAACAAGTCGGGGAGAAGAACGTCAACGAGGATGTCATCGTTGCACTCAAGGCTGAGATTGGCGAGCTCAAGCAGACGGCCTTCATGAAGACCAACTTTGAGCGTGAAATTGCGGGTTTGCGGAAGGAGGTCAACCAGCTCCGTGATCAGAATGAGCGGGTCATTGTGGAGGTTGGCCAATGGAAGGAGCAGGCACTACGGCCTGGTAATAAGCGTGGAAGTGTTGCTCTCCAGACGCCGGATTGCTCCAATCGGGGTTCTCCCAAGCCTCGATGGACAGATAATGTGCGCGAAGAGGACAAGTGGAAAGCAGAATATAGGAACCTGCAAAGCCTCCATCGTCTGGCTAACATCGAAGTTGAGGCTCTAAAGGAAAAACGGGCGGAAGCGGAAGCTCGGAGGGCTGAAGCCGAGAAGCAAGTCAAAGCGTTGGAAGAGAAGATGGGGAAATTGATGGCAAGTGGGGAGAAGGATAAAGGGAAAATGGCATGCGGTACCAATCTCAAGGATCGTCTGGAGGAAGCTGCTATTCGCTCTGCCAGAAAGGGTGTCAAGGCTACTCCCGGAAGAACGGGTGGTAAATCTGCTTCAGTTTCCGCTCGTCCAAGTAAGGAACCTGGTCCAAGTCTGGCGACGACCACAATTAATGATCGTGCCGAGTTCGTTGAAGAACAGAAGCGTCAACTACGGATGCTGCGGAAGATCGGCTTGGAGCCGCTTTGCAAAGAGGAAGGGGTTAAGTTGGGTAAATTTGAGGATACAATTTGTGATCTTGCGGAGGCACGGGCAAGAAAAGCCTTCGGCGAAATCCAGGGTTCTCCATCCAAACGTGATGGGGAGGTACAGGAGGTGAGTGACGATACCTCCAAGCGCTCCGGTGATACCGATGAGGAAGCGGAAAGGTCCGTTGAACTATAGGATCCTTTCCCGAGCGCGTCTTTGCTTTGGTCTTTTGCCAATGATTGTCGTGTAAAAAGGTGTCCGTACGGGATCTCCCCATCTGCATCCTTTTCCTCTTCTTTCCAATCTGCTTCTTCTTCTTCTGCACCTACCTATGCTTCAGATGCTTCTTTCTTTCTCCGGGATAACGTATTCAACGCTTTCTTCCGGATGGTGGTTATTGGTATTGTGATTAGAGATCAGATTCCCTAGGCGGGGAAGTTGAAAGAGTACTTGCTGCGTCTGCTTATTGAGGGCTTTGATCTTGAGAACTGCCCTGGACCTCTGATTTATGCTTTGATATCTCCTTGGTCGAGACACTTGTATATTGGCTCTACTGCGCGATCCCTTCCTACTAGATGGAAGGGACATGTTTATCGTGCATCTAACTCTAAGGTTCTTGAGCAGGGGAAACGTAATCATCGACTATACTCTTGGATGAGGAGATGTCAAATTGGGCAATATGTGGCAATTCCGTTATTTAGTTGTGAGATTGGCGAGGTCCATGAATTGGAGAAATATGCTGTAGGTCGGTTTAGTCCACATCTTAACTGTCGGGATCTTAAAAGACGAGGAAAGCGTAAAAGGCTTGGTAAGAGGGAACGCCTGAGGAAGAAACGGAATGCTGGCATTACTGTGTTGACTCAACTTCCGAGCACTCACCTAATCTTTCATTCTACTATTGGTATCGTTTCATCTAGCATCTATGTGATCCTTGACGAATGTGTGGAACGAAATATCTCGTCTGTAGGGATTGTTTGTTCAGGGGGTGATTTGGTGGCTGGTAACCGGAAATTGGTGAAACGACGATTTGGGTCTTCGCTCGTTTGCCTGTTTGGTAATTATGAGCTGCTGCGGAAAGTGAAGCACATGTTTCGGCCGGGAAAATCCTTGACCATAATGGCAGTCGTTCCTTTTATGTCCCGATTTGCCATTCTCAAGACAACTCTTGCTGGTTTCCTCTCTAATCCTAGTACTCGCAGGGAGCTGACGAGTTGGGACTTCGCAGTTTTGGGGCAAGCATACTTAGCCGTCCGGTGTTTTTCTGAGAAGCGTTCACGGTATCTGTTACGGACTATCCTGTCTGGAGCGATTAAGCATCGTTTCAACGTCAATGTTCGACGTCGGCTGATAGTGAAAATCACTTACGATGCTGGATTGAGTAAACCGGCGATCCGAGCCTTGTGTGCTCGTATGGTGGGGTCGATGGATATCGATGAAGGATGGAAGCAGATGATTGCACGATGTATGCGTGTCATCTGGCTTAAGAACAAATGTGTGGGGGACTTTATTTTTAATTTTCGGAAGAGTGCACATGGGGGGCAATGCTCATGTACTTGTTCATCTCTGTCTGAAGGATTTCCTCAGAGTCAGGGGCATGTTGGTTTTCGCCTGAACAACTGGGAGCCTACCCCGGATTGGTTGCGAAATAATAAGAATGTGGTTTGTCCCAAACAGTTGGACGTGATAGGGAGGGTGAGACAGCAGATTCAGTCTTCCTTTTCTGGTCTCGACCTGGATGTTCCTAAACTAGGCCGGGGGGCTGTTTCCGAATGTAGCATCAGATCTGATGTCTACGTCACTGATTGTACGGAAGATAACGCCATTTCTTGGGCGAAGAGGTTGGACGGATTGGTACGTATGTCGATGTCGGGACAGAAACCCCTGGGAGGGTTTCTGCCCGAGCTTTTCAAGGTCAGACACTACCCGACCCTTCTTTTTGTTTTTTGATTGGGAGACTTGACGAGGTTGACTTTGTCAAAGTTATTCAGACCAACCCTATAATTGAGAGGCCTAAAGCCTGACGTCGTTGACGTGTGACATCATCAACCTTAGTTCAAGACATTAAGAGTCGGCGCTGGCGTCCGCGTCCCTCGACGAGGCCGCAGTGGTGCACGGTCAGGGAAAGGTTTGAGCTAGACCTAGTCTACCTAAAATAATGTCGCGCGGCTTAGCAGCCGCGCGATTCAGGGCCTAAGTAGGCTAAAAACAGGGGTGCGCCGGGTATAGAGCCGCGGCGCAAGAGGAATAGGAAGTCTGGGCCTACGAGGTTGGGGTCTGAACCAGAAGGCCAACTGGCCGATGCCGAACTCTACCCGGTTAGGTGAATACCAAGCCAGGGTAGCACGGCTGGCCGGTAAGGCACGACCAATAAGCGTGGCCTGCGATGCTCCGAACGGGCGAGGCCGACAAGGCCACGAGCTAGGGGAGCCGACCGTGCTGTTAAGGGATGGTGGGTCAGGCTCCACAACCCTTTAAGTAGGAGCCATCCCAAGAGGTAAACATAACAGACTGCCACCCCGCAGATCCGGGGATCGAATCCGTATGTGCCCTCGGGCTGGCTCCTTTTTGGAGCAGCTAGGTGAGTTGGCGCGGCCGATTTCGGCCGCGCGATCGAAGAGATCCCCAAGGAGAGCTGCAGGCGCCCGTTTTCACAGGCAGCCTGACAGGTAAGTCCATTTTGTTTTTTTTGTTAGTTTTTTTTTTTTCTTTCTTTAGATTCCTTTTATATTTTTTCAGTTAGATTCTGTTTTTTTCTTTTCTTTTCTGATTCCGCCCCCTCCCTTCGTTGCAGTGCAGTTGCTGCGCCCGTTCGTTTGGGAACGAGCTGCAACAAACAACGGCGCGCCCGAACCTGGCACTGTTGGCGCCCAAGTACGGGCGCCTATGGATCCTTTAGCGATTCAKGACTTGGAGTGGGAGGTGTCAGAAAAGTTACCGTGGGGATAGTTGGCTTGTGGCAGCCAAGCGTTCATAAGCGACGTTGCTTTTTGATCCTTCGATGTTGGTTCTTCTTACTATGCGCCTGTATCAGCGCTTTTTGTTGCGCCAGATACAGGCGCACAGCAAGGGAACGGGCTTGGGAGAATTGGCGGGGAAAGAATGCCCTGTTCAGTTTGACTCTAGCTCGACTCTGTGAAATGACTGAGGGGAGGGGGCGGCCGTTCGTTTTGAACGGCGAGTTGCCCCCTGCATAAGGAAACGAGGGGGTGGAAAAAAAAAAAAAAAAAAAAAAAAAAAAAAAAAAAAAAAAAAAAAAAAAAAAAAAAAAAAGCTGGGGGGAAAAAAAAACGGCCGCGGATTTAACCGCGGCCTCAGTCCAGATGGAGGTCTAGAAGCATCTGGACTTTGATAAGACAACAGACTGTTGGATTCAACAGTCTGCTTAAAAAGGCTTCGTACAACCTTTGGTAAGCTGCGTCTGGCCGCGGGTGAGGGCCAGATGCATTACCAAAGGTCTGAACTTAGTTCCCCTAGGGGAACAACAGGCTTTTTTGGCCCTTGATCGCGTTTTAGATCAAGGGTCAGGCCTCACTCCGAGTTTTGGCTGGGGGCGAAGCAGCTGCCCTCAGCCTCTAGCCAGCTATAAAACAGCCAGCAGCCAACCATCCAGCATTCATTTGTGGCTGGTGCAGCTGGCATTATGCTTGGGTGAATGCTGGCTACAGGAGAAGGAGCTGCTGGCGGAGTGAGAAGGAGCTGAGTGGAGGTCTGCAAGAGAGTGAGGAGGAGAACTGCTGGAGGTGGCCATATTTGTGGAATACAGTCATAGCCGCCATCTCAGCGAGGTGAAGAGAGAGAGAGAAGTGCTAGAGGTCTGCAGGGAGCATGAGAGTGAGGGCAGCCATAGCTGCCGCTACACTTGGTGGAGCGCAGGGGAGGTGCTGTTTGTTCAGCACGGCAACGACAGCGGGTTATTAGCGGTAGTGCGGAAGCGCTGCCGAAAATTTGCGGCGGCAGCTGTGCTTTTTTTGCGGTGACGCGGAAGCACTGCCGAAATTTTGCGGCGGCAGCTGCTCTTTTTTTGCGGTGACGCGGAAGCGCTGCCGAAATTTTGCGGCGACAACTGTGTTTTTTGGCAGGTGACGCGGAAGTGTTGCCGAAATTTTGCGGTGACAGCTGTGGTTTTTGACGGTGACGCGGAAGCACTGTCGAATCCTTGCAGCGGCGACATTGAAGTTTTGGCAGTGGCGTCGGAGTGTTGTCCGGTTTTTATGGCGGCAACGACAATTTTGAGGAGTGTTGTCAAGAGGGGGTGTGCTTTGAGGTAGTATTGCGGCGGCGACGCCTCGACATAGTGGTGGCGTAGTGGTACTGGTCGCAAGTGGTAGCAGATCTGAGGGGATTGTGTGTCAGTGGGCGATCCTCTTGAGGGAGTGGTGTGAATCACTTTCCTGACAGCTTACTGCGGCGATCTTCTCATTTGGAGTGTGGTTTATACGACTTTCTTGAGTGGGCCATTTGCTATCTTTGGACCATCTTCACTCAAGGTCAGTTGAATGACTCAGGTTTCCCTTCACACCTGTGTGAACCCACACTTGCCTGACCCTGTTCTTTGAATGTTCACTGAAAAGGTAGAGGAAGTTGTGTTTTGTTTGCACGTGTGAATGAAAGTCTGACATGAGTTTGGGACTGCATTGTTTTCTTTTGAATTTGTTGTTTGATCTGATGTGCAGGTAAGTAGAAGAATGTTTGAAAAATGGAGATTTAATCATGTCAGCGAAAGTGAATGGAATGATGATTGTTTTTTTTTTTTTTTGCTTGCATGCATGTTGAAAGGGTGGGAAAACAGCAGACGACGAGGAACGGAGCGATCACACAAAGGAGAAGAAGTGAATTGGACGTAGATTTTTCCCGAGGTTACCCATTCTTTCCCGAATGACCCCCTCCGTCTATGCCCGTCTGTCTGAATGACTTCCTCTTCTATGATCTCCTTCATCGTCTAGGTTCGCCCCTGACGTCAGGCGATAAAGGGCCGCCCGTCTGCTGTGATAAGTACATTTTCTTTCCCTATGAGGCATCTGAGGCGGGGGGTCTTTGCCTTAAGGGCCGACCCTGTTAACGACTCAGAGTGGACCGCTTAGGCGGGGGGATATCATGCTGTTGTGGTGGAGCCAGCCCGACTTCTGAGATCCAAGGTTCGCTCAGGCGAGGATGAGGGGTATCCCAGACCACCTCCTAGGGGATGGACGTGTGCTATTCACGGAGGACGTTAAGTTCTTGGCGGCTCACCTTAAGAAGGACCGCTATAGTTTACCCTTTTAGTGGTCGTCTTAGGAGCCACAAACGAATGGGGAACTGGCGCCATAAGAAGTCCAGTTCGTGTGTTCACTAGCTATGGACGGAGTGCGACTAGGCACTACCTTCACGGATGGGTTTGCACCATAAGAAGTGCAAGCCGGGGGCAATCAGGCTAGTTGACAAAAAGACGTGACTGGAGCATTGCCTTAAATACCTTTATATTGCAGACTGGTATTTCATCACTCGCGGAACGGAAAGAGTAATCATTGCCCAAGAGGACAAAGCGACCAACAAAATCTGAAAATGGATCCTTGACCTCAATGGGGCATTCAACGTTCAGCCGTTCAAGTCGAGTACTGACTCGTATAGTGGTAGCCGGACTACTTGCAAATGGCATTCACACCAAAGTTAGAGAGGTAGTGATGTCATCATTCAAGCAATGGCATCCTAATTTTACTTGAGAGTTGAGATTTGTCTGTGCTTCTTTTCTAGCAGTCAGTATGGGGCGGAAAGAAAAAACTTGGCAACGCATCTCATCGAGTCGAAAAAGTTGTGACAGTCCAACCGTTTGGCATGCATAGTGAAGATATTTTAGTCAGGCGCCACTTGAGCGTCGCCTTGTGTATTGGTCATGTTTTGATCTTTCATTGATAGGTGTTGTTTGAAGCCAAGTCAACCTTTGTCGTATGCATGATTGTATTACATATAGGTTGATTTCGGAAGATAAGTCAACTTACGTTGACCTGAGTTTTCTTTTGATGTTTAACTCTTGATTGTCTTTGAAAGAAGGGACTAGGATTGATTGCGATTTTCTTATGCTCGGAATATCACGTCTTAGTCGACCAACGTCGTTCCGATTCCTGGAAGATCAGCGCCCCAGGGACGAACGACGTTCGGGTACACTTTGGCGTTAACCATGCGTACCTATGCTACAGCGAACGAGCAAACGCCCTCGGTCGGCCTACCTCTGCAATTGCATCTAAAAGTCTTCGCATGTGGGTCGGTAGCTCGGCGGGGATACGCCCCTAAGGGTGGTGACAACCCCTTAGGGAAGGTAGGTTGTGCCCCGCGAAAACCTATCCTGTCGTAGGGGACTGCGGGATGTATAGCTGGCGCACTCGGACGGAGCGGCGAAGGGTCAGCGCGGGTTACTGTGTCGTCCCTGAGTTGTCTCTAAAAAGTTGAAAGCCTAAGTTTCTCCTGCGTGACGTGGCCGGGAGGGCCCTCGCTCACGCGGGGGCCGATGCACTCGACACCGATTTACCACAATCCTGGTGATACTTTTGTGTGTTGCCCATTGCTGTACCAAGAAGGCATTAATACTTTATTTCATTCGAACCCAGGGTTTCAATTGGTTAAGCGTGACGAGGAACAAGTTTTAGGAAGTACTAAAGTTTCCTACACACGCTTGGGACTGAGAAAGCTGGCTAAATGGGATGATAAGGGGGAGATAGGTAAAGCATACGTAATTCCTAAGCACAAGGATGTGCACCGATGGCGCCCGATCTGCCCATCGGTCAGTTAATGTAGTGTAAGAGGTTGTCGTAAGGTCTCCCGGTCGATAAACGCAATGATCTGGAACTTGCCGATATGCTCTCACTTCAATTTAAAAAGCTCTGATCTACTAGTTAAATCTCTGAAAGGGGTGAACAAGGATCTTAGGAAAGGGGAATCTTTGCTCACAGCAGCATTTGATATTAAGGAGATGTTTTGTAATCTCCCTCATTCCTCTATTCTCAATGCCTTGGATTGGGTAATTGATTTCTGGATGGAGAAGGGAACCAAAGGTATATTGATTAAGAAACGAGGGAAGGAGGCAAAGATTTTGAGAGGAAAGAAGCAGGAAGGTTGGGATTGCGTGGACTTATCAGTCATCCGTGACTTTGTGAGGTTCGATCTGATGCATACTTTTATATGGGCTAACGAAACTATCCTGCAACAGGTGGTCGGGATCCCTATGGGGAAGCCATCAAGCCCTGCAATCGCCTGCTTACTATGTATCCATTCTGACTTCACCTTTCTCAAATCCCTTGGGAAGGACAGTGCGTTGGTTCATGGGGTTCGCCTCATTGATGATGTTTCGATCTTCATCAGGCGGAATAGAGATATTCTCTCCTATCAGAAAGCGAAGGACATTCTTGCAAGCTTCGTTGATTGCTATGACCCGAAACTGACTTTGGAATGTACCAGTAAATCAGAGTCTTGGGACTTTCTCGGCTGTGTGATGCGGAATTCTGGCGGGCCAGAAGACGTTCAGTGTGCAGCGGTGCACAAGAATCAGAGAACAGTTTTGGACCAGGGTTTGCGATTTCAGAGTTTACAAGATAATTGTTCATATGTGAGCAAGAAACAGAAAATGGTTGTTACCAGTTCTTTCCTACATCGTGCGAAACGGTTCACTAGTATGCCTGCAGCTGAGGTCGCCTTTTTGTTCACTTTGAAGGTGGAGCTCAGACTTCGGGGATTTCATGACGAAATCTTCGACAAATCTCTGTGCAACTTCTCTTTGAAATTTGGAGGGCTATAGGAAGACTGGGTTTTTTGTTTAACGTGTTGGGATAAAAATTGGTTCCGAACGCGGGGTTTGGGCCAGAATGGCCAGTATGAGAAGAGGGCACTCGGTGAGACCGAGGTTTCGAGCCAGTGACCAACGTGGGGTTTGAGTCCCCCAATGTCTTGAGCACGCGGCCTGCTAAAATGATGACCAGTAAGACTGAGTTTCAAACCGTTGACTTGGGAGGGGTTTGAATCCCCTGTGTTTTAGAGCCGTGGCCTTTTGGGGCCTCCTGGACTTGATCTGTTGTTCTCTCTGTTGACGTCTCAGGAGCGTCGGTTGAATGGTTCAATAGGCTTCTACTTATTGGATTCGATCTGTGGACTTTGTGTTGGAGGTTTTCTAACTATCTGTTTGATACTTCTAGTAGTACTGGGTCCTCTCCGGTCTTTGGATGTTCTAGAATTGTTGAGTGTCTGTTTTTGTTAAATAGAATAATTGACATGTCATTGGCACTCGACTTCGTGACGACCCCTGACGATTCCGGCTCCGGCTCTGGATGAAACGCGTAAGGTCTTGCCGGAGATGTTGACCTAGGTTTGCACGATATGGACATGACGTCCACTTTTGGGTTCAACTCCATGGGCTGGTTTGACTTTGTTTATAATTTGAGCCCTTTGTCGCGTTCGGGAAACATCGATGTGTCAATTCTCGCTCCTTCTCTTATTCTCTTCACTTTACTTGGCCTCTATGGATGTCTCTGATTGTAATGGAGTCTGTCATGTACTAGGCTATATGCCGAATGAGTGTGCTGTCAGGCTATGTATGGACTCGCTAATTGCTCGTTAATTTGTGACTTCTGATGAATGTGCGAGTATACTAAACATGTCATGAAACATATTTTTCTTTCACTACCTACCTACCACTACTCCTAAGGCTACACAGGGGACCCCTGCAAGCATAACTTTCTACCTCTCTTAAGTGAAGGGAGGTGACCTCTCTCGGTGGAGTATCCACAATTTCGCCTTGGAGTGGTATTAATCCTTTACCTAGTAATCTAGCAAGCTAACTGTGGATCAATCTATCAATCTACCAGTTTATCAATCTATCAATCTACCAGTCTATCAATCTATCAATCTATCAGTTAAATTACTACTTTTTTATTTTATTTTTTATAACTACACTATGTTATTCTCTCAAATTATTTTTCGCCTTTAACTACCTTCCTACCACTCCTCCTAAGACTATATAGAGGAGACCCCTGCAAGCATAGGGCTTTGCAAACGAGGCAAATCATGTTGCCCCCCACCCCACCAGCGTCAGTCAGAGATGGGGTGGGGCCGCCGGTGGGGGTCTGGCTAACGCAAACACCAAGCATTTAATGGCTTATACATTTTTACTGTCGAACAACCTAAAAAAGAAAAAAGGAAAAAAAAGGGAACAAATATTACAAATTTAGAGAAAGAAAATGAAGAAAATATGATTTCGGGAGGCCTCCCTTCTCTCTGGGCCACCTTCAACAGGTTTGAAAAGGCTTCCCATCTGCCCACGAAGGCTTTGAGGGATTTTGCTGAATATCTTTTCTTTTGCACTTAATATTCCCAAACTGCCAAAATAGCCTGCTTTATGGCAAACTTGACTTCAGCTCGAACCATCGACGGTGTCAGTTGTTCTCCTCTTTTTTTTTTTTTTTTTTTTTTTTTTTTTTTTTTTTTT
>BFEA01000106.1:2561972-2581792 GCA_003427395.1 Chara braunii | reverse complement strand
GTGTCTCCAGTCTTCCCACAAACAGGACCGTCAGGTAAGACACAGAGAGAGAGAGAGAGAGAGAGAGAGAGAGAGAGAGAGAGAGAGAGAGAGAACAAAAAACAAAAAAAAGTATGTGCCTCGTACAGGTGTCTCCAGTCTTCCCACGAACAGGACCGTCAGGTAAGACACACACACAGACACAGAGAGAGAGAGAGAGAGAGAGAGAGAGAGAGAGAGGAATACTGCAGGCGCGCACCTGGAAACGAGCGACACTGCAGGCAGGCAAGCATGTGTTCTATGTGAACAGAACACCCGTCTGTTCGAATAGAACAAGCATGCGTACTATTTGAATAGAACATACCTGCGTACTACTTCAACACGTGTACTATTTGGATTTCAGGGACCGACTTCAAGAAATCTACTTTTTCAGGGAAAGTTGAATAGTACATACGTGCGTTTTGTTCGGGGAAGACTGTAGCCATTTCGGGTACCCGGGGCCTCCTTTTGTCTGGTGCTGGTCCTTTTGGCTGGTGCCACTGGCCATTTCGGTCCCCTACTCGAGCCCCAAAAAATGCGGCACGCTTCACATCGCCACTTCCTAGACCTGTCACTTGTCAGACGGGGTGCGCTGTCTTATGAACAGCACAGGGTAGGTTACAGGGGCAGAGGGAAAGAGAGAAAGAGAGAGTGGGAGGGTGCTACAGGTGAGTCCATTCTTGTTTTGTGAGTTCGTAGTTGCACCTCACAACATCTAGAAAACAAAATATGGTGTTGCATCTTAAACCACCAGTACCTTTCTCAGCTATCTTCTTTCTTTTTTTTTCGCAAAAACGTCTGTGGCAGCCTGCGATTGGAGGTGATACCAGCATCCTCCAATAGCAAGCCCCAGTTTATAGATGGCTCCAATCTATTGGTGGGGAGCATCACCTGCTGGAAACCGGGTCCAGTGTCCCACTGACAAGATCAGAGAAGGTACACCTGGGAGAACAACATCGATTGCCCTCTCACGAGGGGATTAACTGTCCGCCTAATTAGCAGCCAGGTCACAGCATGTATTAAGGTCTAGCCATGTAGAGGGTGACAAACTGTCTTCCAATCTACCCTAATCCTTCACAGTCATAGTTGTGCACGGCAAACCCTAGGCGGCATGCTCTTCCCCCTGCTATTTCGCCAAGCAGAGATCTGGCCATCCCCTATTGACTATCCTATCTCCTGCCCTCCCCCTATCCACCACCCAATCAACTAGCCTTCCTCTCGCCCATCTCCATCTTACTGCCCACCCAGTGCCAGACCACGGAATATGACAGGCGTGGCAGGCAACAGAGAGGGAAAACAGGGGGAAACTACAGATCAAGGAGAGGCCCAGGCAGGTAATGTTTACGCAAGAGTGAAGCAATCAAAAGATATCCCAAACCCACCGAACCCATCCTTCCCCCCAGTCAACTGCCTGAGCCCCCGTTATGGAGTGGTGCATACCTTTCATATGAAAAGAATTGAGCTGCAGGGCTTCCATCGTGTATCCTGACCATGGTGCAAGGGGGAAAAAAACACTCGCCCCAACCACAGCAAAGCTTTGGGCATGCTTCTGGCTGCCGTTTTCATACCCTGTGGTTGTACCGCGCTGAAGGTCATTGGTTTAACCTCTGGGGGAGGATAAAATCCAAAAAAGCCATGTCCCCGTCCCCATGGTACGGTAATTCATCACACATGGTGTCGTTGCCAGCATCAGACTGTTGGGTAGATGAGGAATCAGTTTTCAAAAAACTTTCCAGAACAAGCGGGGGAACCGCATCACCTACCTTCGTCGAAGCACCGTTGCTCCTTGTAGCCTCAAACGATGATGATGATGTCGTTTGATCTTCTGCAGACTGTTGGTAAGATAGTGAAATGGATCTAAAAAAACTCCCAGAGCAGGCGCCCGGATTGCCGCTCCCACGTCCATTGAATCTCCGTTGTTCACTACAACAGACTGAGGCTGACAGTCCTCAAATGATGCTGACACCATATGATCATCACCCAATTCTTCACACGCATGAGCAACTGGCTGCTGTTGCTGGACACAGAGTGGAGTAATTGGTGATGTCACTGTTGTTCGTAATGATGTCGTTATTATTGTCGATGTTGCCCGTGTTGCCGATGTTGATGTTGTTGATGTTGTTGATGTTGTTGATGTTGTTGATGTTGTTGATGTTGTTGATGTTGTTGATGTTGTGCGTGTCACGCTATGCTGGCACTTAGATGAGAACAACTCATCTGGTGGACCGCCCATGGCTCTTCTCGCTAGAAGCTCGACAAGTATGTCTTTCACCTGCGTCAGCATCCCAGTGCACTCGTGTAGGGAAGCCATTGTCTGTGCTTTGTCATTCATGTCCAAATGTTGGAGCGAGATCTGCGCATATAGTTCCTCTTCCCATCCATCAAAGATCCCCTCTCCCTCCAACAAAATATCATGTGGTAAGTTGTTATGTTCTTGACTCAATACCTCGTGCATCTCCTCCAGTTGCTGTCACAATCAACATTGCAGAATTTGCCTCCATGGGCTGCAGGGAAGGAGGGGTGTCCCACATCCCCCCATCAAACATGGTCTTCGTCTCCATCTTTGCGACCGTTGTTGATGTAGCAACCGTTCTTCCGCTGATGTTTTCTTTCACTGCGACCACCACGTTGTCGAGCGCATTGGTCCCGCAGAGGGACCCTCCTGACCGCGTCACGCAGGATTTGGCAAGACTTGTCGCGTAGAGCGTCATTGCCGCTCTAGCTGAGTGTGTCAGCCATACCTCTCACGAGCCCCTACAACAGGACAGGGTCACGCGAGACACTACTTACCTCCACCCGCAGGACCTGTCACCATCCTTTGGGTGGGTGTATCCTCGTCGAGCTACCAGACCGCATGCGAAGACTTTTCGTTTGCAATCGTAGAGGTGGTCTGGCTGAGAGCATTTCTCGTTCGTTGTAGTGCCTCGCGTGCAGGTCCGATTTGAACATTAACTATGTGTCCTTTGGGCGGTACACACAGTTAATGTTCAAATCGGACCTGCACGCGAATCGTAGGTCGAGACGCTGATCTCTCGAACGCGACCCTACGTCGGTCGACTAGGACGACTATTCTAATCACGCGATACACTTTCCAATGAAGACCAGTTCTTACTCGCAATATCGCGCCTAACCCCTTTTTCTACCTGACCCATAATTTTTCATGAGATGGAACGCACAGACATCACACGCAAGACCTCGCATAAATAAGACGTCGCCACCCAAACCTCTATCATAATGACCAACCATGCATAAGTACATGAGCGGTCGAGATGATGGAGTACTATGTGGTGCCCATAAAGGTGCGGTCCCATCTGAGTCATGGGACCATATTCGATGCTTAGGTGTCGGATGAAGCGGGCGCTGAAGGGGTTAATCCTTTAGCGAGCACAAAAGCGAACTGAACACCGTGCGGTGTCCCAAAGGGTGTAGCGTAAGTTGGCTTCGAGGGCAAAAGGAATATTGAAGTGGTGGTGAGTTGTACCACCACCTACACGTTAACCCTTCTACCCAAAACTTTATCGTTTTACCAAAATAACTTTAATCAAGGAAAGTTCAAATCGTTGAATTCATGCAATCGTTTAAGTTGTTTATAGTTCTGGTCTATGCAAAACACGTGTGCGTGTCGGCCGAGACTGTTGCACACAAAGAAATGACTTGGCTGTGAGTTGTTCCCTTACTGAGAGTTTGACCCATAATTGATCCCGTGTGAGACTTCAAGTGTAGTTTGCACAAGGAAATGTTTAATATGAACGTTCAGGCGAGGGAAGGCATAGTATTCAGTTATACGAACCCTCGCGATTAACTGTCATGATGACACTTCATGCGCTACGCACAACCGCTCGATCCCCTACGAGAGTCGGCGATGCATACGACACTCAAGTGTCAGAGATGAGGTATTGTGAAGGAAATCTCCTTCATGATATTGAACGGCTGAAGGATAAGTCGTTCGACCCTCGTGACACTTCTGACCTTTAGGCAGAGCGTCGCGATGGGCAATGTGCATATGCTCAACGCATAGGGAATGACCTACCAGTTATATGACTAGGCCACGCCAACTTATGGTGCTCTAGCCTGGTAGAATAAGGTAAACGTAAGGTATAAGACTAAGTTATACCAACTTATGCTGTAACTTATTTCTGCCTAGACAAATTGACATAAGGTGTATGACCGGGCTGCACGAACTTATGGTGAGGCTGACCAGCTTAAACATTCGGCATACACAAATAACTGAGTCACCTCAACTTGTGAGGGATCCAACCTTTGGCTGAACAAATGACAAGAGGCATATAACGGGAACACACCAACTTATGATGTGGCTAGCCAGCCCCAACAAGGACATATAGCATAAAATTGGGCTACCTAACTTATGGGTAGTCCAGCCTGCTTAAAACATACAACATGTGTGTATGATCGAATAACCCCCAACTTATGGGTTCACCCGACTTCCGCAACCCAATTACATCCAACAAGTAAAGATCGCATCCTCCTTCTTTCTTCTGATAAAAGGTCAGTTCACTCAAACTTATGGAGATTTTCAACCAATCCTCAATTATGTTTGGAAAACTAGCTAAGTTTTATATTATTTCTCTGCATCTTGTGTTGTCATGCGCATAAGACCAGACTACCCAGCTTATGGATGAGTCAATCTGCCGAAGTTACCTTCCACTTTATACTTTGAATCTTATTTCTTTCTCTGCTTTGTCTGCTATTGACTTTCATGGCAAGATCTCCCAACTTATAACATCTAGACTACCAATGATATAATATATAAATAAATATATCATATTTTATACTCTGGTTTCACTTATATCCACGGCTCATGACTTGACCATACCAACTTATGGTGTGACTAACCTTTGTCTGTGTCCCCTCGTAATTAAACGTAGAACTGGACCCACACACTTGGAATGTGTTCAGCAACAAAAGAAAAAAAAGATTATGAGTACCCGACTTATGGGTCTCATCCTCCATTCAGAAACCCCCCAAAAAACATGTGACCGAGCCATCCAACTTATGGAGTGTCCCAACCTCTGAAAGTCAAGCAAGACGCCCAACATAAAAAAGAAAACACAACATTGAGTCCACGCACTCAGAATGAACTCAGCCTCTGGTTGACCCGGTCAAACATAAGCAAAACACCTTCCTCCCGCCTTCCCCCATTCATTTTGTCTGAATTCACACAAATAATTTGAATTATCATACATGTTTGTAATTTCAAACTTCCAAATCAAGTTCTGAAATTAAAACAAGCAAAAGTAAATAGTTTTCTCAACCATTCTCTCAGGCACATAGATAGAGGGTAGTACCGTTTAGGGGATGGGATCACACGAGCAAAACGATCGTATACCTGAATGTTCCCTGCCTCCATAACCCCGCCTGGGCTCTGGCAGAGCTCCTGCAATCGGTGGGTTGACCTCCCACAAGGTCTTGATGCGGATTACGGGTTGCAATCCCGCCTGCCGCCTTCCTCTCCGAACTAGTTAGACTAGACTTAGAGTAAGAGGGGCAGCGATAGAGGGCATCAGGCAAAGATAGAGATCATTAAGTCTCTCAGATACAAGAGGGGTGCTCACAGACTCACACGAGAAGGCCTTACAATCTTGAATCGCCTGAGGGCCCGCAATGATAGCCAAAATGTGCAGTAGTTGGTAAAACCGCAGTCGAAAGTTGCGAATCAGTGCCCTGTCAGCTCTCCACTTGGCCGCAATGACCCCCTTGCGGATGGCCCCAGTACACTCCTCAACCTCTGACTAAAACGCAGCCACGCAGCCTGGAAAACCATCGTTCGAATCGAGCACACCCCATGCTCTATTCGGAATGAGGGCAAATCGTTGTCGAACTTAGCTAGATGAGGGATGCCTAGTAGACGTGCGTAACAACAAGGCACAAAAACACAGAAAACGTTGTACCTATGCACCGCAGTCAGTGCAGTGCCTGTACACAACGGAACACGGCGATCCTGCAACGTCGTTCAATAGTCGTACGCAATAGCAAGCTTCAGCAGCAGTAACTCATGGAGGGGAGAAATCAACAACACTTCCTCACGAACCTGCAACAGCCCGTGTGGGACAAGAGCTCTCTAAATATGAATTATCAGCAACAACCTCCTAAGTAACCGTAACGGGCGCCGTGTTCATAATTAGCAGTAGCAATTGAATAAGAACCAACGATTCGAAGTCGACTGGTTGGTACAAAAATAAGTAACTATCACGCAGTAGCTGCAACAACGATAATTCAGAACCTTAGTAGCAGTGACAAATAACACAGCAGTGCTGCCTCAAAATACAACAGCGCACCCGATAACGTTGCTATAGATGCACTTTGGATCTCAGTAGCAACAACAACTCTCGAAAATAATTGTAGCAACCTTACTAGGGGCGACCCTCCAGAACCCAACTTCTTGCAGTATCCTTAAGACAGTCGCAGTTTTGAGCTCCGACCAAAATGGTAACGTGAAGCTATCAACAACTCTCCTAGTCTGAGCAGCCTTGATCAAAACCGAACCGTAGCACAACGATGAAAAAAAAGCGGTACCCTAGGGATAGGCGGCGACATCAACACACCAAATGAGGAAGGACAGCAACCCCAAGCAGCCTCTTTGCAGTATAAGGCAACCCAACTCAATTTATCATCACCGTCCACTCCCTCATTCACCGCACTCACAACCATATCTCGAGCCTCTCCTCACCCTCAACTTTTATTTTTCCCTCTTTTGCCTCCCCCTCTTTACAGAGATTGCCACCGCTATCTCTACTATCATGTTGCAACTCGCTCCCCTCTCTTTTGTTCCTGGTCAGGGGCGACAGCCAAATTCAAATGAAAACAAGGAGCCCAACAAAGTTAAGACTACACCAAGGACAATTGTACATGTGATACCAATGAAATAGACATGTTGGACAACCATAGGCGTATTCACGGGAACGAACGGAACGATGATGACGATGCAAAAACGAATACGACGGCAATGCAAGGCTAGCCTTCGTAACTGATTATGGAAAGCATGCAGTCTTTAAGGCACAAACATGCCTAACTTAATAGCGGATACGATGATTTACCACCTTGGAGATAGGGAAATCGGTTGGCACGACGAGCATTAGTGAGACCACTGCCTGCAACAATGCGATTGTGATGATGAACACTTCAACTTGGCTACCACGAACAACTATGCAGTTTCCATTCACCAACGTGTATGACGGAAATAAATTTTCTCTCTCTCTCTCTCTCTCTCTCTCTCTCTCTCTCTCTCTCTCTCTCTCTCTCTCTCTCTCTCTCTGCGCCATTACCTGCCTGTTACTACTGTCGCGATCTTGACTACCACGACCAATATCCTTTGCTTCATGCATGGCTTCCTCTTTGCCCCAATTCAATAGTTGCACTCTCTGCTGCATTTTCTTTCTTCTTTCTCTGCTCCTGATAGAATTAATGGTAATCTTTTATCTCTTGTATAAGCACGAGGTCCTTTCCTTGAACTTCTGAGTCTTTCTTTTTCTCAATTTCTCAGTCCATTTCATATCTCATAGCGTCCCTGGCCTAAGAGTTTGAATACCTTGAGGCCGGGAATGTAGATTCCTCATGAACCAGACCGCTCTATCGGCCACCAAATAAAATTTAAGAAGGAGTACTTCTTAGTTTTCTCATCTGCAATTTGACTTTGACTTTCTGTTGTCTTGAAATCTGAATTTCTACTTGACATTTTTCAGAAGAGAGGTTACCTCATCTCCCACTTCTGATAGTGTTTCCAAGAATATCGTCAAATTGAATCTGGCGTTAGCACTGTGGACATTCGTTGTCAGCAGTATCAGGGGTGAAACATACCAAACCCTTTTCTCGTTCTCTGGCCCTAAGTGAGACGTCTTCTCAACTTCTCAAGTAACCAGAGGAATACCAAACCCTGTTCTTTTTCTCTGGTCTGAGCAAGGCGTGCCCTCAACTTCTCAGGCAACGAAAGGGGGATACCAAACCCTTTTCTTTTTCTCAGGTCTTGGAGCTTTGAAAGAGTCTGCATGATCATGCAAACAACAAATTTCACAGTCCTCCAAACATATCCCCAATATGCAGATTTTCTGACAGACAATCATCATGCAGTAAGTAAACAAAATAAATAAATATAAAACCCATAATAAAATAACAAGTAAATATAAACAATTCTTCACACCCAAGAACTATTGATTGCCTTGGTTTTGGGCCGCCACTGCCAAAAAATGACAGGCATCTCGTCAGTCCGTCATACCTTATTCGGCCCACCTCAAGCCAGGACCAATAAAATCATTTGTCTTGACGGCCCCTTTAACCTGCCTCCAGGTTAGGACCACCATATCCACTACTCGAGTATGATACCCCTTTGGCACTCTCGCCAGGACACCCAGACTATAGCGGGTCTAGTCACCTTATGACAGTATGTCCCCCGTCAGCCTAATTGTCCCGTACCTGGATTTAACCACTACGGTCGGGGACCGGCTCACCCACCAGTTTTTGGCCTAGGGCGCTGGCTGCCCCGCCCAGATTTTCGAATGTGGGATCCGGTCTAACCACGGTTTCAGACTCTGGTGAACCTCACTTGATTGCAACCTCTGACTGCAGTAGGGTTCCAGCTGACCCCTTTTGACCTCACAGGTCAGACCCCTGAAGTCTTAGCCTCAGCCAACTACGGAATTCGACACTCGAGTCGGGGACCTGCTGACCCCACCAGATTGCAACCTACCGAGGTAAGGCTCTGGCTAGCCCCAACAATCAACGACATCTTAGGTTAAAGAAGAAAACCCCAGGCACAGACAGTCAAACAAGCATGTAAAAACCCACAAGTAGACTGTCCATGCCCCAAATAACGGGATAAACATTTCCCAAGAGACATCCCTTCAGTCTCAAGAGACACTGAACAACAACAAAAACAACAGTCAACAATGTACTTTCAAGAGACTTCCCTTCAACCTTGAGAGAATACAATGTTGATCTTAGAGAGATCCCTTTCCTCATCTGAGAATTTTTTAGGAGACCTCTCGTCAGTCTCAATGAAATATAGCGATACTCGCTCCAGAGAGGTTCCTTCCCTGATCTGAGACAGAAGATAGGCAACTTAGTCAAGAAACGCGAAGTCCCCCCGCTGACAACTCTCTGGTCAAGCAAGCTAAACTTTTTATGCCTATCTTCTTAATAATTCTCTTGGACAGACAACTAGACAGAAGACACGAAGTCCCTCCACTGACAACTCTCTAGTCAACTAGAGCTGGACTTCTTTATGCCTATTAATTTTTCTCTTAATTACAAGGAATTAATACCGATTACTATTTGATGTGTCACAACCACGAGTTCTTTGAACGTGATACTGCATCAATATTCATAAGGATAATCTCTCGTCACTATCTCACTGCAACTGCACCTTACAATTGTTTCTCACTCAGGGATTTGATATTCGTGGATCGACTGTGACTCTGCATCAATGATACTTTAATATCATTGGTCCTATCACTTGCAGAAATAAGAAAATTATCTCAGATACAGAAATGAGCACGAATCATCTGAAAGATCTCTCTCAAGCTTCTCGTGTTAAAATTTGACATGCTGAAAACCGATATACTGAAGTGATCATGCAAGAGTAGTTAACGTCTGCTGAATTTTTTGTCCTTGCAGTGCCTTGCTGTCCCACTGTACTTTTTTTCAGTTCTCTGAAACTGTTATCTTACTGGTTGGTTGACCTCTCTTTCCTCTTTTAGTGGTCATAGTAGGAATTAGACCATGGTCTCTGAAAACGAACTTACGGATTTTCGACCCTGATACCATATCATGAACTCTTGAGTCATCCATCTCATATATTTTATGGACTTTGTCCTCTTCTTTCTCAATTTCTCAAGGATATCAAGGGTTCATAAGACATATATTTGATCAAGTCGGATCCTCTCGAACAGTTAATGTCAGTCTCCCTTTCTAGTCCAGTATGGTATCTTACACATGAAGAAATAAGATTCAGTCAGCAACTGGGATTTCCAAGAGAATGCTGTCTCAATCAATTTATCAGAGTCAATATGAAAATCAGGATATTCTAAACCGTTCTTAAGTCAAAATCAAAGGCTCAAAGCAGTTGCTGACCCAGGCTCGTTCCGGACACGAAAGATTTTCATGTCCCCGATAACGACGCCATTTTTGTCGCATTTTTTCCAGTCGGTGTCGAGTGCATCAGTCCGACACTGCACAAAACGGGGCGGGGCCCTCCCGACCACGTCACGCAGGAGTTGGTATATTTCCTCGTCGCGAATAAACATGGAGCTTCCGCAAGCTGCTCCGGACGAGTGCGCCAGCCATACCTCTCGCGAGCCCATATGACAGGATAGGGCCTACGCGAGACACGACTTACCTCCACCTTACGAGAGTTGTCACCTCCCTTCGGTGGCCGTATCCCCGCCGAGCTACTAGTCCACTGTACGAAAGCTAATCAGCTGCAATCGCAGAGGTGGACTAGCCGATAGCGTTTTTTGGGGTACGAGCGGTTTTACGCCTCTATCGGAACCACACGCGAACCGACGTCTTGGGGGGCTGAACTCCCAAGAACGACCCGCCGTCGGTCGACTAGAACGCATCCCACGGATCACGCATACGCCACGCTAAAGAACATAAAAATAAAAACACACACACATACACATCCATGTACAGAACAACAGAGAACAAACAACACGACAATACTCCTAGTCCCTAAGTAGTTATCCCATAACTCTCCGACGCGGAAATTGGATAGGCAACGCGCGTGAGACTTAGTATAAAACCGCGCGGACGCGGGGCTAACTCATATCGACTCGCAATGCAAGCATACGCAAGCAGTCGCAATGAGGGCGTACTATGTAGTACCGATACTCATGCGGTTCTCGTTAATCTCGAGGGTCGCATTCAACACTCAAGTGTCAGCTGACACACGCCTTGAGGGAATGATCTCACGACGTTGGACAACCGCCAAGTGCGGTTGAGAACCACGCCCTTTTCTGCACCCTGCAGAGAGTGGGTGGCGCACAGGTTTATACCTGTGGTGACAATCGTCTTTTATTGCCCTGAAGACCAACTCTGTCGTCTAGGGCCTGGAGTGAGATCAAGGGGTTTGACTTTGACGGCTGTCACGGACTTCGACGGCCAACTATAAAAATTAACAAGCAAAATCAATCAAAGGAATAATCAATAATCTCAATACCCATATACCAAATTAGAACTCGAGATAAAATAATAGAAAGGGGAACATAAACCCATCAGGTATGCAGATCGTGCGATACATGGTTGTCATTCTCACTGTCTCCAGCGTAAGACTCGTACATAGACTCAAAAACACTAACATGTATAAAACACAAACACAGACGAACGTCACATTGCCATACACCGATGTGGTCAACTTTACTGTTCCCTGTAACTCACACCATGCCTCACACACTCAAGTCCCAATCATAGTCAAACTTTTCATAAATCTCATAAGTTTTTTATAATGGCCATTAAAAAAAGTCCGGTTAAAACCCTCAAAGAAACATACCAATCTCAAGGCTAAGGCATCAAGTCGTACAAGTATAAGCAAAGTTGTGTCGTAAGTCGACGAGTCGGCGATCAACCAACCGACCTGTTATCAGTGATCAGTGATAACAGAACGATCCTCATAGGATCAAGCTGAAGCTAGTCCAAATCCTGGATCGAATGTCCAAAGAAGACCTGTATCATACGACATGTCAATGTCCAAGCTAAATTGTCAATGTATGGAGATCAAATCCCCATGACACGTTCCCACTCAAGACTCTCCTGATAGCGAAGCCTAGGTCTACCTTTAAGTCAGTGCTCAAAGAAAGGTAGACCTATGGCAGAATCTCCCCCATACAGAGTGGATCGCCAGAGTCGCCACCTGTCAAAATATATTTTATCTCCTCTAAACTAAGAAAATTTTGGTCGCGCTTCCCGTAAGAAAAGTGTCCAAAATTTATATTTGCCTAAATATGAAAACAAAAATACTCTTCAACCTTTCAAAGTCAAATTTTGTCTAACTCCCTGAATTAGCAAAAATTTGGGCAGCATTCCCTTTAGAAAATGAGACTTTCCATGTTTTTACTAAGCCATATATAAAAATCAAACAAGTTGAACTTTAAAAAGTCAAATTTTGACTAACTCATTGGATTTGCAGAAATTTCGGCAGCACTTCCCATAGAAAAAGTTGCTTACCAAAATTTATACAAAGTTAAGGTAATAATTTAAAATGACTTTGACTTCTCAAGGTCCAATTTTATGTAACTCCCTGAATTAGCAAAAATTTGGACAGCACTCCCTTTAGAAAATGAGGCTCTCCAGATTTTTACTAAGTCATATATAAAAGTCAGATAAACTGAACTTTGAAAAGACAAAGTCTGAATAACTTCTTTGTTTTATAAAAATTTCGACAGCGCTTCCCGTAGAGAAAGTGGTTTACCAAAATTTATACAAGACCAAATATAATAAATGATCCCAGAAAATGCAAAAATCGACCTAAGTAAAAAAAACTTAACTCATAAAATGCAGGAATTGAAACTAACTCCTATGGCTCTAGCACGTGGCTAACATCTAAAGCAACTACCTATCAACTGAAACTCAGACTAAGTAGTCATCTCATTCAGCCACATGCAAGTCAAACCACAAAGGTAAGTACTCTCACCATCCCCAAGTCAACCTGGACAAACAATAGTTCGTAGTCTTTCAATGATTTTATCCCTTTATACCCAACTTACATAGGCCATAAAGTTAGACCACCCAAACTTATGGAACATGTATATCTCAGTCATTGAGTATACACAAACACAGGGCACAACAACTTTTCTCTTCTTTGAGCATATGACTAGGCCACCCTAATCGCCCTTAACTGTTTAAGTATCCAAGTTTTATATAATTATTTACACTTAGTCTTTTGAGGTAGCATATAACTGAACCGATCATCTTTAGCTCAAGATCCAGCCTACCCCTTCTTACCACAAATTTACTTTTAATTAATATTTTCCTTAGTTTGTGATAAGCTATAGTCAGACCACCCAAACTTATGGAACCCTGTTTGACGAGTCTGTTCATAGATAAAGTAATAATAAAATATAACCAAGTTATATCTTTTTGGTTCGGGCATGTGCATGACATTGGACCAAGACCACCCAAACTTATGGAACATGCCTGGTCCTCAACCTGGTTCTTTCTCTTAAACCCAAAGCAGGAAGAGGTTGAGCCACCTAAACTTAAGCAACATGCTCAGATCTCCTCGTTCAAAACCAAAAGAAACTGAAGTAAATCCAAAGTAAGCAAGGCGACCAAGCCACCCAAACTTATGGAACATGCTTGGTCCCCGAAAAGTCAATCACAGTCAATCCTCGCAAGTAAGAGCAACCAGACCACAAAAACTTATGGAACATGTTTGGTTCTCCAGACAATCAAAATAAATATGGCACTGGACCTCCCGGAACTTATGGAGACTTGCCCAGTCTTTGATAGACCCAGTCAAACTCAAGCAATACTGCTTTCCTCCCACCCTTCCCCAGATGCAACCCACAATCTGCTTTCAGTCAAACAATGAAAACTGAAACTGACATTGCGCATACATTTCTTTACTCAGTCTGGTTTTGTCATGAAAGTCAAATGTAAAGTCAAAGTAAAGAGGCATGCAGTATATTTAGTCAAAATGTAACGAGGAATACAGATAAGGGTTATAACTGGGTTTATAGAGGGGGAGCAATGGTTACCTTTCAATTCCCTGCCTCCAAAACTCCTCCTGAGTTCCGGTAGAGCTCCCGCAATCGGTGAACTGACTCCCCACAAAGTCTTGCTGCAGTCCTACGGTTTGCAATCCCGCCTGCCGCCTTTCGCTCAGAACTGGACTAGACTTAGAGTAAGAAGGGTAGAAGGAGGGGTTTCAGACTCTCGCGATATAAGAGGGGGACAAACTCAACTCCCAGGAGAGGGCCTTGTAATCTTTGTGTGCCTGAGGGCCCCGCAAAGTCGCCGCTTGGTCAAACAAAGTCAAACCGTCTATTGCCAACTCCTCGACAATCTATCAACTCGCTACAATAACCCCCTCTCCCTTTCCAGCAGGCTAGGTCACTCCGCCGAGCTATAGTAACCATATGTCACTGTCATGCTTTGAGCAAGCTGTTCCCGATACTGCATGCTTAGCCACCATCCACAACAATGGGTACCTGTTGTACAACCCAACAATCTGTAACAGCTTGCCGACACGCGTGCCCAGCAACCGTGTGCTGCAACGTAGCAAAAAAATAGAATGCAGTCGTAGAATAACTTCGTATAGTGAATCACAGGGGTGCAACAGTCTCAACCTTGTCCTCCAACAACCATGCGACAGGCGGAGCGTGCACATTTGGTGGTGTAATCTTCACCCACCCTCGGCCAGTATCCGACCCATGGCTGGACTCACACTGCTTCAATCGGCAGGGTGAGTTACGCATCAGTCAACAAGGAAGTCTTTCCTTCTTGGCTTGCCTGCAACTCCTTCGTTCGACAAGCTGAGCAGCTCGCCGTCCAGCGGATAAGTCTTCAGTCTTGCGACTCACCTACAACCACTCCCATTGCCAGACTGAGCGGCACATGAGGCATCAGATATGTCTTTAAGCTCACGAATAGCCTCACTCAACTGCCCTCGGCAGTGATAATAAAAACTTCATATGGATCTTCCGCCAGAATTTTGGCAGATACATTCCCCTACCCGTCGAAATACTCTTCGTCTTCTCGCTAAATCACGACTGAGTGCAGTCACTTTGAGTCGCCCGGCCCAAAAACCTTGAGTTCGTTTTTTCTCTCGCTCGATTTTGCCAAGAATCGAGCGAGCTATGCTTCCTTAGCCACCCTCACCTGCTCTTCATCATCTCTTCGTTTTCGAAAGTATCTGGCATGAAAAAGGCGTCCAGATTCATTGCTTTCCTCTGCTTCTTGTCACTTCAGCACCCTTTTTTTCCCCCCCAACTTCCTTGTTCTTCTTGCTCTTCCTACTGCCTGTCTCCCTGCTGCCCGTCGCTCTCTGCCTTGCCTCACTGCCCTAGCGCCTGTTGCCCTCTGCCTTGCCTCACTGCCTTAGCGCCCGTTGCCCTCTGCCTTAGCACCCGCCTTGCTCGCTCGATATTAGCGCAGACGACCTGGCATCGGTCAGTTCGCATGACCGCCTCTGTGCGCTGCTCAGTCGCCCCGACCACTCGGAAAAGGGTTCGAAGGAGCTTGGTTTCTTCGACGCAGCGGACCTCCACCGATAGCAGATCCCGCAGTCGTCCACTTCGTAGTGACTGCTGGTCAGCTCAGTAGTACCAACTATCCCAAGGGAGACTTCAAAGTCTTTTCCATCTTTCTATTGCAGCCCAGGTCTGAGGAACGTTCCGCACGTAGCAGCGACTCGGCGATCCCCTCCCTCGAGTGCCCGTTGCACATCCTTCCTTTCGGACCCCCTCTCCAACAACAGTTTTCACATAGGCAGTCTGTCGCAGAGCCGAGGGCACAACCCTGTAGCAAGGCCTCGACATGGCCTAGTGCAGTTCCCGGTGGTAGCAGCAAGTGTTCAAATGAGAGCTTTGAGAACCAAAGCGGAGGAAAGTTCCGCAGACATACTCACACCCAACCCCTCCACCACGAACTTTATTCATCCTATGGGTTAATCGCCCACCGGCTCGCATGCACGTTTGACTCCTTGGTTCGTGCTCCAAGACGGACAGGAAAGATGAATTTCGTCAACGTTCCGAACAGGCGGAAATTTAAACGGGCCCGCCAGAAAGAGGCGCGTGCTCATTGATCATCGACTACCGCAATAACCACCCATGTTTTGAAATCTTGTGGTTGAGCCAGACCCGTCGGTCTCAATGTGGACCTCAAAATCGATTACCGATAGACCTTAGAACACGATAAAAGCAAATAAATAAATAAATAATAAAAACAAGAATAAAGGTCGCGCGTCCCGCTGTCCGCAGCGCCACGCACACCCAGGCTGCACTTGGTTGTGCCTTGCCGTCAATACCCCGCGTGCACCGCTAACCCCGGCGAGGGCCTAACCTTCCCCCCGTACGCTCGCCGTCGAGCGGACGAGGCTGCACTAGTGCGACTTGGAGCAAACACAACAAATACCCTTGTAAGGGTATTTGGTACGACATCAGGCCTCTCCAGGCAACCAGAAAGCCAACAGGTTGTCACACAGCATTTGGATGACATTTGCAGTTCATAAAACAAATTAAGTAAAGCAAATCCCTTCCTGTTGTGTGCATCCGACTTCGAGCGAGCCCCTTCAATTGCGGTCTTCGTCGGTCCCCAATCTTAGGAATCTTTTATTTTGATTCAGAACAGCAAAAAAATATGCAAATAATAATCATAAAAGTCTGATATGCCATGCATGCATAAATTTTGCCAATTTTCTAATTTTGAGAACCGTGACGGGATCATCAAGAAGCATAATCATCAAGCAGAGTCAATACAAATGAAGCAGAACTGATTGACTCAAAGCAAAGACACAATGAATGAGGGAGAAGTGAAAACTCATATCATCTCAAGAGTACAATGACAAAGACATTGTTAGTGCTGAGTGTCTGTGCTCTCACTTTCTCTCTCACTCTCGACCTCAATCTCGATTGCTCAGAGTTTCTCACACCACGTCCAAGTACACCTTGAGAAGGTCTGTTGCTGTATGTATCTGATGATTGTGCTCAAATCCAAAATATGCTCTTCTCAATATATCTGTCGTGCTCAATAAGGTATCATCTCGAGTCTGTTGTATTTAGATACTTCCTGATCTTGAGACCACTTACTTGTCATACTGAATACTTATGACACTCACTGTATTGTCCTTGCTTTCCCCACGAGAGCCCGCTATGACCAGCACTATTACTATTGTCACCAAGATTGCCTGTTGTGACCAACATTGTCGCTGCTACCACCGGGACCTCCTGTTGTGGCAAACATTACTGTTGCTGTCACCGAGACTGTCCATTGTGACCAGCGTCGTTGCTTCTACCATCGGGACCTTCCGCTGCGGCCAGCATTACCGCTGTTGTCACCGGGGTTGTTCGTTGTGACCAGCGTTGTTGTTGCTACCACCGGGACCTCCTGTTGTGACCAGGACTGCCGCTGCTGTCATCCAAACTGCCCGCTGTAACCAGCATTCTGTTCTCTGACCATGGGATCTGCTAAGAGAAAACCGAGACCATTGATTGAGCACACTGAATTTGGACTTACTGAAACTGAGAATTGAACTCGCTGAAATTGATCCGAGCTTACCAACACTGGATTGAGCTCACCAGAAACTGAACGGAGTTCACTAAGATTGACTCGAACTTACTGAGATTGAACTGTTCTCGTAGAGCCTGAGATGACCTCACTCAAACTGAACTGAACTTTATAAAATGAAACTGAACTTACTGCGTCTGGTCTGAATTCATTGAGATTCATAATGGAAACTGATCTGAACTTGTGGACATTAAGTCCACCGAATTGAACTTATTGAAACTGAGATGAAGTCGCGGATATAGCACTGAGAACTGAATTGAAACCTTTTTTTTTTTTTTTTAGAACTGCACTTGGGCCGGAACTTAGAATTGGACTGAGCATGCTCTGCAAATCCCACTCAAATTTGAATAGAACTGAACTCAATTTGCACTGAAAATTGAGACTGAACTTTACTGAAACTAGACTGATTTTAACGAGTTAGAAATGAATTCACTCGAACTGAACCGAACTTTCTGAGATGGAACTGATTTCAGTGAGTCTGATATGAACTTACCAAGATAAGACTAAGTTTGCCAAGTCTGGGCTGAACTTGTTGAGAGTGATCTGAACCTGCTGAAATTGTACCGAGTTCACTGAACCTGAACTGAGAATCGGTCCGAAACCACTATAAAATCTCACTGAAATCTGATACGAAAACTGCCATGAGATTTAGTTGAAATTTGACCTAAAAACAGATATGAGATTTTGTTGAGGCTTGATCTAAACCAGATCTGATATCTTACTAAGACTCGTAGTGAAAGATGCTTCTGTCAGATATACAAATTGATCGAGTGTGTCCACTGTGCACCGATTGACCCATTGAGAACAGATTAAAGTTCGTTGAAACTCCAAACTATGTTCAAAATAGTAAACTGCACTTGAACCGAGACTCAAAATGACTGAACTTGGTATTGAATCCAAGACTCAACCTGAATCTGAACTGAAACTTATCTTGAAACTGAAACCAAAGCAGAAGTTGAAATTGAACTTGAATGATACTGATTTTAAACTGTGACCTCAACTGAACTCGAGTGAGATTCGAAACAGAACTTGAAGCTATTCAAGGAGAAACTTGTTGCTGAAGCTATGAGCCACACTCAGGAACAAGTTCGGTGCAGCCTAGAGCAGCGGGGAAAAAAAACGCATGCTGTTGAACATGAGGCCCGGACAATGATTTTTCTTCAAGTCTGATAAATTGAAGAACCAAATTGTCAATCCATCGGTTTTGGAGTCCCTTTTGAGTTCTCTATGTCACGTATTTTGCTGCTTTTCGTGAGGGTCTATTGTCTCCTTTCCCCTTTGACTTTGTTACTGATTTCTTATAATCTGCCTCAAATTGGTACTCTCGGTAGTCTGCGATGACCAGCCCCAGTTTAAATTCAACGCAGGGTGCAGCTCAACACTGCCCCTGTTCTTGTACAACACGGGATGTAGCTCTGCACTGACTTTGTTCGTATACAGCACGGGGGTGCAACTCTGCACTGACTCTGTTCGTATACAACACGAGGGTGCAACTCTGTACCGGCTCTGTTTATATATAGCACGGGGGTGCAACTCTACATTGACCCTGTTCGTATACAACACTGGGGTGCAGCTCTGCACTGACCCTGTTCGTATACAACACGGGTGTATAGTTGTTCACTCCCTATTCAAACAGAGCACATGATGCAATTTTGCTTAGCCCCTGTTCAAATACTGCACGGGGTCTTTGCTTATGGCAAGTGTGTCGCTGATGAGCTGAGAAGTGATTAGCCAAACAATGGCTGATGACACAACCAAAATTAAAAAGGTAAATAAATAAATGAATAAATCAAATTAATTTAATGTTTTCTTTCGCATTAGCGGCGCCCAGATCACACGTGGCCTTCACTTAGAGCATGGGCATCATTGCTCGCAGCGTGCTTGTGCGATCAGCCAATTAGAAGCTGATCACCAAATAAGATGAAATAAAATAAAATAAATAAATCACTCTCTTTGCCTGTGGCAGCGGTGTACAGCACGCAACCTTCACTTAGGATTTCGGCACTGCTGCCGCAGCGAGCGCGTGATCAGTCAATCAGAAGCTGATCACCAAATAAGATGAAATAAAATAAAATGAATAAATCACTCTCTTTGCATGTGGCAGCGGTGTACAACATGTGCCCTTCACTTAGGGGCTGTACAACATGTGCCCTTCACTTAGGGGCTGTACAACATGTGCCCTTCACTTAGAGCCTCGGCACCGCTGCCGCAGCGAGTGTGTGATCAGCCAATCAGAAGTCTGTCACTAAATAAGATGAAATAAAACAAAATAAATAAATCACTCTCTTTGTCTGTGGCAGCGGTGTACAACACGTGACCTTCACTTAGGGCCTCTGCACCGCTGCCGCAGCGAGTGTGTGATAAACCAATTAAAAGTTGATCACCAAATAAGATGAAATTAAATAAAATAAATAAATCACTCTCTTTGTATGTGGCAATGGTGTACAACACGTGGCCTTCACTTAGGGCCTCTACACCGTTGCCGCAGCTAGTGTGTGATCAACCAATCAGAAGTTGATCACTAAATAAAATAAAATAAAATAAAATAAATAAATCACTCTCTTTGT
>BFEA01000106.1:2506943-2521393 GCA_003427395.1 Chara braunii | reverse complement strand
AGAGGAGGAGGAGGAGAAAGGAGAGGAGGAGGAGAAAGGAAATGAGGAGGAGAAGGGAGAGGAGGAGGAGGAGGAGGGAGAGGACGAGAAAGATGCGCACAGAAGAATGCATGTGCGACAGGTGGCAGATGGCACGAGCACGGCGGAGCGTTTTGTTTTCTGTTCTTAACAAAACGAAAAAAAAAACAATGGCAGATGAGAGAGAAAATGGCAGAGGATGAAGGGAATATCAGATGCTCATTAAAAAAAAAAAAAAAAAAGTCTTGGCGGGTGGGCAAGTGGAWTGACGAGAACCCGCCACGTGTCGTTCTTTGGCAAATGCAATCTCCGACGACCGCAATGCCAGCCAACCTTGTTTTCTCATTCTCTTCAAATTTCTTCTTTTATCTTTTGTCCTTTTCCCCTGCAGTACACATTGCGTCTGATGCCCGGGAGATGGGGGGGGGGGGGGGGGGGGGGGGGGGGGGGGGGAGGGGAGGGAGAAGGGGGAGAATATAGACTTCAATCGTAGACTTGCAGCATTTGCAGCTTCCCCCAAAGAAATAGAATGCAGCCATCTATATATAAGAGGGGGGGGGGGGGGGGGGGGGGGGGGGGGGGGGGGGGGTTAGACCATAAATGAGTGGGCTTAGCAACAGGCGGCCTAAGGATGAGTTACCCCGCCCGTCTTCACTCGAATAGAACGCCCGGTCATCATCACTGTATTATCACTGTATCGAGACTGAAAGTTGCAACAAATACAGCTATACTGACCAGGCGTTCTATTCGAGTGGAGACGGTAGTAAGATGAGGCGGATGATTTTTCGTCCTTCTTCACAAGGCTCGAAGAGTTGTCAAAGCGCTCTCAAGGGTTCCAATGGGACACAACGATGGGCCCAACCCATGGGACTGGAACTCCATCATGAAAAAATTCGCATAATTGGGTCATAATGCTGCTTAAAATACAGTAACAGATTCTATCACTGATGACAAATCGACCGGCTTCGACCAAGCAGGGGGGATGAACCTGGACAGAATAAAGGATGTATAATCAACCTACCGGCGTTTCTCGGGATCGCCGACGGGAACGGCGCCGCCTTTCCAAAGCGCGCCGATGGCTGTCGAGAGAAAGCGCGGGAGTCGACGACAAATGGCAGCGATGCTGAGGCGACAGCGCGGTTCTGCGGTGTCTGGAGGGCAGCGGCGGAACCAGCAGCTCCCAACGAAACCGCCGCCTTCGCGGCGGTGGGAGCCGAAGCAAACGCGCAAGCCGTCAGCGCCATAGCTCTCTCTCTCTCTCTCTCTCTCTCTCTCTCTCACGTATACACACACACACACAGAGCTATGGTTTCTGTGGACTGTCAGCTACGTAGCTGTCACTCCCGCTACGCGCGGCTGCTGGGTGCCTTTTCTCTCTCTCTCTCTCTCTCTCTCCGTCTTTGTCTTTGTGTCTTTGTGTCTGTAGTTCGGCCGGCCACCGTTCATCACGACCAACACGATTTTGTGCTGCCGTCTTCCCCCAGACACAACGCACCCTTATTTTGGATGTATCTGGCCGGACATATAGCTTGTATACATTCAATTTGAGGGTGCGTTACGTTCGGGGCAAAAAGGGACTTGTGACGAGGAAAAAAGGACACAGAGGCTCCTTCCTCCCCGTCGATACCCCTACTGATGGGTTCATTTCATGGGTTCAAATATCGACGGATACAATCGTGTCTGGACTGACCATCCTTTTCAGAAAGTGAACCGGAAAGAGGGGGAGAGGAGGGGGAGGGGGAGGGGGAGGGGGGGGGGGGAAGGAAAGAAAAACGCGAGAAGACGCACTCCAACGACTCACGCTAAAAGAAAAAAACAAGGGAAAAAGAAAAGAAAAGAAATGAAGGACAAGTCCTCAAGGAAACACGTGGGGGTTTGGAAAAGGACAGGCCTCCCCTCCATCCAAACACGATCCGCAGATCTCTGCCGGCCAATCTCGAAAGCATCTCCAGGGGCAAGGTCCCACTTGCGCAAATTAGGAGATTTGGGCCGTTGATCTTTGCTATCTACGGTCAGTATATCTCTTAATTCGTGCAAGTTGGACGTAGCCCCAGGTCGACCGCAACGAGTCCCGCTGACAGCAGTTCGTGCTGACTAGGCCCCGGGCCCACTGAAGTTATGAATACTGCCGTACAATGTGGACACATTCATGCCACCTTGGCACGAGCAGGCCCTACCCGTCAGCATACGGTCGGTGACCTATTGGTCCAGTTCCATCCGGTAGTTTTTTTGTTGTTTTTTTTTTTTCCCTGCGGGTAGTTCCATCTTCAGGTACGCCGTATTTCTCAGGTCGTCGTGTTCCCATCCGCATTTGTGAGCGAGCCGAAGCACGAATCTGACGCCTATGAGGGTCAGGTTCGTGGACGCTTAGCGCAAGCGTAGTACAGGCGCGACCTGGTCCTGCCACGGATCCGGCCCGCACTTTCCAGATGGCCTCTTTTTGCTGAGCTTTGAAGAACCGGGCTCCGAAGAAGGCCAGGTGCATCGTAACTTTGTCGCACACTGCCACACATTCGCCTTGACCCCGAGACCTGCCGTGTCGCCTCGTGCTTACGGCGAGGTCCCACTAGCGAAGTAGATTGGAAAGGGGCAGAAAATCGAGATTGAACTGATTTCAGCCTTGCGCAAGGGCCTTCCGAAAAAAAAAAAAAAAAAAAAAAAAGTGCAGCTCTAGCCAGCATTGATTACCCTCTCACGAGGGGATTGACTGCCCTCCTATTGAAATTGAAAAAGCCAGGTCACAATTACCTACTGAAGTCCAATCAAGGATGGAGTGGCGGGCAAGCCCCCAACCTTGCCCATTCCCGGCGGCTACTATCTGTGCTGAGCTGAAAACAACCCACAATTGGTTCTCAGGCATGGGAAAAAAATAAATTTAGGGCCCTGACCAATCCCACTTCTAGAAGTGAGGTGCTGGATAGAACTGGGAATCCCTTCCTGGCTTCGAGCACAAGATGGTTGCTGCGGTGAAATAAGCTCGGGTCAATTCAACCACTAGTTTCCTAATGGCATCGGACTATATCTTCAACCAGAGAGATAGAATGGTTGCTGGGCATATAGCCTCTGAGGATCCTACTCGTTGTAATCAACGATTCCAAATATTCAACGTCATGACAATTGAATTACGAGTTTTTGGCAGGAAATGGATGGACAGGGGGGTCCTGCCGGTTGAAGCTCTGTGGAATAACATGATCATTGGCTCAACGAAGCGGAGCCGAGATGGAAGCTGGGAAGACTTACTTTGGTGGAGCAGCAAAGAACTGAGCTCACTGAGGCAATTCCTGAGGAATGGAAGGCTTCAAGCACAAGACGAGTTTTGGGCAGGAAATGGATGGAGAGGGGGGTCCTGTCAGTTGAAGATCTGTGGAATGACATGACCATTGGCTCAAAGAACAGGAGCTGAGATAGAAGCTGGGAAGACTTACCTTGGTAGAGAAGCACAGAACTGAGCTCATTGAGGCAATTCCTGAGGAATGGAAGGCACTGATGGTTCTCAGGAAGCGGATCCCCCTGGCCTGTGGTACAGAACAGATAGGGAACTGACTACAAGTGTCCTCTGGAAGGTGGCTGACGTTGACGCTCGCATGGTACGTAAAGTGGAAGAATGGGAAACTGTGTATATAGTTGGCAGGGATATCTCCTTTTTCCTGAAGTACAAGGAGAGCTTCACATGGACTGCGTCAGAAGTACGAGTCACAGCTGAAACCGTTTGATCGGGCAGCCTAAGGGTAATCCTGGAGACTTGCGTCCATCTCAACCCCATCAGGGACCTGAAACCGGGTCCTCTCAGCGCATGCTGGACTGATGACAGAGGCAGACACCTTAGTTTCTGGATCAGCACACACCAAAAATGGGCCTCAGATCAATCCAGATCAGGAAGCATACCTCTTCAACACAGCTCCGCCAGTTATGGCTTCACTATTCGGGAAACTGTACCTGTGAAGACTTTGCCTGTGAAAAGTCATCTGGGTTCACGCGGAAAAGGGTCTTGGGAGGCTTCCTCGTACCAGGCCTCCAGCCGAGTCACCAAGCCACCCTGGAAGGAATATGACAGCAGCTGTATCTTGGACCAAGTAACGTCGATTCTATATCCGACACCCAGACGGAGGGAGTACCGCAGGAATGGCCGAGTAGGCTAACACGTTGTTGCCTACGACGAGTACCAGGCCTCCAGCCAGAGTACCGAGGCACCCTGGAAGGAGAATACGACAGGCTGTATCTTGGACCAGGGATGCAGAAGGGGTAATGTCGATTCGATATCCGACGCCCAGACAGATGGAGTATCGCAGGAATGGCCGAGTTGGCTACTCGAAGGAAGTGATGACGAAAGCAAGGTCACACGTTTGCATTGGTTTTATTTATTTTATTATTTATTTCATTTAATTAATGGAGTGGAGCTTAGGGGATGAAAGTAGTATATATATTCGCGAGAAGCAACAGTCTCGCCACGGCTTGAGCAGAGGAGTAGAAGGGCTGTGATGGAGGAGTGTTTCCACATCCATACTTTGATGTGGTTGATCTGTGAGATGTAAAACTCCGACTACATTATTTGAGTATAACTCATTTGAGCTGAGTGAACGACATTGCGGTAATGCTCTGGAACGCTTACTCGGTGCCGTCGCGATTGCGCGCTTGATACGTGAATGCGCGGAGAGCGAGACTACGTACTACTGCGTGAGCTATCGTGATGTGCAGATTGGTTGCGCTATTGATTATCAGTTTTATTATTATTATTATTATTATTATTATTATTATTATTATTATTATTATTATTATTATTATTCATTATTAATCTTTCATTTATCCAGTATTGGTTCGATCTTGCTATTCTCTATCACCACGAGTTGCCATCGGACCTACTCCACCACGTGGACGAAGGAGGCGGATCGAGGCAACCGACTGCACCTAGAGCTGCAGTACTGCTAGCGATCGTATTCGCCTGCCCGACAAGGCGCATGTACGCTCGAGTCAGGGGCAGGGGGAGAGGAAGGTGGTTGGGGTGTAATCGTTACTGGATGGAGGGACCTGTCGGGGCGCAGACCCCACCGAGAAGCGTAACCACTCCTACCAACGTACAAGCACCTGCGCAGCCAATGCAGATGATGACGGTACCAGTTGCGGCACAGCCAGCTATGCAGATGCAACCGCCCGCGGGCTTTTTTCCATCAGGATATGGGTGGCAGCCATCACCACCACCCCAGAATTGGGGGTATGGATAGTGCCAGCCAAGCGTGAACTCCTTCCCGGGACCAGGACAACGGGCCTGGTTCACGAAGGAGCACCTTGAGCTGATCGAGAAATGGAAGTCGAGAGATCTGGTGGAGGAATCCAAGAAGTCTTCATATGGAGAATCGAGTGGCGCGGGATCTGCGAAAGGAGGAGGGAAGAAAGGGAGAGCAAAGGATAGCAGTGGCGAGAGTGAGTCTAGGATTAAGGCCTGGATTGCGAGCACCTTCAGAAACTCCTTGAAGAAAATTGCGGACAAACTGGAGGACGTGGATCGAAAAGCATCAGTGGCTCTGGACGTGAAAGGAAAGAAGAATATCAAAGAGGAGCAGTGTCATGATGGAGGAAGTAGCGAGAAGCGAAAGCGAGAGTTCGACTCACCTTTGATCGCAAAATCAAGGTCGAAGTCGAGATCGAAAAGTGCGGGCGGAGAAGTGAAGATTCGCCCTTTGCGAATCAATATCTCCGATGAAGAAGATATTCGGGGCAACATGGAGGTGCACCACGAAACGGTTGGGAACGCAGCAGAGGACACCAAGCTGGACGAGATTAAGGATATGCTACAAGCATTGATGAAGGGAATCGGCGCTAATTCTGCCGTGAAGAAGAGCGACACGATCGAAGCAGCAACGGTGGTCCAGAACGTTGACAAGGTGTCGATCGATGAAGAGGATCGGAGAGAGAAAGGCAAGGGAATGGACCCGCAAAACGAAGTCGTGGAGTACATGAGGTGTAGACTGGACTACTACATGACCAAGAATTACAAGGAGATTAAGGCGCGGTGCAAGAGTCGGGACGTGAGATGTTACCGGAAAGATAGAGGAGTCTGGGAACTAGCCAAGCAAGATACGGACCAATTTACGAAACTGGTTAACAACACTGAGAATGAAGCTGAAGTTGAAGAGGCGTTGGACGATGATGAAGAAAACACGGCCGAAGGAGAGGACTCTGAAGATGACGAGGAAGGCAATGTCTCGGGGAACTAGGCATATCTAAGCGTAGTTTGACACGCCTCCTCCAGAAACTGAGCATTTGGCTCAAGGAGACATGCTGCAAGGACAACACACTGATTCGAGAAGTGGAAACAGATTTTAGAGGACTGGTCATTTATGCATGCCTACGGTTTTTTTTTAGCTGGGGAAGAACTTTCGTGAAGTACTGGCGCGGGATGAATGATAGTGATCTACAGAATATCTGTAGTGCTGAGTCATGCGTATATGTACTGATTTCACCCTTCATTAAGCAAACGTATGCCGGACAAACTGGGCGTAGCTTGCAGGAACGGTGGGGGGAACACAAGCTGAGTGCTAATAAGCGTTCAACGTGTAAAGTGCATAAATGGCTTAGGAAGAAGCACACTTCATCCTATATCCCGATTCCGCTATGGTTTGGTGCTAAGTCTGATCTGCTACGTAGAGAGAGAATGGTGATTGAGAGTGAGAACCCATGTCTGAATGTGAAGCGACAGAAGTGCAGGAAGAGACCGAGAAGATCCAGAAAGAAGAAGGCATCGAACAACTGGAAAACGATTCTTGTAAATAGACCTCTGTTTTTTCGAACTAATGGCAGTGAACCTACTATGAATCTAATTACAATTCTGAATCACGCGAAGGGTAAATCGAGACCCTTGGCCATTAGTAACGATCCAGAGGAAAGATTGGCAAATGGGTGGATGGTCATATCGTTGGTATATGGGGATAGCAAGATCACAGTTGGAGATGAACGTATGCTGCTGAAGGATGCAAAAGGATGTATTGAAAGGGGTGGGGAATGGGTTTTGGATTGGCTCGTGAATAATAAGTCTAAAGTGGACCGCAAGAAGTCTGACATCCTGTCACTACTGAGAGCTCCTTGGAAAATGAAAGAATTGCGGAATAAAGAGAGCTCTGAACTGTATGATATGATGAAGGGGATAAAAGCTATTGACACGAAGAAAGGGAGGCAAATCGTTAAAGGAATTATTAGCCGGGAACTGAAAAGGAGGATTATGATTAATCCGATAATAAGATTGGTGACGAAAATTCCATTTTGCGAATCTATAGACAAGAAAGAAGTACGGAAGGAACTGTGTGATTGGATACGGAAGGAAGTATCTGATACTAACTTGGTGGACTTGTTGCAGAACAAGCTGATGGTGATCTGGAAGAAAGCCAGGTCAGTCGCAGACTTGCTGCATAACCATAAACACTACGCCAAGAAAAAGGGCGCATGTTGTTGTGGGGATTATGACTTGCCACGAACCAATGGCATGTTCGGGTCCGACTAAGTGATGTGCCTCAGGTTCGATCCTTCCTATTCAATTCCAGGAATGTCCCGCACCCGGGGAGAATGAATGATCTATATGAGATTGTTGCAGCATGTGAACTGGCGGTTGAACCCTTGAGAAAGATTGGTCTTTGTATGGATCGGCTACGACTCAATCCTACAAAGATACACAGGGCCGGTCCACCTATTGACCCTGAATGTGTTCTTGTTGAATATGTGAAAGGGATCAAGGGTGCTTTTGATGGACTTGTCCTATCACCTGTAGATCGAAACCCTGGGGAAACCTTGGTTGAATGCTCGGTGCTGTATAGCTTGTGCATGAGGAAGATGTTTAATGACAACCCCAAATATCATAAATGTATGAAGAAAGAGGAAGAAATCCAACAAGACATGAAAAAAACGTAAAGAAACAAGAAACAGGATCGCATCGCAGAATGGAACAAAGATTGTCTAATTCAGCACGAGTTCATCTTGAGCAAACATAAGCATGTGGAGAAAAAACGCCCCATATGTCCATCGTTTGCAAGCCCGATCAGATCGGCAGCAAGAACATTGAAGAAAGTCCTTAATCTGCTCATAAGAACATCGTGGTTGGAACATTCCAATCTGGGGGCGACAAATAAACTAAAAAACGGAATTGAATCGATCAACAAAAATGTGAGAAAGACAAGGAACGATTGCTCGGTTTTGCTCAGAACCTATGATGTGAAAGAAATGTTCACTATGATACCATACGGGGAGGTTGTAAAAGCAGTGGATTGGAATTTTTGTGAACAAAAGGAGAAAGGTCGACACTGGGCAAGAGTAAAGATCAGAGGAAAAGAAGGTAGAATCGAGAAGTCTGCAGGAGGAGGAGGGTGGAAGTCTGTCCGCTTCTCTGATCTCATGAGCTTTACTGTATTCTTGCTCGACAACTGTTTTTTCAAATCATTGGATGAGATCCTACAATAGACTAAGGGCATACCAATGGGTGACCACGCTAGCCCCTCTCTCGCTTGCCTTGTATGCATGAGAGGAGAACACAGCTTCCTGGAGACTCTGGGATCACAAAAGAAGTTGATAATGGGTCAGAAGTTCATTGATGATTTGTTGCTAGTTACCTTGTACAGGGATACCCCTGATGCTCGTAAAAAACCAGAGGTCAGGCTGGATGGGATTAGGGACTGTTATCACAAGGACTTGATTCTAGAAAGGACTGATGGAGGGAACAATGTTGCGGAATTTTTGGAGACAAAAATCATCGTAATTGACAATCCTGTTGAGGTAATATCAGAACACAAATCCAAAAATTATGAAAGCATCTAGGAATGAAATGAACCAAGATACAAAACAACTAAGCAGTTCACATCCTTTGGGGCTGCTGAGCAGAAAATTGCCAATATCATCAGAACGATATATAGGATAAAAAACAATACTAGCTCCGACACTCTACTGTTCGTTTTGCTCATGACCTTGCACAGGGAGCTGAGCTTGTTAGAGTATCCGAGCATATATTTTGTGACGAGTCTGAGACGGGTTGCAGAAAGGGACGGAGGGAGGGTCTGGCCAGTTATGGCTTCACTATTCGGGAAACTGTACCTGTGAAGACTATGCCTGTGAAAAATCATCTGGGTTCACGCGGAAAAGGGTCTTGGGGGGCTGCCTGGTACCAAGCCACCAGCCGAGTCACCAAGCCACCCTGGAAGGAATACGACAACAGCTGTATCTTGGACCAAGTAACGTCGATTCGATATCCGACACCCAGACGGAGGGAGTACCTCAGGAATGGCCGAGTAGGCTAACCCGTTGTTGCCTACGACGAGTACCAGGCCTCCAGCCAGAGTACCGAGCCACCCTGGAAGGAGAATACGACAGGCTGTATCTTGAACCAGGGATGCAGAAGGGGTAATGTCGATTCGATATCTGACGCCCAGACAGATGGAGTATCGCAGGAATGGCCGAGTTGGCTACTCGAAGGAAGTAATGACGAAAGCAAGGTCACACGTTTGCATTGGTTTTATTTATTTATTTATTTATTTTATTTTATTATTTATTTATTTATTTCATTTAATTAATGGAGTGGAGTTTAGCGGATGAAAGTAGTATATATATTCGCGAGAAGCAACAGTCTCGCCACGGCTTGAGCAGAGGAGTAGAAGGGTTGTGATGGACGAGTGTTTCCACGTCCATACTTTGATGTGGTTGATCTGTGAGATGTAAAACTCCGACTACATTATTTGAGTATAACAGCCCTGCCAGTTTTGGGAAAATAGGGAAAAGTGGCAGTTTTCCCGAACTCCTAAAGATTCGGAGGTCGGGCCCGGCGACGACTGCCGTTGATAAATCTGATCGGCGGTCGTCACTTCGTTTCAGCCTCCGAAAAATCAAAGGACCAACCGAGGCCCGCTATTTTCCCACGTGACAAAGGTACCAGTGGTTTAAGCAAGAATAACTCAACTCAGATCCGGTCGGCACAGATCCAACAGTACTGGTCACAGTTGCGCATGTTAGCTTCACAAAACCAGGCTAGTCTGCTGTGGCTTCAGGGTCTACAAGTGGTACCATCTGCAATGTGGTTGTTGGAGAAGAACTGTGAAAATCCAATCCAAGTGTGTGCGCAGTGACTTGGCATGGGAATCCACTCAGCATCTGTGGATTACATGCTCTTTCTCAGCCTGCGTTTGGGGCTGGTGGCAGCATACCTGGAAAAGGATTGAAGGAACATCCTTTACATGGACTGAAGAACGGGATTCGAATGGCGTAATTCCAGCAAATTGCCATCCCGGACAGAGCCTGGGGTACCTAGCCCAGACCATTCGAGGCATCATTTGCTGCGAGCTTGGATAAGCAGGAATGTACCAATATTCAAAGGAGAAAGGACATCCTTTCCTGCATTAAAGTCTGCAATTCGCGCGGGCATACGCAGAACCATTGGAGCGGACTGGCACCACAAGGTACACCAAGGACAGCAGAAGGATGAGCCCAAGGGCTGGTTCCGAAGCACTTGGTGCATTAACTCTTATCTCGTGAGCTGGACACAAACGAAAAGCTGACAATTGCATGTAAGACAGATTAAGAACTATGATTAGATATAGCCTTGGTTTAGAAGTAATTCAGACAGCGTAAGCTGAGAGGGATGAACGCAGTTCTTTCCTGTTGTAGATACTGTGGTTTTGAATGGGTGGGACGCTGAACGCAGTTTCCAACACAACCTAAACTGGGTAATTGCCCCAGTTCCAACCGGGTTGAATTGTGGGGTCCACGACCCTAAGCTATATTATATTTTGAAATGGAATTTCTGATTAGAAAAAAAAAAAAAAAGATGAAAAAACCAAAATATCATCCATATACACAATCACACAGAAGTGAATCAAAGGTTAGGTTATTCGGGTCTTGTTAAGGAACTCAGCAAAGGCCATATTCATGGTCCGCTGAAAGGAAGGTAGTTAGGGCATTGCAAATTCTCGTTAGGCACCGCACCCACTACCACGTGCCTTCAAACAGGACAAAAGCGGTTTTAGGGTGGTCTTATGGTTTGACAGCGACATGGTGAAAACCGTGTCGGATATCGAACTTCGAAAAGACCCGGGCGGATCCGATGACGTCCAGAAGATCATCGATTTGGGGCAAGGGGTAAACATCGTTTACCATGATGGAGTTTAACTTTCGGTAATCAATGCAAATGCGTACGGCCCCGTTTCGTTTTCGGACGAGGACAACCGGAAATGACCATGGTCCCAGTGACGGTTCCACCCAATTGGGGCGCTCAAATTTTTGTACCCGATCCAGCGCCAGCTCGCGTTCCTTCAAGGAGTATCGATAAAGTCGACAGTGAATCGGAGCGTGGTTACCAGTGTCGATCGCGTGCTTTATCAGGTGGGTTAAGCCGATATCATGGTCCAGAATACTAACCGCCTCGGGATATGCTTGTAGCATCGTAACAAGAAGGTAACGGTACTCATAGGGGACATGAGCCGACAACTGAATGTCGATGGTTCATGAAGGAAGGGAAATCTGTCGAAGTAACGCTGGGTAACTTCGCGGTTTCCTCGGGGGAGTTACTGAACAAGGAATTATCGGTTTTCGCCGAGAGTACCATTGCTACGCGTTAGCTGTCGGCTAGGCTCCCCGGTTCCGTTTCCGCCCTTTTGTCAGCGTCGGTTGGCTCTTCGGCCGAGGGTTAGACTGAAATGGCGTCCAAAAGTTCGGTCGGGCCCCATTTCTGTGAGGGGTGTGGGGCTGATATGCTACCCCATCTGCGAGCAGTAAGGCCGTTTTGGCGTTGGTAAGCAAGGGTTGCGGGAGTCTAAAGGAAAGATCACAAAGGCTCCTCGGTTCCGAAACTGGTCCAAGAGGGGGTCTATATTCAGGTACAACAACATATGGGGTTCCGAAAGGTCAGCTATCATTGAAACCCTCAACAACGACTCTCCTCTCATTGTGGAGGTAAAGACTTGAAGCCATTTGGGTTCCCTCCGCAAGGCCCATCCATGTCGAGTCGGGTGCCGCCGGTTGAACCGGTCCTAAACTCGGACTGGATACTGATTGGGTACGACTGACTCTTCCATTTCCTTTTCTCGCAGTTATATTACCTCGGCAGGTGTTAGCTGTCAGATCATATTGACCCTATGGACTGCGCTGGAAATGGAGGGGATAGGCTGCATCTGGACTCGCATAGCCACCCGCATCAGGATCGTTTGAGGTTTGGGTTAGGTTGAGGTTAATACGACCTTAGAGCTATCAAAATGCATTCGAGCGCCAACTGCTGCCTGCCACGGGACACCCAACAACACATCATACGCTTGCATGTTGAGGATGATCGCATCGCACAGGCAGCGAACCTGACCGACCCGTATGGGTATGTTCACAATTCTCCCCTTACAATGGATAATATCCTCTATGGCGGACACGTACAACTCATCCGATCGGTGAGGCTGAGTCTAGCATCCCTGGTCCAATTGTTTCGTTAGTCCCCAAAAGAGTGTACTACTGACGATCTAGAATCACAAATGGTCGACAACGGGCTCCCGCACACTTCGCAGTCACACTCAATGCTCTTCTAGGTAATTGGATAGGCCCTAATAACTATATTGGGCATCTCCGATGGTGACTTAGTAGCCTGGATCATCCCAATTTGTGTCGCTTCAGGAGGAAGATCACAAAATTCTGGACCCTGAGTATAAAGATGGTCAGATCGACGTATTGGATACAATGAAATTCCTGGTCCTTCGGATCCCGATACCTATTCTGTATCTGTTGACAATCTCCGAGGCGGAAAACGAAAAGTTGATCGAACGGTGTTTAAAGAACCGGCGACGTTTCGGGGAGGTAAGGAAGGGCAAGAAGCCGTTGGTGGAAAGTCGACGGTCCTCGCCCGGGGGGCAACCCTCCGCTTCAAGAAGTCGCTTTCCTCCATAATCCCTTGGATATGACGTATTACTCTTTTTTTTTTTTTTTTTTTTTTTTTTTTTGAAAGACATGCTCCAATCTATTCGTGGGGAGCAACACGTGCTGGGAATCAGGCCCAGCGTCCCATATTATGATGAAGACATGTAAAAACAATTTATGAACAAATTAAGGTATCGAGGTCATTACCCGGTTTCGGCTTGAGAGTATCCTCCAAGATCATGAACAAACTACAGAAAATCGGGATAGATGATGAGAAAATTACGATATTTTTTTTTAGGATCGCTAAACAGCTCCTGAAATTCACCGCAATTCTCCGAACACTCAAGTATCTAAGAGACTTCCAACAGATCATAACAAAGCTCACAAAAACTGACTTATTCTCTGACAAACTCATCCAGGCCTCACGCCCCCTATCCGCTAGGTTAGAGAGCAATGCGATTAGACCAACAATCAGAATTTTGCTCAGCGAACTTGAATCATGTGATTTAACACTTCAAGTCTTATATGATCAAACAAATTTGTAGAAAAGGATCGAGAATATCGATGGTATAAGAATTACTTTGAGCGTGGGAGACTGCCCGGAAAAGTCAACCTGAGTCAGAAATCCAACTCGGAGATCAGCACCCCGATACTCGACATACACAAGTCAGTCTCAAGGCGTTCTACCGCGCATATACCTATGCTACAACGGTCGAGAAAACACCCTCGGATGACCTACCTCTGCAATTGCATATGAAAACCTTCACAAGTAGGTCAATAGCTCATCAGGGATACACCTGCCTAAGGACGGTGACAACTCCTTAGGTAGAGGTAAGTTGTACCTCGCAGGATCTCTGTCATGTCGCAGGGGCGAGGAGAGGTATAGCTGGCGCTCACGGTCAGAGTGGTATTTATTTCCTCGCTCAAGCTCTCATTCTTGTGTGACACGACCATGAGGTCCGAGACTTACCGCATCATGTGAGACCGCCGCGCCCGACAGCGGGGCACCAACGTGTAGTGCAGGTAGCGATGTCGAGGCCCTCGGCCCTCTCGTGAACGAGGGTCCTCCCGAATATGTCACGCCAGAGTTCAAACAAACCAAAATCAAGAGACAACTTGGGAATGACACTTAACAACCCCGAGAACCGCAGAGACGGTCGCGGTAGCGTCGTTCCGTCGCCGGTCTAGCCGGGTGCGCCAGCTGTACATCCCACGGTCCCCTACGACATGATAGGTTCTCGCGGGGCACGCCTTACCTTCCCTTAGGGGTTGTCACCACCCTCAGGGGCGTATCCCTACCGAGCTACTGACCCACGTGCGAAAGTTTTTATGTGCAATTGCAGAGGTAGGTCAGCCGAGGGCGTTTCCTCGCTCGCTGGAGTATAGGTAGACTTGGTTAACGCCGAGTGGACCCGAACGTTGTCCGCCTCCTGGGGCGCTGATCTCCCAGGTACGAACAAATGTCGGTCGACTAGGACGGTCTCAACCAAACGTGAAACCCACAATATAATCCTAGTCCCTTTATAATTCTCTGATCCCAAGATAAATAAATAAAATCAATGCACTTTATATTC
>BFEA01000106.1:2451933-2464227 GCA_003427395.1 Chara braunii | reverse complement strand
AGAGAGAGAGAGAGAGAGAGAGAGAGAGAGAGAGAGAGAGGTTATGGGATTTCTGTGAGGACTGTGTGCTGGATGTAGATTCTTAATTAATGTGACTCATCGGCTGTGTGCTGTTAGTGCACAACAGGTTATGCCGTAGTACCAGGGGTTAACCCCCCCGACGAAATTCCTCAGGAAGTCAAAGGCGAAGGCAGACGAGAGAAGACAGCGGAGAAGGCAAAGGAGAAGGAAGAGGATAGGGAAGAGGAGGAGAAAGAGGGAGGGAGTGATGAGGGTAGTGATTTTAGGAACTGAGGACAATATTTCTTCGTGATTTTTTAAATGCCCTGTTGCGAGAGCTATACATGAATGTCCGACTCTGTCCACAAATATCAGAGCTCTCCTTATGTAGGATACAAGAGTAGTTGCAGAATACAGGGGGTAAGTTGGTACTTAGGATTTCAACTGTTCCAACTTGCCCTCATCCAGCAAACCTCGGTCAATACAAGGTTCATCATTTTTCTTATGTTGCTTCTGCTGCTGCTCAGTCTGTTCTGTGAACATTTGCACCATCTTCTCCACTTCACCTCTACCTGTATTGTGACCACAACTACACAACTCGCACCCTGTTTTGCAAGCTCCTCTCTCTCTCTCTCTCGCACGCGCACACACACACACACACACACACACACACATGGGTGGAAAAGAGGTGGTTGTGGTGACAGTCAGACGTGCACTCAACCTCCTGATGAGTCGGTGAAAGTCTGACGAAACAGTCTGGCAAAGTCGTGCCTTTTTTCCGTTGTTTTTGTGGAGTTGTGCGTAGGGCACACACACACACACACACACAATCAGTTTTATGTATGTCAGTCTTTCTTCTCTTGTTTGTTCTTTCTGCAATTTTTCCGAGTATTTTTTGCTTACCCAACTGAGCACCCTTAGGCAGTGCCAAACAGTAGGTCATTCCTCGTGCGGAGTGCCTACAGCACTCTTAAAGGGGGGGGGGGGGGGGGGGGGGGGGGGGGGGCGGCGCTCAGTTCGGGAGGTCTGTCTAGCCTACGGGTGATGATGGATGTTCATAGGAGTTACTCCCTGACTCAGTCGGTGGTCGGAACCAACAGTCTGCGACTTTCAATTGTGATGTGAGTAGGTCATGTGGAGCATGGTCATGTGCGGCTTTGCTCCGTGTTGGATGTGTGGACTGCCTGGTCTGAGCTCCGCCGCTGCCTTGCTGTCCTGGCCCACTTGCTTTGCATGTAGTTCCCTGCAAGTTGGTGTGTTCGCCGTGTGTTGTGGCCGTGTTGTTGGTGTTGCCTTGTGCTTCGCTGACCCACTGCCGTGCCTTCCGTGTTTGTTGCTTGTGTGCCTTGTAGGTTGGTTGCCTTGTTGTTGTTGCCTTGTGCTTCGCTGCACGGTTTGTTGCTTGCGTGCCTTGTAGGTTGGTTGCCTTGTGCTTCGCTGCACGGTTGCCGAGCTGCTGGTCCGCTCACCCTGTCGTCCCTTGCAGTGTGGTTGCCTTGCTTATGTTGCCTTGTGCTTCACTACACGCTTGTTGTGCTCTTCATCCGTCATCTGCTTGCCGTGTCATTCCTGGCAGTCGTCTTTGGCACTGAGCAGCCGTGTTGCCTCTACAGTGTTGCCCGGTGCTTCGCTGGGTTGCTGGCCGCTGCCGTGTTCCCCTTGGGGGACAGTCTGCCTTCAACAAAGGTCAAAGGGCTCATAACCCAAACCATCCAATACGAAGATTCCGCGGATTGTCGAGGGTTCAGCCTCCTGATGAGTCGGTGCAACTCCGACGAAACAATCTTTCATCTTTTGTTTTTTTTTCGCTTTGTTTTTTTTGTGCTGCTTGTTCTTTTGTCTGCCTTGTTGCCTTGTTGCTGCCGCCTCATTCTTCTGCCTAGTGCTGTTTGTCTGCCTGCCCGCCTCCCCCTTACCCTCCACCCTTTGTTCTCTGCTGTGGTGTGTCATCCAAGTACCGTGTTGTGTTCTGACCTCAGCCTTGCCATTTTGTTTGTCTTGTTGTACTTGTCTTGCCGCTGGTCGGTTCGTTTTTTGTTTTATCACTATTGAAAGCTGGGCTTTATAAGCATTCTTTTCTATGGGCATTCCTGGCTGCGGGCTCTTTCCCGGTGTTGTTTATAAGCACACTCTTCAGCACAACATGCTGTGACGCGGTCGCAGAAGCCACGCAATGCATATATAACACACACACAGGGATTCGTCTCTTTTTGCTTACGAAAGGGTCAGATTCCTGATTAGTCTTGTTGTTGTCCATGTGTGCCCTCCCAACACCTCCTGAGGGACGTGCCTCTTTGCGTTCTGAATGCACTTTCCCATGCGAGTAAAGGTCAGGTCTTCTTAGTGCTTGTGTAAGTTATATGGGTTGTGCATGTGTCTGTCTGTATGCGTGTGCGGAGTCCATGGCCCACCGGGCTGAATGGCCTAGTGCCCCAGGACACTAGTCCATCCGGCCTTCCTCATGGAGGGAATGTGGGTGGGACACACACACACACACACACAATCAGTTTTATATATGTTGTTCTTTCTTCTGTTGTCTGTCTTTCCCTTGATTTTTTCTGAAGTTATTTTTGTGTCCAACTGAGCACCCTTAAGTAGTGCCAAACAGTCGGTGGTTCCTCGTTTGGAGTGCCTACTGCACTCTTATGGGGGCTGCTCGGTTCGGGATGTCTGCGTTGCCTGTCGGTGATGACAGATGTTCGTCGGAGTGACTCCCTGGCTCAGTGGGTGGTGGGAACCAACAGTCTGTGGGGTTCAATCGTGATGTGAGTAGGTCATGTGTTGCTTTGCTCCGTGTTGGATGTGTGGACGTCCTCGTCTGCGCTCCGCTGCTGCCTTGCTGCATGTCTCGCTTGCTTTGTGTGTGATTCCTTGTGGGTTGATGTGTTCGTTGTGCGGTGTGGCCGTGTTGTTGGTGTTGCCTTGCGCTTCGCTGCTCTGCTGCCGTGCTGCTCATCCGTTGGCCGTGCCTTCCGTGCTTGACGCTCGTGTGCCCTGTAGGTTGGTTGCCTTGTTGCTGGTGCCTTGTGCTCCGCTCCACGGTTGCCCAGCTGCTGGGTCACTCGCCCTATCGTCCCGTACAGTGCTGTTGCCTTGCTTGTGTTGCCTTGCTTGTGTTGCCTTGTGATTCACTACACGGCTGCCGCGCTGCGTGCCATGTCGTTCCTTGCAGTCATTTTTGGCATTGTGCAGCCGTGTCGCCTCTACTGTGTTGCCTGGTGCTTCACAGGGGTGCTGCCCGCTGCTATGTCCCTCTTGGGGACAGTCTGCCTTCAACAAGGGTCAAAGGGTTCATGACCCAAACCATCAAATACGGGGATTCCGCAGATTGTCGAGGGTTCAGCCTCCTGATGAGTCGGTGCAACTCCGCCGAAACAATCTTTCATCTTTTGTTTTTTTTCGCTTTGTGTTTTTGTTGTGCTGTTTGTTCTTTTGTCTGCCTTGTTGCCTTGTTGCCGCCGCCTCATTCTTCTGCCTAGTGCTGTTTGTCTGCCCGCCCGCCTCCCCCTTGCCCTCCACCCTTTGTTCTCTGCTGTGGTGTGTCATCCAAGTACCGTGTTGTGTTCTGACCTCGGCCTTGCCATTTTGTTTGTCTTGTTGTACTTGTCTTACCGCTGCTCGGTTCGTTTTTCATTTTATGACTATTGAAAGTTAGGCTTTATAAGCATTCTTTTCTATGGGCATTCCTGGCTGCGGGCTCTTTCCCGGTGTTGTTTATAAGCGCACTCTTCAGCACAACATGCTGTGACACAGTCGCAGAAGCCATGCAATGCATATAACACACACACACACACACACACACACACACACACACACACACACACACACCTCCTGATGAGTCGGTGAAAGTCTGACGAAACATACTGGCACAATCATGTTTTTTTTGAGTGTATAGCGAATATGACAACACACCCACACACAAAGAACCCCAACAAGACAGTTTACACTGCTGTGGTGCCTCATGGTTTCATCAGATGGGGGTATCAGTATCAAGAAGGTCAAGTACAGATGATGCCTCAAAGAAGGACCCTTTTAGATCTCGATGTCTGGGGTCCTCACCTAGGTCAATCAACTCGTGCAATAGGTCTTAGACCTAGTTGAGTCAAATCACCTTCAAATTTTCAACCCAGATGGAACTAGTTAGGAGTACAGGCAATAGAGATATGGGCAACATACACAGGCTCGCCACTCTCCCAGGATATCGTGCGCTCCACAGTAAACAACATGTGACCTCCACACTGCATCATCCTTGTCCTGTGGTCTTAGATGTCCCTTACCTGAGAATCGTGTTGGAACTAGGGGGCTTGCTTCCGTTTGCATGCTCACACTCCCTCTCCCACAACACAGAAAAAAAACTTGAAACTGTCTTTCTTGCTAAACGTGTGGGTGTTGTTCCTGTACCGGATTTGCAACATGACATTGACTTTCATCGACAGAAAACATCCCTCATTCATGCCTGTACATGAGATGTAAATCAGACCTGGAATTGCAACAAGTCCAGCATTCACTCGATTCCACTTGCTTTAAGGATGAAGCAATGGGATGATCAAAGCTCGCACAAAGATGAGGAACACAAAAATGCCATCAGCAGGAATCTCACCCCATGCTCGAACCTCCATCTTGCCACCTCTTCTTCCTCCAATCAGCCCTCTTTATACGATCACCGATCACCGATCAATCGATCAACAATCACTCTTTATACTATGTATGATTGACGTTCATCCCTCCAATCAGCCCTCTTTACACGATCAACGATCAAGCAACGAGCAATGATCACTCCTTACACTATCAAAGATCAACGATCACTCTTGAGTCTTTACACTATGTATGTATGCCCAATGTTCTTCCCTCCGTACACTATCAAAGATCAACGATCTGTTACGATCCTGGTCATTCCCAAAGTGCAAATTCACAATGAAAGACAATGCCACCCAATTGCGAAAGAAATGAAAGCACTTGCAAAGAGATAGAGACCAAAGAAGAGAGAGAGAAGAAGAAGAAGAAGAAGAAGAAGAAGAAGAAGAAGAAGAAGAAGAAGAAGAAGATGTACACCAGCAAGACCAATGACAAATCCCCCTTCTCACTCCACCTTCCTTCTCCTCCTTCACTTCGCCAATCTTATTCTTCTTCCAATAACAATAATAACAATGAGTGGATGGACCAGAATCAATATTGGTAGTTCCCTCTTACTGCTGACACAACAACAGCTCCACCATAGCTATGGCTTCCCCCCCTTTTCCTCCTCTGACATGCCTAGGCTATGGCGGACTACTGAGGGCTCTGCCCTCCTGTGCGAAGGACAACGCAAAGCAGCTATGTCATTGCACTCCTGTCCAAAGGACAACCCAAAGCAGCTATGCCGCTGCTGACTAAGCCGCCATGCCCGACTCTGCCTCGAGCTTCCTTGGTGTGGCATTACCCCAACTAGGGCCTTCCAGATGTGGCGCCCAACAAGGTGATGAAGATGGTGTCCACCATAGCAAGGTAGGTACCTCGCCACTCTCCTCCTTCGCCCCCTTCTTCCTCCTCCTCAAGCTGGGCCACTCGCCATAGCCAGGCTGAGCGCCCATCTGCTCTTCTCCTCCAGGCAGGGCTGCACAAGTCCAGTGCTTGGCTCCAGCAACATGTCGCCAATCCTTGCATACCACAAATGAGGAGGTGCTGCTTGCTCCTCCAAAAGATATAGCGGCCTACTGGCCTCTTGGGCGGTTACTTCCTAGGCCAAGCGGCCTCCCAGCAACCGGTACCTCCTCCCTTTCGGAGGGAAACATCATTGCAGGGCCTGCAGGCTCTGCTATCATCCGGACAGGCCCTAGACTCAGGCTACTTGGACTGGTACCGGCCTACCTCTAATCTACCGCTACTGGGCCTCTAGAAATGCCAACTTTTTGTCTTCTTCTGCTCCGCCTCCAGTACCCGACACTTCTACCACTACTTGAATGGTACCGGCCTACCTGCTACTTGAGTGCTTTTCCCCGCTGCTCTAAGTGTCGTGGGCCTACCCCCGCTACTTGAGTGTTTTCCCCGCTGCAACCCTCAAAGTCATGGCCACAGGTAAGTACCGGCCCTGCGGGGCCTTTCAACCAACAAGTACCCTTGCGGGTCACACACACAGTCAGCCGACAAGCACTCAGACAGGCACGCAAACCATCAGGCACGCACACACACTCACAGACTTAGAAATCACAGCAGAATGCGGGAATCTCAGCAAGGCATTCATTCCAGCGGCAAATCCCAGAAATCAGCAGTGTTCTCAGTCTGTGTTTTGGCAGGTCATTACAGATCGCTGTTTACACTATGTATGTATGTATGATCGAGGTTCATCCCTCGCCGCCTCGGCCCAATTACCTCAGCTGGCAGACACCAAAAGGAAGCTCAGTGTCAGTTTCCGGAGTGTTCCAAGAACCTCTCCGAGACTCCGAGAGTCTTCCGCCATTGCAGAACACCCATCTTTGTCCCAAATTGTCTCTCTCAGATTCTGCCAAGCTCTCCAGCCTGAGAACAGCCTTCCGTAGCCTATTTCCTCTCAGAGGTGATACCCTACATCTCCTAGCGTCACCCAGAAGGAAGCCCCATCAACACAGCCACAGAGAAGAAGAGGAGATGCAAAGCCCTTAGCACAGCCTCATAGTCTGTAGCACTTATTTCCAGAAGTAAAGAACGATGAATTGGTCCTTAAAACGGGCGTAGTTCTACACGGGCCCATTTTCTGGTGGACTCAGTTTTAGATGGGCCCAGTTTTTTTATGGACTCGAGTTTTGGATGGGCCCAGATCGGCCCAGTTTTAGAAGGGTCCAGTTTTAGATAGCCCCATTTGTAGATGGGCTCAGTTTACGATGGGCCCAGTTTTAGATGGACTCAGTCTTAAGAATAAAGTTTGAGTAGCTAGGCCGTTATCCGCCTTAGAAAGGTCCCACAAATCTCCACTTCGATTCTGACTACGAAGTTCTCTAGAACCAATTGATATCTCCAGGACTTCGTCCTATTGCCCAAATTAATGCAATATTATCTTGTTGGTAAAGGTGGCTTCAACAAACGGGAAACGGGTAACCTTCTGTTACTTTTGCTCGTCTTGAAAAGGCCCAGGAACTGGTACCAGTCCCATTTTCCTGCATGTACAAAGGGTCCTCCCTCATTTCCACTTTTGGAACCAACTGCCATGAGCTTATAATATCTTTATCTTTACACTGTTTACAACTTTACACTATGCTTTATACGCTTCACCCAGAAGAAAAGACCGCCTTCACGGCTGTGCCCCATGACATCTCCTGCATCATTTCTCAGCTGAGTGTGCAGAAGAAGAGACTGCTGTTCACCAAGATTATACGCGTCACCCATAACTCGTCCTGCATCATTTCTCAGCTGAGCGAGTATGTCAAGTCCGTCCTCTTCTGGTTCAGTAGGATTTAAAGGATCTCATTGTCCAACCAATTACGCTGCTCAAGCACAGTGTGCAGGAGAGAGTCGAGCACTGAAGATTCGAGCCCAAACTTCACAGTGGCAAATTATTATTGTTTATTTTTAATACAGAAAACAGGTCCTTATGGCCCTGGCTCCATTTCCATTCCGGGGAGCATCAGTCCGGTTCGTATTCCACCGGCAAGTCAGAATCAAATAAAACATCATGAAACAAAGTCATCAGCTTTTGTGATTCTCGAGAGCGAGCTGGCTGCTACAATTCTTGGGAACGTCATCAAGTTTGACCATCACGTTTTTGTGACCCGGGGGCCAACAGGAGGGTTTTCCTTTGGCCAGGAAGCCTGAGTGCGAAGTGCAGTGGCCACTAATTACGTAGCTATGGAGAGGGACCTGGAGAGTTATGGGAGGCGGAATTAAGGTGGCGAATAGCGGGTGGTTTCGGTAATTTGCACCGTTAGTAAAGTCCAGTGTGTGGCCCACTGCTGTACATGTCTTCATGATGATTCAGCCCTCTGCTATGCTATGGTGTTGTGGGATGCGGAGGGCTATGGAGGAATAGAAGGTGGGCAGTAGGCATTGGGTCATGTAATTTCCTATTTGCGATTGGTGAGTAATGGTCACACTCTTGTGTGTGATCCCCGTCCCTCTTCCATATGCGTCTTCCATCGCTTCGCTATGCGATGTAGGTGTGGTGCAGTAGAGGTTGGTTCTCTGTGTGAATGCGCATGTCTGAAGCAATCTGTGGGTGAGCATTGGGCCCATGTGAAGCTGGGCCTGTAAAAAAACTGGGCCCATCTAAAACTGGGCCTATCTATGAGTGAGCCTGTCTAATATGCGAGGAATGTCGTAAATCTTACGGACATTGAGGCCTGTGCTGTGGTATATGCTCGCAACCCAGAAGCTCTACCGTCTTCACCCGAATAGAACGCCCGGTCATTATAGCTGTATATGGGGCAACTTTCAGTCTAGATACAGCGATATTGACTGGGCGTTCTATTCGGGTGAAGACAGTAGTCTCATTTCCTCTATGCCCACAACAGCCTGTTGACTCTGTTCCAGTGCCCCCAGTTTTAGACAGGCCCATCTACAACTGGACCCGTCTAGAACTGAGACCGTCTAAAACTGGGCCTGTCTAAAACTGGGTCTGTCTAAAACCGGGCCTTCCTAAAACTGGGCCCGCTTGAACAGAGTCAACAGACTTGTGTGGACATATGACAGATGAAGGAAATAACTCTGCATTACCCGGGGGCAGTCGGTTCAATGATGATATCTCTAGGCCGTCGCCCTTTTCAAAAGAAAAGGTCTCTGAGCATGTCTCTCACAGAAGCCGAGTGGAGACATCGGTTATGAACTTCTGCATTTCTCTGTTGCTTCATCCCCTACCACCTTCTTGGCAGTTGTAAGAGCGGTGGCATCTCTTTCTCTTTTCTTTTTCCCTTTTTTCTTTCGACGAAAACGAAGAAAGAAAGATCGCAAAAAATGGAAAGAAAACAGCTGTAGTATTTCTCTGTTACTGGATTCCCTAAGAAAAGGAAGGAAAATAAAAACAGAGAAAACAGTTGTGGACAAACTGGACAAACTGGCCTTGCTCAGTTGGTACACCCCTGAACTGTTGAAATACAGACCTGAGTTCAAACTCTACCGCAAGCAGATGAATGAAATACAGTGATTCTAAATTACCTAGGGCTGGTTAGTTATCATATGTCAATGCCGTCACCTTTTTCTATAAAAAAAAAACAAAACAAAGAAAAGAGCTGTAGTATATCTCTGTTAGTAGATTCCCTACCATCTTCTTGGCAGTAGTTGTATTGCCTCTTTCAGACTTTCATTGAATTTTAGGTTTACGAACCTTACATAGTTTGTCACAGCCCCTCGTTTCTTGTCTTCTTCTCCCTCTCTGCCTACGGTTCACTGGGCAGCTCTGTTTGACGATATATATCGGCAAACAGAGCTGCCCAGTAAACCGTAGGCAGAGATGGAGAAGAGGACAACGAACGAGCGGCTGTGACAAACTGTTTCGTCGGAGTTTCACTGACTCATCAGGAGGCTGAACCCTCAACCGTCTGCAGAATCCCCTAACTGATTACACTGAAGCATCAACGACTGCCCGACAACTGATACCCTGAGGTGGGCACCAGCCACTGCCTGGCTATGATAGAACTTTCTTTGTTTCATGGGTGTTTTGCTGGCTTGTGATGGGGTGTGAACCAACGATCTGTAGAGTTTTCCATCTGGTGTGGGTGAGTGATAGTCTTCTTTGATTTTCGCCACAGGTACCTTGAGGGCAGTGGTTGGTGCCCACCTCAGGGTATCAGTTGCGGGCAGTCGTTGATGCTTAACCACAACCAGGGTTAAGGTGGATTATCACTTACAGTGTAATCAGTTAACGGATTCTGCAGACTGTTGAGGGTTCAGCCTCCTGATGAGTCGGTGAAAATCTGCCGAAACAGTTTGTCACAGTCTCTCCTTTGTTGTCCTCTTCTCCCTCTCAGCCGAAACAGTTTGTCCTCTTCTCCCTCTCAGCCACTCCCTGTCACAGCCCCTTTGTTTGACGATATATACTCTGCCTTCCTCTCCCTCTCCCCCTCCCCCTCCCTCTCCTTCTCCTCCCTCATTGCCTGCATCCTCTTCTTCTTTGTCATCTCCTCCTCCTCCTTCTTCTTCTCCTCCTCGTCCTCCTTCTTCTTCTTCCTCCTCTTTTTCTTTTTCTTCTTCTTCTTCCTCCTCCTCTTCTCCTTCTTCCTCCTCTTCTTCTTCTTCTTCTTCTTCTTCTTCTTCTTCTTCTTCTTCTTCTTCTTCTTCTTCCTCTTCTTCTTCCCCTTCCTCTTCCCCTTCCTCTTCGTCTTCTTCTTCTTCTTCTTCTTCTTCTTCTTCTTCTTCTTCTTCTTCTTCTTCTTCCCCACGCCAGCTGAGACCTGACCCTCCCTTATCTTCGTTGTCCATATTGGGACGTCGGCAGGCTCGTTCATTCTCCCCTCCTCCCAGTCCCCCTCCTTCTCGGCGTCGTATTGATGGTAATCTGTGGGGTTCTTTCAACTTCTTTGTCTTACCGGCAGCCTGCTCTACCACGTCAACGGCGTTCGTCATTTACGCGCCGACCCCACCAGATCAGATCTGGCTTTCCAGTGGTGACCAATTCAGATCTGCGGGCAGACCTATCAAATGTTTGTGGTTTGACAGCCACAAATGTCTGCCTACAGGCTTATCAGCAGCAATGTTATACTGCATCCCAATTTGTTACGATTGCTTATCAGCTTGACGCTGTTGAAAATCAGTTGTTGTATGCTCATAATAGTCCACCTCCTGAAGGCAGTAACTATACTACCTCAGAAGGCTTTACTGTAAATGTCTTACAGTTAGCGTTTCACGGCCGCCACCTTCTTATGCATCATGCGGCGCCGTGCGATGACCTCAATAACCATCCTCATATTTCTGCCTGCATTTTACACAGACCCGGGCATTATATGGCACTCATTCGTGCAGCTGCCCAGTGGGAACTGTGGGAACTGTGGGATGGTGGGACGATGAGTCAAGATTTTTTTTGTTTTGTTTTTGTTTGTTTGTTTGTTTGTTTGTTTGTTTGTTTGTTTGTTTGTTTTTGAAAAAAAAAACACCTGTGATAGTGGTGCTGATGAACATGTGGGGCTTTCCTTCCTTTCTTCTTTTCCTTTCCTTGTTTTGCTTTTTTTCGCCTTCGCGCTCTAATTCACAGTGTGACAATATATATATATATATATATATATATATATATATATATATATATATATATGTTGATTACTGACGTACTTACCAGCACATGTAGAGAACCTAAGTCCAATATGGACCTAACACACCTGAAGCGCACTGCAGACTCAATCTTAAATGAAAATGAAAAAGATGAGAGAGATTAATGTCTTTCATGAGACTGCTGAATAGGCCACTGGCCCGAAATTCATCATAGCTAGCGCTCCTATATATATATATATATATATATATATATATCGTCATATATATATATATATACCGGGCAGTTCTGTTTGTGATGACGATATATATATATATATATATATATATATATATATGTATATATATAGTCAAACAAAGTTGTCCGGTAAACCGTACGCAGAGAGGGAGAAGAGGACAACAAACGAGGGGTTGAGGCAAACTGTTTCGTCGGAGTTTCACCAACGCATCAGGAGGCTGATATACTGATATATATATATATATATATACATATATATACATTGTCTGTCCTATCTGTCGGGGTGGGGGCTCCTCTTCCTAACTGGTCAATAGAATCAAGCGATCAGGAGCAACACTAATTGTAGGACAAATAGAAGAAAGAAAAAAAGTACAAATTTTTGGAGATAAGAAAAAGAAAAGAAGAAAAAATAAAAAAATAAAAAATGTTGAACTTTGTAGTGACAGTGGCAATTGGTTTATTTGTGGGATGTGTCATTTGCTTTCTTCCTTTGTCTTTTCTTTGACCTTTCTCTTTCTCTTGCCTTTGTGAGGTCTGGTTTCCTCCTCCTTTTCTTTACCTCTTTGCCTTTTGGCTGCGTGCAAGTGGGTCCTTGTGACACACGGGGATGAGGGCAGCCAGCGCTCAACCTGTCATCCACGTGGCCGGCCTTGTACGTAAGAGGTCATGAACAGGTGGGGCTTTCCTTCCTTACTTTTTTTTCCTTCCCTTGTTTTGCTTTTTTTTTCGCCTTCGCGCTCTGATTCACAGTGTGACAGTATACACAGCCCCTCGTTTGTTGTCCTCTTCTCTCTCTCTGCCTACGGTTTACCTGGCAGTTCTGTTTGTGACGATATATATATATATATCTATTTGTGACGATATATACATATATATATGTATATCGTCACAAACAGAACTGCCCGGTAAAACCG
>BFEA01000106.1:2410137-2428986 GCA_003427395.1 Chara braunii | reverse complement strand
TCTCTCTCTCTCTCTCTCTCTCTCTCTCTCTCTCTCGCGCGCGCGCGGGGGGGCAACATTTGCACCTGACAGCTCCCTAGTCCATACACCGGGATTTCTTTTCAGTGTATCTGTCCGTTGCGGTGTATCATCCTATGTTCTTGCGGAAGATTCCTTCTCATTTTGCAGATTAGCAGACTGCTCAGTTGATGCACACATGAAATTGTTGAATTGCACACGTGAGTTTGAATCTAGCGCGACCACAATGAAATAGTTCTGATTTACAAAGGATCTGTCAGCGTGCTGATGCCTTGACCGATGCCCCATGAATGCTTCCCGTCCCTCATGTTCTAAAACAAACGCCCTCGATCTCGCCCGGGCCAGATAATGGCCGTGCCTGTGGTGGAGCTGGCGCTGGGCTGCGGCTTCGCCACGACGGGTTCACTTGTGTATATAAACTAAGCTATAATCTTTTGTCAATTTCACCTCTCACTACCTACCTACCACTACTCCGAAGGGGTAGCTTTCACATTGTAGGAAAGCTTGAGGAAAATATAGATAGGAACATGAGTGGACTTGAATCAATAGTCTGCGATGTTCCTTTCCTTTTCTCAGTTTTCAATTTAGTAAAGCTCAAGAAAATGTTCGACCGATTCTCCTTGTTTTCCTGTTTTCCTAGATGAAAAGGAATCAACGGAATAACGAAAATTTGTTCTAGTGGACTAAAAGTATAAAACCCGTTACGAGTTCTTTGTTTTTTTTTACGGAGCTTTGGTCTCTCAAAGCCAAAGCAACCTTTTGTAATGTACTCATGGCATAAGAAAGCAAAGGTTGTGTACTCACCTGCCAGAGAAAAGATTAATCACTACAGTTATACTTTTTCCTACTTTGTCAAGCTTCGCTTTAGTTTCTGGTGTTATGGTTATATATGATGGAAACCCAGTTCATCCCATTTTGATTCTCATTTTAGTATTTTGTAGTACTTCAGGTTTACTCGTGTTATCAGGTCTGGATACCGTAATGTCCTAGAAGAAATCCCAAAACCTGGAAGCAACCATGGCCGAAAGGGGAGACCAGTCCACCAATTGGGGTCCAAACGGGGACAGAACACAAAACTACCAGAAAGCAAATCCCCTATGAGGTTATCCATGGTTATCATTGTTTGGAAGTAAGAGAAACATCTCTTCCCTAATCCCCTATAAGAAAATCCCAAGAAGTGGAAGCAATGATGGTGAAAATAGAAGATCAGCCAACCATTTGGGCCAAATATAGGAGGCCAAAAATGGGACTGGGAGATCGAAAATGGGGGGCCAGTCTTCCCATTCCAGGAAGAGTATTTGGCTTGTGGCGCGCGGGCTTACATGCATGAACGGGTTCCTGAGGCCCTTCCTTTTCTTGGGGATGCTTTTTCGATGGGCGGGGTCGAACTTATCCAGTTCCAGTTCCTCCACCCGGTCCAGATCGCATTCCCGACAGGTGATCACGTCGGGGTTCAGGTTGTCTCGGTCGACATGGGGTTGTAATTCTGGTTTTCCCGAGCTCGTCGCTATTCGCAGAGCTTGTCCTTGATGGGATCCAATGGATGGGATACAACAGTCAATCATGTCCCTTCATTTTGCAATTTTTGGAATTGTCCTTGTACGCTGTTGCGATTTTCATTTAGGATTTATCAGCGCTTTAGTGAGCGCGCTCATAATTCTTTTTCTTCCGGGTCTTTTGAATTCTGGCGATCGTGGGTGCCTATTGGGATACGTCGCAATGAGTTCTTTCTTTGTGCATGTACATTTTGGAGACATCCCTACAAGCCCTGTGAAACTTTTGTCGATGGATAATAGTATGGGAATCGATATAGAAATTTGGGCGCATTGGCACTCTTGTGCAGAATTTTCTTTCAAACTTCGCAATTTTATTTCAGCTTTAGAAAGTAGGCACAACTTCAGTGGCATTTCTCGTAAATGTTTTGGTGCCTTTCTGATTTACGCGTATGCATCTCTCTACATTATGCTCTTGTATGCAATCCTTCCTTGCTCCCCCGGCCTCTTTCTTTGCGTCATCATCGGCAAATTGTAATTGTCTTCTTCTCCCTCCCTTCCTTTCTTCTTGATCCTGTTGAATCTTCATACTACTTCATACTACTTCCCCTAACCTCCTTTCCTGCCTTCGTCTAGACCAGAAAAGGACTTGTTGATCCCCTAAGTAATCGTAGAAGTCGGACGCATCGTGTAAGGAAGCTCTGAACTCCTCACTCTACGATATTTGGCTACAAAGTGCTCTGAGGGGATCGACATGGCCCTCCCATGTGCTCCCCCTTCTCCCCTTCCTCCCCTCTCCTATCCCGCATCATCACTCTCTTCTCATCTCTTTCGCAATTCTAATTCCTGCAAGCTCATCGTTTTTGCTCTCTCGCATTGCATCTGCCAACTCTGTAGGAATAGTGGTTAGATGAGGTGGTGATCGGTGAGTCAAAAAGCCATGACGAGTCGGTTGCAACTTTGCGGGATGACACGCTGGATCACTGCAACGGACTGCAGGATCTGGGGGAACACGCGTAGTAGTTAAGTGGACGGGGTGATGATCGCTAAGGTTTAACGCTAAGTATGTGGCGTTCGGGATCGCCAGTCCTCGAGCAAGGTGAGGTGTATTGATGGTTGGTTGGATGGCCTAGGGCCATAGCTCGAGCGTGGAAAGCTTTGTTTATTGTCCTCTACTTCCTCATTATCTTATAGTTGGAGTAAAGTATGTTGAGACGCCAGTTTTCATTTTCAATCAAAGGAGTGTATATTTTCTCTCTCCCTCTCGTTCTCTTCATTTGGATGAATGTATGAGTGAATGATGGTTGCATGTGAGTGCTTCGAAAAGAACAAAATAGACAAGTTTTGAGGGACAGCAGGCTCAACAGCATAGATGAACAATCCAAGCCGAACATCCTGTTACGACACAAACAAGTAATAGTAGATAGAAGTATTCAGTAAGCTTTGTCCTTTCAAAGGCACAGGAAGAGCAAAAATCTTCATGAGCTGAGCAACTTTAAGGAATGCCCATCCCAAAACCTTCAGTCATGCGCACGATTTATTCACGATTGTTGGCCTGTAGTGCTTCTAATCATACAAACCTACAAGTGGAATATTGTAATGGGAGAACTTACTGGCTCCGTTAATGGAGGTCGTGAAGGGTAGTCTCTAGGAAGGATCCTAACTACGAGAAGATCAAAAGAAAGCAGAAATCATCCATTCATCCATCATCGATACATCTACACCTTCATTTCGAAAGATCCACGCACGCACACAAGAGAGAGAGAGAGAGAGAGAGAGAGAGAGAGAGAGAGAGAGAGAGAGAGAGAGAGAGAGAGAGAGAGAGAGAGAGAGAGAGNAGAGAGAGAGAGAGAGAGAGAGAGAGAGAGAGAGAGAGAGAGAGAGAGAGAGCATATGCATCAACATCTGATAAATACATCCACCCTGTTGGACTTCGAAAACTTTTTCCTAAACTCATCCATTTCCTGGGTACTCGCCCCCCTTCGTGAAGAAATATCAGACATAAAAGTCACATTGTATTGCCCGATTTCCTCTAATACGCTGGTGGAGAACTGTCGACGCAGGGCACGAAGGATGGGTCTACGTGGATGAACCCCGAGAAGGAGGAGGGGTGAGAGGGTTTGGGAAGGGGAAAAAGGGGAAACAGTAGATTGGAATACCAAACCACCAGACCAATGGATCCCTCATAAATCAATGGAGGCGCATATGGACAAGACTGTTAACCTCTCACATCCCCCCCCAAAAAAAAAGGCGTACTCACCCACAGGCAACAGAGCAGGCCTGAAGCGGTAGGGACTGAGCTTCGAACAGAGCCCAAGCCTCAAGACTACATCACCCCATCAGAACTGGGAGAGATATGACAATCCCTGACCCCGAAGAAAAAAGCATACCCTGGCAAGCCCGAAAAAATACAGAACCAAAATTACCGAATCAGCCCCGAAAAATTAGATAATAAATTCCAGGTCATAGGAAGCGTGATAAAAACAGGGGACAAATAGGCCATAGTGTACAAAATGTTGTCCAAAGCCTTAGCGAACAGAATGATCCTAGTAATGGAAGACATAATCCATCCCTCTCAAACCGGTTCCATGGAGAATAGGAATATACAAGAGAATATCCTTTTAATCCATGAGATACTCCAACTCACGAGACACTCACATCAAAACGCTACCTTGATATTCATAGACTTCGATAAGGCTTATGACCATGTGGACTGGCTGTTTCTAGATAGATGTCTGGAAAAAATGAACTTCGGGCCAGACTTCGGATGCTGGATACAAATCCTACACCAAAATGCGACCACTTGCGTCCAAGTCAACGGATGTCTGGCACCGCCCTTCCGCCTGGAGCGGTCAGTCCGCCTAGGGGACCCAATCGCCCCCTTCCTTTTCCTGGTCATTATGGAAGCACTTGCTGCCAACCTTCGGGCAAACAAAAACATCATCAGAATTCGAGTCACATACATTTTGGAGGACGCAGTCTCGATATGCTCCCTGTTCGCGGACGATCTCACAATTATGACAGAGGCCACAACACACCACAACATGAAGGAAATTCAACAGATGATGGAAAAGTTTATCAGGGTGTCCGACATGACAGTTAGTTGGGGGAGCAAGACACAAGGATGGTGGATTCATTATCAAGGGGGACGCCCCCCAGAGTCACCACGCATTACATGGATGTCACTAGAGACCCCCATAAGAATCCTAGGGGTATGCATGACTACTGAGGGACGTCCGCCAACCAATGACGATTGGATCAGCACCTCGGCTCAGCAAAAACTAAACAGTTGGAGAAACAAACACACATCCTTGTTCGGTCGTGCACTAGTAGTCAATAATGTAATCTTCGCAACATTATGGTACAAGTCCCTATTGTGGCCACTGAGCACAGCGACCCTGAGGAGCCTAAGAAAAAAGGCAACGGCTTTTCTATGGAGGGGGGACGATGAGCAGAGCAACGTAATTAGCCGAGTGGCATGGGACTTAATCATCCAGCCTAAGGGGGGGGGAGGCCTGGGAATAATTGACCCAACCATGCATGTGCAATCATTAAGATTAAAATGGATTGAAAAACTCATCTTCGCCCCCCAAAGTCCATGGTGCGCTTTAACTCTAAAACACCTGGCCTGACTAGCCCTGACAACCTCCAAACGATCCACCCGCTGACATGGCTGAAAGACCATTTCTGAACGATCCCAGGTAAGCTCCATCAAGGAATGGAGGGGTTGGACGGCGCTCGTCAGACGATGGGCAATGTTTGGCCATCTCTGCTGGAAACCTAGCGTAGACTTCCACTCCCAGACAGGACCCACCCCATCTGCTGGGATGAGGTCTACCAACAACCCCTCTTTGGAAATTGATGGGTGACAGACCTGAGAGGTTGCGTCATGATAAGTTCATCCCCACCTTGGAAAAGTTGGGTGAAACAAGGGGTGCTTAGGGTTGGGGATCTCTGGGACAATGAGAGAACATGACTGAGTAACAGGAGATCAGTTGCGGGAAACCTTGCGGTACTGCCACCACGTAGAGGAATTTTTGGATAACCTGATCGACGCTGTCGGGCGCATCGGTCCGACACCACACGTGGCAGCGCGGGACCCTCTCGGCCGCGTCACCGAGGAGTTGGACCAACCTCGTCACGAATGCGCAAATGAAGTTTCCTTAGGCCGTTCCGGCCGAGTGCGCCAGCCATACCTCTCGCGAGTCCCTACGACAGGATAGGGCCTACGCGAGGCACAACTTACCTCCACCTTACGGGAGTTGTCACCTCCCTTCGGTAGGCGTATCCCCGTCAAGCTACCAGTCCACAATACGAAAGTTTATCAGTTGCAATCGCAGAGGTGGACCAGCCGAGGGCGTTTCTCGTCCGCTGTAGCATAGGGGTTACGCGTGGTAATACGCCTATCGAGCCCGCACGCGAACCGACATCTTGGGGGGCTGAAGTCCCAAGCGCGGCTCGTCGTCGGTCGACTAGGACGCATCCCACACACCACGCGCACGCCACTTTACGAACACAAAAATAAAACACACACACACACACACACATCGAACAACGCGACAACACTCCTAGTCCCTTCAGTAGCCGTCTCATAACTTCCCGACGCAGAAATCGGATAGGCGTCGCGCGCGAGACTCAGTATAAAACCGCGCGGACGCAGGGCTAACTCATATCGACTTGCAATGCAAGCGTACGCAAGCAGTCGCAATGATGGCGTACTATGTAGTGCCCATAATCAAACGGTCCCTCGTGTATCCGAGCACCGCTTATGACACTCAGGTGTCAGACTCAAAGTGTTGTGGGGGTCTAATTCCTCACGACATTGCACGGCTGAAGGAATAGTCGTGCAGCCGCCGCGAGACCTCCGGCCTTTGGTCTGAGCGTCTCGGTAGGCAAGGCAAGTAGGCTCTGCACGGGGACAGATTCCTTCCCTGCAGAGTCTAGGGCTTGGGATGTCCTGGACAAGGACCTTGAATCCCGGTCCAGGACCAGCGTCCGACTATAAAAATCTCTAAAAAGCAAAGGGATAAAAGGGGATTTCCCTCTCCTCTCAAGCCATAATCTGGTTAACCCTTATGCACGATCACAGTAAGCCGCGCGCATACTCAATATATAAGGCTCATTTATATAGGACGATCACTTCTCACAGTCACAATGGGGCTCCTCTCAGCCATATATGTATGTAATCGCAGGCAATCACATCCAGAGTCTGAACCACAAACGCACCTGCAATCACATCAAAGGTTCATCCAGAAGTCCATGCACTACACGGGGTCAACTTCAACCATTCCTTGCACTCATACCCCTCACTTTAGCCATACAAGCCTCACTCGTGCAACTCTTAAGTAAATACTCAGTACTTTTGTTGGATGGTCATTCAATAAAGTCCGGGTGAAAACACAACAAAACAGTTCAATCACAAGGCTAAAGTCTTTAGGTCGAGTGGCAGGGGTGAATTGGAGTTGAATCGTAAAACCGACGAATCGGCAACCGACCTGTTATCAGTGATAACAGAAAATGATCCTCGTAGGATCGAGCTGAATCTAGTCCAGATCCTGAATCAACTGGTCAAGTGGACCTGTAACACAAGACAAGCCAATCCCCAGGCCAAACCTATAAGTCCATGGAGATTAATCCCCATGTCACGATCTCACTCAAACCTTCCTAATTGACTAAGCCTGGATCTACCGCTAAGCAGTGCCCAAAGCAAAGGTAGACGCTAGCATGATCTTCCCTACACAGGGTGGATCGCCAGAATCGCCACCTGTCATAATATAATCTAACTCCTTTAAACTAAGAAAATTTCGGCAGCGCTTCGCATAGGAAAAGTGTCTTTTCAGAATTTATGTCAGCCCGAATATGAAACCATAAATAATCTTTGACTTTCTAAAGCCCAATTTTGTCTAACTCCCTGAATTAGCAAAAATTTGGGCAGCACTCCCTTTAGAAAATGAGACTTTCCAGATTTTTACTAAGTCATATATAAACTTTAGACAAGTTGAACTTTGACTAACTCCTTGGACTTGCAAAAATTTCGGCAGCGCTTTCCGTAGAGAAAGTAGCTTACCAAAATTTATACAAAGCCAAATACAACAAAAAATCCCAGAAAATGCGAGAATTGATCTAAGTAAAATAACTTAGCTCAGAAAATGCAGAAATTGAGTTAACTCCTATCGCTCTAGCACGTAGCGAGCAAATACAGGAACTATCGGTCAAATTGAAACTTAGACCAAGTAGTAGCCTCGCTCAGTCCCATGCAGGCCAAACCACAAAGGTAAGTACTCTCACCATCCCAAGTATACCTGAACAAACAATAGTTCATGATCTTACAATGATTTAACCCCTTATACCCAGCTTACACAGGGCGTAAAGTCAGGCCATTTAATCTTATGGAACATGCCTGACTCAGCCATCAAATATACACGAACAGGTTGCACAACTACTTTTCTCTTCCTTTGGGCGCATGACTAAGCCATTCATCTTAGAAACAATGCAACAATGCCTAGTCGCCCTGAATTGTTTAATATTCAAGTTATATATACCTTTTTGCGCTTAGTGTTCAAAAATTGGGCATAGGACTGAGCCGTTCATCTTAGAAACAAGGCTCAGCCTGCCCAAGGTTACCTCCAGTTATACTCTTAGTTATACTCTCTTTATTTCATGATAAGCTATAGCCGGGTCATCCAATCTTATGGAACCCGTGCCTGACTAGCCTGTTCATAGATAGGATAGTATAAAGTATAGCCAAATTCTAACCTTTTGGGTTCCAGCATGTGCGAGGCATTGGGCCAGACCATCCAATCTTATGGAACATATCTGGTCCTCTGCCAGGTTCATTTCTCTCTGATCCATTGTGTGCGGCATGAGTCCAAAGTCGTCCAATCTTATGGACATGCCTTGCCCCCAGCGAGAATTATCCCCTCAAAATAAAACAGGAAGAGGCTGAGTCGTCCAATCTTATGGACTTGCTCAGACCTCCTCGATCCGAATCAAGAGAAACAGAATAAACCCCAACTAAACACGGCAACCAAGCCCTCCAATCTTATGGTACAGGCTTGGCTCCTGAAAAGTCAACCACAGTCACGCCCTCACAGTCCATAGCAATCAGACCATCCAATCTTATGGAACTTGTCTGATTCTCCATGCAGTCCAAATGAACAAAACACAGCGGTCAGGCCATCCAATCTTATGGAACATGCCTGACCCCATAGGACCCTGTCAGCCTCAGGCAAAACCACCTTTCACCCACCCTTCCCCCAGATGCACCCCCTTGTGTTCACAATCTGCGTTCAGGCAATCAACAAAGTGAAACTGCGATTGCACACACAGTCCTTTACTTAGTCTGACTTGTCCTGCCAGTCAACTTAAGTCAAAATAAGGGTGCACGCAACATACTCAGTCAAACATAGCAAGATGTACAGGTAGGGGTTATACCAGGGTATATAAAGGGAAAGCAAATGGTTACCTTTCAATTCCCTGCCTCCAGAGCCTCGCTTAGGCTCCGGCAGAGCTCCCGCAATCGGTGGGGCGAACCTCCCACAGAGGCCTTGGCGCGGATTACGGGTTGCAATCCCGCCTGCCGCCTTCCTCTCAGAGCCAACAGACTAGACTTAGAGTAAGAAAGGCAGAAGGAGGCAGGTTGGAGACTCTCAGATCCAAGAGAGCTGCACTCAGACTCGCGGGAGAGGGCCTTGATATCTTGCATTGCCTGAGGGCCCCACAATGGCAGCCAAACACTCTGCACAGCTTGGTCAGAAGTGAAGTCAAACCGCCGAATTACTCCCGTGGCGAACCCTCAACTTGCAGCAACTCCCTTCATAGTCCAGTTACCCCTCCAAACCCCACCACTTCTCCCTAGCCCCCTCGCTGCTGCGCGGCGGGCTATAACAGCCGGCCACAGCCTACAGTAGTATATAGCTAGTACGTCATGACCAACAATAGGCAGCAACAGCACGCGGCCTCCAGCAGTTGGTCACAGCTTGTGAGCCACCAAGAGCAGCGGTTGCGCACAGTCGACCGCAACTGTGACCTTTCGAGCACAGCAAACAAGACCAACAGTCGTGTCCAGTTCGTACGGCAGCAGCAATCTGCAGCGGCCCGCAGTAGTCCCCCGTAGCACGCACCAACCTTCCCCGGCCTTCCGTAGCCAACAGTGGCCAACACTAGCTAGTGCACAACTTACCATCGCCGTAGTGGACAACGGGGCTTAGCGGCCAGTAAACAAGCCGCCTGTCAGCGAACCAGCGAGGTGCATAGTACCACGGACAACCCGGTCACACCGCACAGCGAGCACGTCAAACTGCCGAGAACCACACACGAGGCAAATGGGGACCCTGTCGTAGGACAGCGGTGGAGTGTAGGCGAGATCCCCCACACCTCTCGCACGGAGCCAGGCCACACCAGGCCCACCCGCAACACGACTGAAATTACAGACTGTTGGTTCCCACCACCTATTGAGCCAGGGAGTCCCTCCGACGATCATCCATCATCTCACACCGACAAACACAGACACCCCAACCCGAGCGGCCCCCACCTTGATGTACTCGACCTGGCAAATGGGAGTCTCCCGATCCCGCTTTCCTCTTTACCCAGTTGGGAGGCTTCCCTCTCGCTTTCCCTCTCTTTGCAATTGCTTAGTCGTTGCGCCCACTGCCCCGGATCTGACCAATGGCGTCTGGCCAGCAGCACGGGCAAGCTCGAACTTTTCTCCCTCTTTCAACCCACCTCACGCTCTTACCTGCTCAGTTACAAGGTTCGTCTCCCTGTACCTATCCGCATGCAGCCCACTTCAGCTCGGTCGGGGTATAGCTCTCCCCAGCAAAACATGTCAAGACAAGAATGAATCTTCTCCTAAAGGCGGGAAGGTACATCCCCGTTTTTGAAGTTCCCCCCTGGGCGCAGCGAAAGGCCTCTCTACCGCCACAACCATACCCTCAACGCGGAATTCGATACTGCCATCGGATTCGCGCTGGCCCAGAACCTCGGTCTACGATCTTTCCCCGCCCGCTTCTATTCCGAGATGGGTAAGATACCCTGCCTTTCATCTCCTTCGCCATAGCTTAGCACTCCTACCTTACCTTAGTAACTTCTACCGTACTAATCTAACACCAAAACCAACACTACCACTAAGCTCGCCCATCCTCAAACCCCCCAAATCGCCTCTCTCCCCGCCCGATTCCGCCGAGAATCGGGCGAGCTATGCTCCCCTGGCTGCGTTCTAACTCGTCACCCCGCCATCTCAGCTTCGAATGCACCTGGCGCCGCCCGCGTCCAGGTTCACTCACTCGTTTTCGTCACCGCGCCGGTCTCGTCTTTCCCGCCTTACCTCTCCGTTCCTGGGCCTCGTCACCCCACTGTGCCATCACCCGTGCTCGCTGCCAGCCGATACCGCCCGCTGTGCTATCCGCCTGCCCCGCTACGCTCATCCCCACTCCATACTTGCACGAACCTGGCACCGGCTTACGCCCACATTCACCCCCTCCGCCATACTTATCTCCTCGTCTTCTGCCCGCTCCGCTCGCCCTCACCTGAGCCAACCGGACAGTGCTTCACAACAGTCTACCCGTCTGCCCTGTTGTAGCATCCCTCCACCCGACTACGCCGTGGGCGAACTCAGCGCCCGCTACCCCAACCACGCCGTTGTTGCCTCAACCCTTCCCATCTGCTGCTTATCCTGCTCTATACTCTGTTACGCCGTCTCAGCGCCCGCCCGACAATCGCCCCGCAGCTGCCCATCCGTCGGCCTCGCCCCTACCACTGGCGTTGTACCCATACCGCATCCGCTACTGCACTGGCTCCCTCCACCGCCTCACCGCCCGATGCCTTCCTGCCTCCTCCGCGCATGCACCCGACGCATTCTCTCATCCCGGTTCATTCCCCCACTTACTGCACCCTCCGTCTCGCTCTCACGGCGCCCGTCCGCCCGTTGCAGCGCAGCGCTATCTGGCCAGCCCGAGGAGAAACCTCGGGAGGATCCGGCTACTAGCCGGTTCTATTAGTCTTTCGCCCCTATACCCAGGTCCGACAGTCGGTTTGGCACATCCGTGTGCTGCCGACCTCCACCACGTCGGCCCTGCCCCGCTCATGCGGAGCTCACTACCGCCTCGAGTTCCCAAAAGGTAAGTTCCCGCACAGGCCAACCGGTTGTATGATCAGGGGTGCGGCCTGCTACCAAGCCTGCTGCGTGGGCTTAGGTGAAGCCGGTCCAGGTGCAACCCTTGGTGGTGGTGGTAGCAAATATACTCGTATAAGAACTTTGAAGGCCGTAGAGGAGGGGGTTCACCGTGAGCTACCTGCGCACAGCCAGCACTGTTGCAGGCCTCACCACGGCCCGAGCCGCCCCGCTCAGGGATAACTCGCCCTCCGCCGGGGCCCAACGGGCATACTCACCCTCAAACCTCCCACACACAGATCGTGGGCTGCGGCCGATGCACCCACATAAGGGGCCCCACCACTCGATTTTCTCCCGCCTCGTAGGCTAATCACCCACCGGCTTGCATGCACGTTGAACTCCTTGCCCCGTATTCCAAGATGGGTGGGATAGAGGAATTTTGCCAGCATCCCAAACATGCCGGAACCCGGTCGAACCGTCAAAAGAGGCGCGAGCCCAAGTCCTTGATTGGTGCTCCCGCCGACGGCCCTTAAACATCGATGTCGTGCTTGGGTCAATCGGCACGTCGGAGCATAGCAGAAATTAATTAAAAATACGACGCTAAAAAGAATTTACCTAGAAAACGCCACCGCCGACCGGACGCCGCCGACGGCAAAACCAAGGGGGATAGCCCCGCCAGGCCCTCAACCCCTTGGTCCATTCGTGCCACTCTGATCCCCGCGTCATCGCTCGCTCGACCTCAATCCCTGAATCTCCCTGATGAAAGTTCGACGCCGTAACAAATAGTGCTATGCCCAAGTCTGGGTCTAGCGCTGGCGGGCGCCCAAATAAACAAACACTGCACGACGCGCCAAGCTACCAAGACGCCTTCAGAAGTCACTTTGTTGTCGATGCCGTCCTCCGCACGTACGTGCAGGCCTCGGTCAAACGTACCAATAAAACGAAAACATCCTTAATTCCTGCTTAATCAAAAATAAATAAATAATAATAATACCACTAAAGAAAACAACCGATGTCCGCGCCGACTTTATGATCAAAACGGAAATGAATCACACTCGCCCTAAACCTGTGCGCCCACACACTCTCTATTATAGCCAACCATCCAGTCAACGTAAGTCACAGACGCAGCCGCGCCTAGCGCGGTATACTTAAACTTTAAACCAAACCTATTCCCTGTCACTTGCAAAAACCAGGGCGGATACCCTTGTAAGGGTATTCGCACCGACAACGCCATCCCACTGGTGTGGTACCGAGTTCTTAAACGAGGTCCCACTTTGCGAGTAGGCGATTGGGGAGCGGGTACGGAGACCCCGCCAAGGATGGGCCAGATACATATGGTCTCACCCCAAACAGTCCTGGTCGAACACTACACTATCACCAGAACAGGCACCCTCCAGGGGAATAGAGCCCCCTTCGAATGGAAAGAGAAAGCATCTGTGTACCGGGTGAGAGTTATAGAGAAAGGACAAAGAGTGGTGTTCCAGCCATTCAAACCAATCCAGGATCTGGCTCTGGATCCAGTAGAATGGACATGGAAGCCCCCCCAAAAGAGGAGAAGCCCCAAAGATGGTCACACAAGCCTGCACCAGCTGTCGGTCAATCAGCCTATAAAATGCTTAGACCTAAACGGCGCCTGAGGGACACTGTCAACAACCGATGGGCCAAACACCAAAATGTCGACCGCACCCTGATGACACTGATTCAATCATTCAAGGAACAAAAGTCTAAACCCATGAAAATTACCTCCCTACAGTGGTAGATTGCCCATCGTTGTTTGCCAACTAACGACTGGTTGTTTGACCGCACTAACCTAGAACAAAGAGGTCTGCTACTTTCATGGTGCCAACGGTGCCAGAGCCTTTTTCCTTTCCACAAGAAGGCAGAGACCATCGAACATATTTTCATGCAATGCCCGATCGCCCAATTCATATGGAGATGGTAGGACCGCATATGTGACACACAACCTCACGCCCTGCACTATCTTCCGTTCGGAGTGTTTTGATTGCGGAAAGGGGCCCTGGACAGACAGCAAGATGGGGTGTGCTAAGGATTTTTGGAAATTGAGTGTGGGGATACGGACAGAACCGAAATCCCCCGTGTTGGTCTGACTTAGTAAGAGGGGAGGGTCCGTCACTACGTGGATATCTAGGGAGAAAAGGGCGCGCGCGGGACGTTCGGCGCAGGGAAAATCAATCCAGAAAGTATCGTTGAACTTCCCAGCGGGCCGTTGCCCTTCGCTTCGCGTGAAAGGGGCCGGGTACACTTCTAGTGTCTCGTTTCCGGATCAAGTCCCGACGTCGTTTATTGCACAACTCAGAATTAGACGTGGAGGGTCTCAATCGCGTAGCCCATTCCTTGTGTTCGTCTTCACTCCGTACCCGGTAGTGGAAGCCTTTGGATTGGTAACGCTCGAGGCGATAGCAATCGCTACACAGAGTGTTGGGCCAATGGGGTGCCACTGCCGTCCACGGAATGACAATCAACTCGTTAAACGGTAATAGCAGCGAATAAGGCGAAAAATGTGTATCAATAATGACAAAGCCCGCTCCGACAAATCATGAGCATCAAGTTTCAGGAGGGAAATAATATCGGTCGTCGATCTTGGCGACGGCTTCCCGTACGTCCCACTGGCATACACGCGTGCTGTTCTCATTGTACGGGAAGGGGCGTGGCGAGGGTACGGGAGGGCGGCGCCCAATCGGGTTAGGGCCTTCAGTCCACATGGCAAATCAATCAATAATCATTCATCGTTAATCCCCGTTTATCGATCGGGCTTTTCTGATTATTGCCTTTATCTTATCTGAAACATGCAAAATAAAGTGGGAACATCCTTTGTTTTTCAGAGCGAGAGAGAGAGGGAGAGAGGGCTTGCAATAGCATATGGTTTCGCCCAGAATTTTTCATACGCATGCAAGTTGTGTGTGGCGCCCTTCTACTTTTCGAGAAGGCAAATCGCCTTTCGGATTTTGTGAAGCGGGGGCAAGCCGCAGAAGGTATGCGGAGCGTGTTATGGATCGAAGACCCACCCGGGATCACAACATCATCAGATCTAAACACTCTTGCATTCTCGAACAAAATCCCAACAATATTGTTCTAACCAACAACTGAATTGCAACCCATTCGCCATAGCCCTTCAGTTGAATCAAAGACCAAATCATCAATGACAAAGCATTCGCAATTACTCGCCGCGGAAGGTGCGAAAACGGCAACCATCCATTGTCAAGTGTCCCATGTGCTATGCACCCCTGCCCCGTTATTCCGAGTCCAATCAAAGTGCCGACCCATCAGGCAACCATTCTCAAACATGCATAGTCATTCACACAAGGAGATGAGCGAGCGAAATGAACTCCATAGAGAACAATCACACAGAAGTCTGAAGATGAAAAAAGTTTCCGGCTTAACTGCCACAAAGTTGCACTCATACCAAAGAATAGGATAGAGACAAAGGGGCGCATCCGCTGTAAAGTTCCACCATGGCCCCGGGCCATTCATCCATCCAACTCATGTCACTCCTCATACCTGCACCGACGGTCCCGGTAGTCGTGTGCCACCTGCCACCATTCCGATCGTCACCCCGCCGACTTAGTTTCTGCGCGGGCTTGCCCCAATCCCACAGTCCGTCGTGGCGATCAGGCGCACAACCAACCAGTCTACAGTCGGCCCGTCGAAACTTTTCGACTCGCACCACACGCACATCATCTAGCCACTGCTTCCCGGAAGCTGGCTGACGAGTTGAGAGAGAGTTTTGCGGATGCGCCGACGGAATTTATAGTTGCAAGAAGGGAGAGAGATGCGAGGAAAGATGAAGAGTAGGGTAGAGGAGGGTAAGGGAGGGCTTGAGGGTAATGGCCCGTTGAAAGCCATGTTGATCCCTCACAATCCGATCTCAGCCAATCAGAATCGTCGCGCAGTAGGAATCTCCTCTTACACGACGCTTCTCCTTGGCTCGATGGAAAGGGAGGATCGACCAGGTTTTCGAGCGCAGGTTTTAGAGCGGGAAGAAGAAGAGTGCGAAGGATAGCGTGAAACGAGTCCAAGATTCAGATGATCAAGAAAGAGAAAAAGGGCGCGCACGGGGAAGGAGGGAGAAAAAAAGTTACACGAGGAGGGAGCGAGAAAGCATGTGCGCGCGAGGGAAGGAGGGAGAAAAACAGTTACAGGGGGAGGGAGCGAGAAAGCATGTGCGCACGAGGGAAGGCGTTGAGAAGAGCGCGAGAAGGAAGGAGGAGGGAGCTCGTTTGCATGGTGCCGAATAGCAAGAGAAGAATTGGCACTGAAACAACTGCAGTTTGTTTTTTCCAGTCCTATGCTAATTCAAAAATTGAAATTACCATATCCGCGCAAAAAGTAGACGCGGGAAAAAAAAGAAAGTCCTACGCCCATCCCTATTCCTACAAAATTCCTAGAGTTTTCCATGTCGAGGCCGAAAACATTCGCGCGTGAAAGGACACGCCGCGTTCCGTTAATTCCGGAATTCCTAACTGTCGAGCCAAACTCCGAGTGCGCTCACTAAGGCGCGCGTAATTCCCATGCATTTCCAAATTAATAAAATGACAGAATTTCAAGAACTACTAGTGCTAACAAACATACGGATTCCAATGAGGTACCTTTGATCGAACAGAAACAGAGGAGGGGGGGGGGGGGTCTCGAGGGCCGATCAAGACGCTGTTGTTCCTGGACTGATATTTTTTCTTTGTTAAACACCATAGAGTTCCTTGCTCGCCAGATTTCCTCTAAGAGGGTTCCTCTGCAAACCAGTGCCACGTAACCCCAACCTGCTTTACATGATGCGCCTGCAATGGGCGGGATCCCATACAAGATCCATTCATCTGTCCAAGGCCATGCCGGCCCTGTAATGAGATTTCAGTGATAGCGCCACCAGATCCATAGCTCACCCGCCATTGGGCAAGACAGCCAGAGATGGGTATTTGATTCCCACCCCCAGCTACATCTGCTGCAAAAGATAGGGATCTCCATGCCCCTTTGAACCAGCCACACCACCGAGGCTGTCACCAAAAGCGCCTGCAACCACAGTAGGCTTGCCGATCTCTGGGATGGCAACAGTAGCAGGGAAGCCCAGAAGGTTGTCCAATCTGGTTTCGGTATCTTGTTGCCCCTCACTTTTTCCAGTCTCTTACTTGCCACCTGTGTCGGAGACGACTTTACTGTAGCTTGCATCATCTGAGAGCCAATTCTTGTTCTATACAGGGCCAGTGGAATCTGCGCTTGCCCTGGGGGGTTCCAGCTTTTTACCATCGGTTCTACCCTGTATTGGTCCGCTGCCCCAAGCAGGAATGTAGTTTTCCCCTCAGAACTTGATCCGACTCGAGCTTCTTGAAGATCTATAGTTGAAGAGACTGTTTTCTCTGACATGAGGGTTAGGGGTTTGCCTGGCCCCTGTCCCCCTTGGGCCATAACCTTCCATATCCTCATACCTCCTGCCAGGTTAGGACCCAGGACCTTCCACACTAATCCCCCTTTCTTCTTCAGCAAAGATCCAGGACCCAGCTCCCTGTTCTGATCCGTTCATCAACAGATGAACCCAGTCCCTAGGGATTGCCTTTCTCAAATTGTGCAGGTTTCTCTCAACATGGCGAAGGTAAGGTAGTTTGGTTCTCAGAGTAGCCTCTGACACCCAACCCCCTGCCTCCCCATTCCAGATATGTTTGACCTGAAGCACTCCTTTTTGAATCCAAGACCGTCCGAAATTCCCTACCCCTTCGCCTGCAGAAAAAACCTCCCCATTTTCCTGTCTTATTAAACTATTCTCGAATAGCAGTTGATTCAAGACTTCCTGTTTGGAGACCGGCTGGTTGGAGCTACAGGGTAGCAGTTTTCGCCAGGCATATAGAATATCCCTCCAGACTCGAGACTGGGGTCTCTTGTTGGCAAAGGATGGGAGTAGTAGACTGAGCCACACACTATCTCCCTCACGGAAGTCCCACTCCTTTCCTAAGATATATTCAGCCAAACGAATCCAGAGCTTTAAGGCTATGTTTTGATGTCAAGGATCTAGGACTCCCAAACCCCCTTGTTTACGAGGAAGCGCAATTGTTTCCTAGGCCACTTTAGGGAGAAAACCCTCCTCCTCCTCTGCCCCCGGTTTCCAAATATACTTGGCGGCGCACCTCTTAATCTGAGAATAGGCTTCCTCACCCAGTTTCACTATTGAAAGGGGGAACCATAATATGGAAAGCCCCGATACAGACACTGTCAGAGCCCGCCCAAACAAAGAAAGTTTGTGGTTGCGTTGCCAATGACCAATTCGCGCTGATACCCTGTCCACCAACAGTTGATCCTGGGCCTTCGGAACAGTTGGACAAAGAAACCTGAACCCCCAAAAATCGTTCTGATTTTTCCATTGGGATCTGTCGTAGGCCCCAATTGACTTTCAAATGGAAGGCCGGAGGTAAAAAGTATACGGATTTTTGCCAATTTATAGATGCCTCAGATAGTACACAATAACAATCTATCACACTTTTAAGTTCAGTCAATGCCTCTATGTTATTTTCACATGCTACTGTTAGATCATCAGCAAGGGCTCCCCCTTTCCATTCCAGGGAGGGGGAAAGGGAGAGGCCCATAATCCTAGGATTGTATCTTATATTATCTAAGAGTGTTTCCAGTTGGAGAACAAACAGAAGCGGGGCCAGGGGGCACCTCTGCCGGAGGGATCGAGTCAACTGAAATTCCTCAGACAGTCTGCCGTTCACAACTACCACAGACACGGCCTGAGAATACACGGCCCTAATCCATGTGCAAAAGCCCTTACCAAAGACGTGGGCTAATGGACATCAGTTGGCGGTGGTCTCCACAGATCGGAAGCTAGCAATTCAGAAGTGGCTAAACCCTCCATAACTGTTTAAATCTGGGGTGGCCACCAGGCCGGATCTTTTGGCCTTATCAAGGTTAGCCGAAGTAGAATCATATTTGATAGTCATGGTGGCATTAGGGAATTGGGAATTAGGAGGAGCCACAGTGATGATTTTGATATAGCGGCAATCAATTTTCTGTGCTTCAGAGTTTATCTTTTTTGGAAAGACAGTCGTAGGACGGGTGTTTAGGGGACGCTGGACCCGGTTTCCAGCACTAGCCCAATCTGGGTAAAGGCCCCAGCTGTTCTTCCGGGTTGAATTGTGAGGTCCCCGGCCTCTTTCCATCCAATTTGAAATACATTGATTGCTTTCCAAAAAAAAAAAAAAAAAAAAGAAGTTTCTACTCTGTTTT
>BFEA01000106.1:2318917-2347277 GCA_003427395.1 Chara braunii | reverse complement strand
CGTGCACATGTGTGTCACATTGTGTGTGTGTGTTGTCGTATTCGCTATACACAACCCCACAAAAAACAAAGGAAAAAAAAAGAGAAAAGAAGCATGGTTGTGCCAGACTGAAGGCCGTGTGTGTGTGTGTGTGTGTGTGTGTGTGTGTGTGCCGGGGGGGGGCGACCCCCTCCCAATCAATCAATCAACTTTGGTTGGTTGATTGATTGATTGATTGATTGTTTCCGAATACAACCAACGAACCTACCTGCCCTATCCCCCCCCCAAAAAAAAAGACAAAACAAAAGAAACGACAAAATGGGGGGAGGGGGGGGGGGGGGTTCCGAAAAAAAAACCTGGCGAAGTGTTGAACTCTCCATTTCCGCGCGTAGCCCCCAGGGTGTGCGCCCCCGCAGTACACGCGCATTCATTCTTTTCCTGCGCGCCGCCACGTGTCGCGTTTGAATGTGATCGAAGACCAGCCATAGCTGGAGTTGGGCCCAAAGTTGAAGGGCGCGCTGATGCTGTTTTGCAGTGCTGCATGAGAGCTTCCACATGACTGCGTTGTGTGGTGTTAGGGCTCTGCCGTCATATCCATTAGGCAGCTCTTTCGTTGTTCCTCCTCACAAGGAACCATCTTCTGTGAAGTATTGGGTTGGTTGTCTGCTTCTTCATCGGGTTTCCAGCGCTGCACTTCCGTGTGGGGGCTGAGCCGGCGCTGCAAATTGTTGAGGGTGCAAGTTCAGATTGGCACGCTGTGACAGTTTGGGGGTTCTGCTTCTATGGCTGCCATAGCCAGTGTAATGAGGTGGCGAGGAGGAGAAGACTCCGTGAGACTTCGTTGAACATTTGATTTTGGTTGTTTGGGGTTGTTGATAACGTGGTTGTGATTCTCGGAATGAAGTACTCTGGATTGATTGGAGGAGGACGGGGGTAATTCAGAACTGAATTCGTTATTCAATTCTTTGTTGTGTGACGAGCTTCCACTGCATATCTTACTCCGGTTTTGTGTGGATTTGCCTCCTTCGTGTCTACTGCAATTGCCCAGCGGCCGAAGTGCCGTACTTAGGTCCCATAGGTTGGTAGAGTCTAAGAGGCCGACAGAAAATTTAGGGTCATTAGAAATCTGGTAGGCCCGGTACCCGACAAGAAAAGTCCAAGTCCCAGTCTACGTTTGGCAGCAGTATCCTGGGAAAGTCTGGTGGGTTCTGGAACTGGCAAAAATGCAGCCGGTACCGTTACCGGTCTGGAGCCGACCTCAACTCAGCTGCTATTTCAAGAGCTATTGCGCCACCGGGAATTCACTTGTCAATTCGTGTTGACGAAGGTCTGGTGAACGCTTGTGCGACCATACGCGTGGACTGGTCGAGGAGATTGAGGAAGAAGATGGCGTTTGGGCGCCATAGCTAGGGCTAGCGGAGAGGAAGACGACCACCATCGCCAAAATCGGGTAGAAGAGAGAGAGCGAGAGAGGAGAGAGCGAGTGGGTGAGTGTGTGGGGGAGAGAGAGAGAGAGAGAGAGAGAGAGAGAGAGAGAGAGAGAGAGAGAGAGAGAGAGAGAAAGAATACATACCTGAGTGAGAATGGTGAGCAGGCGTCCATAGCCACATGTATATTCTGCACTTGGAACTTGAACAATTTGTGTTTGTGAAATAATAATTTGAGTCTCTCAGCTGATATTTATCTTGTTTGTCTGCTGTTGAGTGGTTTTGTGTGAGCATCAGTGATATCCATCTCTCAGCTGAATCTGAGTTGGTTCATCCGAAGTCTGAAGCTAATGCGACGTTGTTGGACATGGACAGGTTGCAGCATTGCACACATCGTTGCCGAACATTCGTGCGCTAACCGCGTTGCTGGTGGATGCGGACGATGGGATGCTCAAAACAGACGGTGAAGGCACTGCCGACACAGTGGCGCCCAACTCTGGTAACCACATTAGCATTTCAAGAGGGTTTTCATCGCTTGAAGCACGACAACGCATTGCAGCAGGTTGGTTTATTGAGCTTCATAATTTAATTATTCCATTTGTTGGTCCCTCGCCTAATTTGTTCCCTCCCCTTTTACGTAACGATAGAGAGTTGTCAGTAGGGTTTTTTTTTTTTTTTTTTTTTTTTTTTCCCCCAGTAGTTCCGCTCTTGTGTGCCTCCTTTGTTCTTTGACCCTCACTGTGAGCTGTTGGTGGGGAACATAACCTACTGTAAACCAAGTGGAATGTCCCGTTGGTTGACGCACTGGAGCGAAACCTACTGTAAACCAAGTGGAATGTCCCGTTGGTTGACGCACTGGAGCGAAACCTACTGTAAACCAAGTGGAATGTCCCGTTGGTTGACGCACCGGAGCCAATCTTCTAATGTGCTTTTCTTTGTAAAAAATATAATGAAAACTTTTTTGGGGGGTTGATCTCTCTTCCTCCCAGCTCATGGCCAAGGGCAGGCCTCGGGTGCTCGTGCCTGCTGAGAAAGCACGTCCAAAGCAACCGAGAAAGCAGGAGCCTTGTGGTAAAAAAATGGTCAGGTAGAAAGCACAAACATATCACTGGTGGCCCTGCTCCTAAAAGGAGCTAGCTTTAACCATCTACAGATGGACTTCTCCTAAAAGGAAAAGAAACGGGAAGGGCGCAATTTCTTTTCTTTCTGGCTGGCGGCGCCATCCATTTTGGTCTACTAGCCCCGAGGTCCAGAATGTTTTGGATTTATGCAAACTCACTCATTTATTTTGCCTGGGGCGCATAGTGGTGGTTTAAGGGGTGTTAGGGTGTTCGGGGGGCGGCTACTAGGGAATGACTTTGGGGGGGTGTCTATTGGGGGATGGCTAGTGAGGTGCTTATCTGTTACGTGTAGCTGCTAGAGCAGTTTCACCTCTGATTTGACTTTTGTCGTACTAATGTGTGGCATGTTTTGGCTTCTGGCCTCCAGGCTTAGCTGTTAGGACGCTTAAGCAGCTGTGGAGGCCTGCTCTTGTTCTTTCAGCAGCTGCTGCCAGTGCCCCTGTTGCCAGTACCCCCTTGGGACAAGAACCTACAGACGGCGATTCAATAGATGTGAAGCTGGATGTTGATGGTGACACGAAAATTCGGGAGAGAAGAGACAACAGCGTTAAGCGAGCAAGAGCAGCTGCCATTCATGCAGAAGCAGAGGCAACCATCTGTGGCTTAGGTGTGATGCTACATCCTTTAAATCACCCTTCAGAACACTTTCCGTTTCCGGAAATGGCTAGTGCTGCAGCGTTGGCATGGTCAGGGAACCGTTTGGCACAGTTGTGAATCACTTCGTGCAGAATTTTGTGGCTTCAGAACAGTCCCAAACCTATTGGTTTCAGAACAGTCCCAAACCTGGTGGCTTTGGAACTGCCGCAGATGTAGTGGCCTCGGAACAGTCCCAAACCTAGCGGCTCTGGGACTGTCCCTAACCTTGTCAGTTCGGAGCTGTCCGAACCTACAGGCTTCCAGACTATCACAAGATCAGTGGCTACAGAGAACAGTTCAAGACCTATTAGCTTCAGAAGAACCCCAAACCTAGTGTCTTTGGAACTGTTTTCCAAACCTAGTGTCTTCGGAACTGTCCCAAACCTAGTGGCTTAGGAACTGTCCCAAACCTAGTGACTTAGTTCCGAACCTAGTGGCTTTGGAACTGTCCCAAACCTAGTGGCTTTGGAACTGTTCCGAACCTAGTGGCTTTGGAACTGTCCCAAACCTAGTGGCTTCGGAACTGTCCCAAACCTAGTGGCTTTGGAACTGTCCCGAACTCATTGACGTGGAGCGTTCCGTGTCCCTCGGAACTATCCTGCATACCTTGTTCGCCGGGGAATCATCACCATCGATATCCAACAGAGTGCTACCATCTTCCTCCCGATAGAAAACCCAGTCATTATTGCTGTATTTGGGGCAACTTTCAGTCTATGTACACAGCAATAATGAGCGTACTTTTCTATATGGGTGAAGACAGCAAGGATCCATGACAAGTTCATCAAAAGATTCAAAACCATGCCAAAAAATAAAAAATTAAAAAAGGCCAACTCGATAGATTCATAATTTCATATTGTGTCATTATGATTCCCTATAATGTATAATGGGTTCGAACGTATGCCATGGACTGTTCTGAAGCCACTACCGTCTTCCCCCAAATAAAACGTACGGTCATACCGCGTGTATTTGGCACAACTTTCAGTCCAGATGCAGCGAGAATGACAGTACTTTCTATTCGGGTGAAAACGGTAGGTTCGGGACAGTTCTGAAACCACCAGGTTCGGGACAGTTGTGAAGCCTCTAGGTCCGGGACAGTTCTGAAGCTACTATCCTTGCGAAAGTTCTGAGGCCAGTACTGTCTTCACCCGAATAGAATGCCCAGTCATTATCGCTGCATCTGGACTGAAAGTTGGGCCAAATGCAGCTATAATGACCGGGCGTTCTATTCGGGTGAAGACGGTAGGTTTGTGACCGTTCTAAATCCAGTTGTTAAAGCCACTTGACATGCTCCTGAAGCTCTGATGACACCTATGGGTCTGCAGTGTGTGAGGTACCAGTTTGACAGAGCTCCTAACCACATTACTAATTAATGAATTCCACTAATATCACTTACATTTGGGGCATACTTAACCGAGGACTTTCCTGGATGTATCTGGTCATCAGGTCCAGCCAGATTCCATAAAAAAAGTCCATAGTGTGAGTATACCCTTATTTGCAACAACAGCTACGTAGCACAAGTGTCATGGTTGCCAAACTATTTGATAAGGTTCTAATACCAGATTTGTCGTGGCGTTCGAGGTTATGGGTTGAGTTCCAGCCTTCCCAGCCTATTCTGCTCTACGCGGGGAGCAGTACCCCGGCTCCTAACACCTGGCATGAGCTGGAAAGCCCAACCAACTTCCACAACCAGCCAGGAGGCCCAAGCCAAATATCTCAGCAGGTGAACCCAACGCGCATCACAGGGGGCCATGGGGGATCGAATGGACGATGTGGGGAATCAAAACCCACGACCTCCTGAATACCACTTAACGTGCTCAACCAACTGAGTTAGCCTGCGTGGCCCGACCTCCCTTTTTTTTGTTTGAAAAAACATCATCAATTATGTACTGCCCCTTCATTCTGAGAATGGTAAAATAATCCCTGAAAGTGGGCCTACTTGCATCTCCTTGGAAAGACATGTCGCCCGTCAATTATCGATGCAACAACAGTTTGATGTTTCTATGTTGTCACCACCTCTACTACTTCCCTACTTACTCTACATGTTCTCTCTCTCTCTCTCTCTCTCTCTCTCTCTCTCTCTCTCTCTCTCTCTCTCTCTCTCTCTCTCTCTCTGCTTGTCCTTCTTCCCTACGATGCTGCAGAATCTGGCCAGATCACTTGTGCTCTCCAGCTACCACCAGGTAAGCCCCTCTTCTCGTTGCTGCCCTCTCTTCCCTTCCTCCTCCCAATCCCCCTGCACACCCCCCTTGCATCCAGTGCAGCTATGGCTGCCGCCGGTAGAGCCGCTGCACTGTGTCTCTCTCTCTGCTTGTCCTTCTTCCCTACGATGCTGCAGAGTCCGGCCAGATCACTTGTGCTCTCCAGCTACCACCAGGTAAGCCCCTCTTCTCGTTGCTGCCCTCTCTTCCCTTCCTCCTCCCAGTCCCCCTGCACCCCCCCCTTGCATCCAGTGCAGCTATGGCTGCCGCCGGTAGAGCCGCTGCACTGTGGCGACTCTTCCCTTCCCTGGTCGTAAACTCAGCGGGTACTACCCGCTTTGCACTGAATTTAGCGCTGGGCAGCCTGCAGCCACTGAGGTGCCGAATGTGCCTTTGACCTGGCCTCTGTTGGTTTTGTTTGCTGGAGGAGACCATGGCAACTTCCAGCAGGCTGGGCCTGCGCGCTGAAGTTTCCGCACACCGCCGTCAAGGTTCCACTGGGCCTGGGCCTTCTTCACTTAGGGCCCGGCCGTTATCTATGCTCCTGGCCTTTACTTAAGGCCAGTGAACTATTATGCAGGTCCCTACTGGGTGCCGCCGAGGCCTGATGCATCGCACATATGCACAAATGTTATGCATGTGCCTGTCACTACCAGCCCTCACCCCCACACTGGTTTGGTAGCCCAGCGGCGGGTGATATCAAGTATGGGAAAGATCAGGCTCAGAGGTACTGGTGGTTTAAAAGGAAAAGGGGGCATGAACAGGATGACAAGGTCATAGGAAAGAGAGGATTTAGAAATTAAAATGGTTCCACATTCTTGGATCCGTACTCTTGGCCATCGATGTAGGTAATCCACACTTGGAAATGCTTAGTCCAGGTAAGTGGGATGTTGGACCAGGACTGCTTTCGCTGTGTGTGTGTGTGTGTGTGTGTGTGTGTGTGTGTGTGTGTGTGTTGTGTGTACGTGTGTGTGTGTGTGTGTGTGTACGTGAGAGTGTGTGTGTGTACGTGAGAGAGAGTGTGTGTGTGCGTGTGGCCCTATTCGCTCCACAAATCGTTCGGTCTAACCATCTCCTCACGCTCTACCACTGTCCATGTGCCATGTCAGTGGAGTGCGTCTCGTCTATCTCCTTGGGAATGGTCAGATGAGGATTGTCCTCCATGTACGTGAGTGTGTGTGAGTGCGTGTGAGTGTGTGCGAGTGTGTGTGTGTGTGTGTGTGTGTGTGTGTGTGTGTGTGTGTGTGTGTGTGTGTGTGTGTGTGTGCTTCAGATATTGGAAAGTGATCAGTAGGTGAAAAAGGAATTGGATTGAGGGACAAAATAGAAGGGGCCTTCCTAGGAAGGTAGAAACGGAGAGAGGAGGAGAAAGAGGGAGCTGGGGGATCGCGCCGGTAGCGCTGACCGCCGCAAGGCGCCACTGCGGGGCACTAGCTCGGCCCGCTGGACCGCGTCGGGCCGATTGCTCGTGAGGAACAAGCGTCGGCTGGGAACGTGGTACCACGCCATCGCCGAGGCGTGACGTGTGCGCAGGAAGAGGTGTCATCGCTAGACGCCATCACCAAGTGAGGCGCCACGTGGCGTTGGACGCGAGACGGTTGGCTCCAGAAAAGGCGGATTACAGCTGGGTGGGCTTGGAAGAGGAGCGCATATTACACACGTGTGCACGAGATTCACATGCGGACTTGCGCGTGAAGGCAAGCTACGAGGACGACAGCACCAAGGACACATTAAAAGACTTCAGAGGGAGAACGACAACGACGCGGCGACAAGTACTGTACTCGGAGAGACGATAACGACGGGAGACTATCAGGGGCAAGGGAGGCCGCCGAGAAATCAGGAAGGAGGAGGATAGTCAGGGAAGGCACTCAGGCGAGGGACGGGGAGAGAAGGTAAAAAGATAGAGGCGAGAAGAAGGTGAGGAGATAAGAGCGGTGGAAAGCATGTGTGGCGTGGGGTGGGTGGGAGAGCAGGTGTGGTGTGGAGTAGAGGACAGGGGGGTTGTCAGAACAACGTCGAAAAATCAGGTAAGAGGAGGGGTAAGGGGGAGGAGGAGGATATTTGGGGAAAGGTAACGGAAAGTGGAGGCGAGGGATGGGAGGAGATAGTACACTGGAAAGATAGAGGTGAGGAGAAGGCGAGGTGGCAAGAGAGGTGGGAGAGCAGGGTGGCACCGGGTAAAGGAAAGGAGAAGGCTGCGACAGCCCGGGACGACACATTTCGGAATGGGTTGTAGGAACGTGTCGAGACAACGTTAAAATTCAGGTAAGAGGAAGGGTATTGGGGAAGGTAATGGGTGGAAAGGGCAGAAAGAAATTCAGATCGAGGGTAGGGCGAAAGGGAGCGCGGAAAGGGGATTAACAAAAGAAGGGTGATCGACAGTGAGATACAGAGGCAAACATAGGGGCAGAGAGCGGAGATCGCACCACGAGGAAGGAGAGAGAAAATAGACAGAGAGAGGTGGAGGTTCAGGTCCCTGGCAGAATCCAACCAGCCCCCGGAATTGCTAGACTTTTGACTAAAGTAACAATTTGAAGAACAAATAGCGGAATTACTGATAAACCTGGGCATTTAAAGGGGGAAGGAGAGCAAGTAAAATCCAAAAATCCAGAACATATAAACCAAAAACAAAAAACGTAAAACAAAAAAAAACAAAAAACAACACACCAAAAAACAACGAAAACAACAAAATGAGGATGACCAATAGGTTGCAGCGTGCACATAAACGATTGAATTCGACGCTGTTCTACAGCGGAGCTATGAGACAACTGGCCGATGAACAGCTCCGGCACAAACGCTGGTCACATCAGAACGTCGCCCCGAAGGCACCCATCCCCCAGCCCCCCCCACAGGGGAAGAAAGGTCTGTGTAAAGGAAATACAGCAGATAGAGGACACAGGGGTACTGACGGAGGAGGAGAAGGAGATGGAGTCTTGGGGGAAAGCACTCCACAAGGGAAAGGGCCCCTCCCCCGTTCAGGGATTGAGTAATGGTCAATCGCAACTCACCTGGGCGAACAAACTTCGAAACCCACACCAGGGTCAAACCCTGACCATTCAACGGGGCCAGCGCAGCCCGCGAACGGGAAATCTTGACATTCCTCTGGATGGGGTGCCACCAGCACGGGCCTTTTTCATAACGAAATTTCTGCTCCCATCAGAAACACGAGTGGTAACACATGGAGGAAAGCAGGTAATGGTGAAGGCATGGCATAGCCTGCCGAGATGAGATCTACACAAAACACGCCAATAATTGGGTGTTCCATGACGGCACTGCCTTCAAATCGGTCAACGATGAAGTTAAATAGATCGTCCGTCAGCTGGAAATACTGAAAAAAAGTGCTGACTTGGCCTGCGACCGGTTTCTGATCCAACCAGTCTCCTACACCTTGTTCACGGTCTTGTGCCTGCACGAAGCAGATAAAATCAGGATTGATGGGTGGAAGCGCCTTCGCTGCGAGCGGTCGGAGGTTCGGATTTACCCATGGGTGCCACAGCGTAGAATGGGCCAGAAGAGAGGAAGGCACAGCTGATGCAAGATTTGTACTGGGTGGAGTTCCGCCATATCCGAGTCGAAATCCAAGCTGCATTTGTATATGATTTCAGATTGATGTACGACATTGTCGCGTTTATAGACCCTCTCCCCTCCTTCGTGGTCAAGAGGGATGACTACTTAATGCTGGCTCTGGATTTTCCCCAGGGCCAACCATTCTCCCTCGATGACGTGATTCTGTATCAGGTAGGGGGGAGGGAGTACATGATCCACACAGCGCATAAACTGAGGCCGTGGTGCCATAAGGGCAGAGCATACAGCCACCTGAGTACGGAGTACGTCTGTCCACTTCATCCGCAAAAAAGGACTCGGGCAACGGGGAGACTGTTGAGGGACCCGGTCAAGGTGACCCATTGGAGGGCAGTGGACCCGGGACATGAAGGGTGGGTCTATATTGAGGACCGTACGAAGGACGGCACCTCAATTGGGTGGAAATGGGAAAGAACTGGGGAACTGGACTGGAGGACGCACCCCCCGAACACATGGACCTCCCCGGCTCCGGTGGAGAAAGTACAAGAGACACAGGTGAGCCTCCTGCAGCGGAGCACGGAAAACCCAGGCTGGAAGACGGTGGGGAACAAAGGAGGGAAATAAATTTGGGTCTAAACAACAGGCAGAACCTGGGCCATCGCGGGACGATAACAACTGCCCCCACTATGTCCCGGGCCCCGCTGCTGGGCAGTACATTCAGGAAGAGGAAGATGCACATGGCACCGGGGTCAAAAGGAAGCAACTCACCCCCTCAGAGCAGATGCAACAGAACGGGACTGAGGTTAGAAGGGGAAAGAGCATAAAGGAAGGGGAATTATCAATGCAAGAGGAGGCCACATACAGCCCCCCCAAACATTTAGGACAAGAGGGAGCAAAGGGACAGTCGGAGGGACAGATGGAGGTGGGGGTTATGGAGGTGGAGTCGGGGCCGCAGGGGGCGAAGAATTCGGAGCAGCCTAAGGGGACAGCAGAGGGAAACCTCCCGGTGGCCTAGACGATAGACACCGACCCCTGTTAGGCGGCTTTTGATTCGGAACCGATGGACGTTGACCCTCTTCCGGTCAACGTCAGCACGTCACCAAAGGGCCTGGTTCTGGAAAGAGACCCAGAAGGTGAGGGGGAAGGGGCGCTGCCATTGCACCTGCCCACGGAACAAAATCTGGTCGCTCTTGCAGACTGATTGATGGGGAATTTGAAAGCAAAACACGGGCCCCCTCATTGACGACTTCTGGGATAAGACATACCTGGAATTATTCCCCATGCTCGACACGAGCGCCTTGCTCAAAAACGTATTGGAAGATGGATTGCGACCTGGGGTGAGGTGGAAGGAAGCATGGCACATATTGATGACAATTGTGTTTGCACGTTTTCAACCACCACACTCTGCAGCAACAAAAGAAGCAGAGCAGGACGGAGCCCGAGCCACGTCAGAGAATGAACAGGACCAAGGGACACAAGACCCCCTGGTGCTGCAGCAACCAGCCCCCCCGCCGGGCCTGGACCCTTCGGACGCGGATGAGAATGCGCCACTAGACCTAGTGCGGAAAAGAAAGCTTAGACAGTTGGGTGAGATGGGCCGCGATTCTGGCCCCCTGTCGCAGGAAGCCATGCTGCTCATCCCTGTTCGGTTGGTCGTCGTTTTGGGCAATCTCTACCGCCAAGGGCACAGGCCATGACTTCGATCACAACCGGACCCAGGAAAAACGCGCAGAGGGATGTCTACATATGTTTCGATCCAACCAAGGAGGCAGGCCTGAAATGGCACACCCGCGTCCAACTGCTGAACCTGCAAATGGTTAAGATCGGGCACAACGACACCTGGACTGAATAGGATGTCCAAAGATGTTTATGTGATCCTCTCAGATTGGGCCAGGACTGGGGTCAGCTGTCGTGGAGCCACCTGTAGACTTGCATCTTGAGGCACTCTGATGATTATACAACGAGGGTAATATGAACAACTCGAGTAAGATAGACCCGGTCAGAGCAGTATACGGGAAGGACCGTATCCGAAACCAATGCAGGAGGGCAGCAGACCTGGACTTACGCTCCTTGAATGTGAACGGCCTGGCCTCGTGCAAATCGGAGAAACAAAATGCAATTTGGGATTAAATGAGAGGAGTGGGGGGTAGAAACTGGCCGGATATAGTGTGCGTCCAGGAAACACACCTGATGGACACCTCGGTGCACAACCGCACCCACAAAATGATCTGGCCGTATAAGGCCTTCAGGGCCCATGCCCCGAAACCAGGAAGCGTAGGGTGGCCATCTGGCTTCCTCCCAAGTCCCAGGCAGACCCGGTACACTGGGTGGTGGAGCAGGAGGGAGGTCGATGGGTGTCGATCCTCTGGTTACGCTGGAACTTGAAATTGTATGTATACTGTGTATCTATGACCCCAACACTGTGAGCAAGATAAAACTTTATTTGAGAGCATTAAAACGGAAATCCTGGATGGGGTTCCAGTCATGATAGCAGGGGACTGCAACACAGCCCCGGACCGATGGATGGACAGATGGCGGACGCCCTCCCCAACCCCGGTGTATGTGGAGGAGGATGAACGGATAATCAACGATCTATGCTTTTTAGTAAATGTCTTCGACTCCTTGCGGAGGCTAAACCCAGATACAAGGTTCTACTCATGTTTAAGGAAGATTGGAACCGAGACCCAGTCGAGATCCCGGATCGACTTAATCTTGATCTTAGAAGACATGGGGGGATCTCTGCTTCTGGCAGCGATCCTGCCCGCTGGCCCCTACCCGGGCCTTGATCACAAAATGTGCATGGTCATTCTATCCTTCCGTAAGAAACCCGATCATGGACCTGGTTTTACAAACTTAATACCTTTACCTTGTAGCAGAAAACCTTTCTGAGTTACATTACGGACTGCTGGACGTACTGGCACATGCAAAAGCAGCACTTTCAGCAGGAAATAGACTGGTTTAATAACGGACTGTTCTACTATTCCAAACTTTTGGCAGTCAGGAAGTATCAGTAGGAGATGGAAATACACCAACAATTGCAGCAACTTGAACACCAGGATCAGTCTGACAATGTCCAACATCCATAGCGAGCAGAACATTCAAAGATACAAACGCTGTGACAACGACTCCAGACCTTCACCACACAACGCTGGGAGGGTACACGGATAAGAGGACGACTGACAAGGCATCAAACAGAAGGAACAATGGACACAAAATTCTTTAGCATGGCCTGTGTACCTATAGAACAACCATCGAAGCGCTATACTCCTTCTTCCAGGACCTATTCACTTCAAGGTGAGGCCAGCAGGAGAGGAACGATAGGGAGAAAGAAATTGGGAACTTCTTGGAACCATTGGACAAGACTCTGACAGGACAACAGGAAACAAATCTGGATCGTGCCCTGTCTAAGGAGGAAATATGGACGGCGATGATGCAGATGGAGGAAGAGAAGACCTCGGGCATTGATGGATTTCCAAAGGAATTCTGGGACCTTTTGGACTCAAATGGCCTCGGACCTCATGGAGCTCTATCGGCAGGTGTGGGAAACAACGCGAATGGGAGAGTTGGTGGGGCAAGGCGTTCTCACCTTGTTGCACAAAAAAAGAGACAAGATGGATTTTCGAAACTAACGGCCAATAACCTTGCTTACAGTCGTGTATAAAATGCTAGCGAAAGCCCTGGCAAATCGAATGATCCCGCTTTTGGACGATATTATCCATCCGACGCAAACTGGGTTTGTAAAAGGGCGCAGGATTCAGGATAACGTCCTACTAGTTAATGAACTCCTTCAACTAACAAGGAAGGATAACCAGAATGCGGCCGTGGTCTTCATTGATTTCGAAAAAGCCTACGACCATGTGAATTGGCTATTCCTAGACACATGTATGGAAAAAATGAACATCAGGCCAGTTTTCCGGCGCTGGACCGAAATACTACATCACAAGGCCACCACGTGTGTCCAAGTCAATGGAAGGATAGCGTCGGCCTTTCTGCTGCAACGGTCGGGCCCTTCCTGTTCATAATTGTGATGGAGGCGCTGACACTAAACCTCCGCGCTAACATAGACCTGGGGAAACTGCAGATCTCGGCCATTCCGGAAGACGCGATCCCTATCTGTTCGATGTTTGCGGACGACCTGACACTTATGGTCGATGCAACCACAACAAACATGGAAGAGATCAAGCGATTATTTGACTGGTTCAGAGCGGTCTCAGACATGATCATCAAGTGGGGAAATAAAACCTTGGGGTGGTGGATTCACCATCAAGGGGCGCCCCCCCGTTCGAGCTGCCACGTGTCAAGTGGCTCCCGAAAATGGCCCCGGTCAGGGTGCTAGGAATCATGTAAACGACAGTAGGCAAGCCTGCATCGAATGATGAGTGGATTTTGAAGCCCGCTTTAGAGAAGCTGGCCCACTGGAAAGACCAACACACCTCACTCATTGGCAGGGCATTGGCGATCACCAACGTAATACTCGCGGCCCTCTAGTACAAACCTGCAATTTGGGCCCTTGGTAAGGAGGTCGTCCGATCACTAAAGCGGCAGATAACGACCTTGCTATGGATAAGCGACGATGAGCTCCCGAATGTTATTAGCAGGGTGGCCTGGTCATCTGTGATCCAGCCCAAAGACAAAGGGGGCTTGGGGATCCTAGACCCGAATACCCAGATCACAGCATTAACGGTCCAATGTATTAGGAGACTGCTCGTCACTCAGCATCTCCCATGGCCAGCCCTTGCGCTGGAACAAATAGCTAGACTCGCCCCACAGGCACCGCAGGGAGTTTACCCATCAACCTGGCTGGAAGACCTTTTTTGGACTGTGCCACGGTCCCCTCGAAACGGTTGAGTTTCGTGCCGAGACACTATCCGCTCGGATCTGGTCAAGGACGACTTCTGAGTCTGTGTTTTGAAAGCTTGGCGCCAACTTCTGCTGCCTAACAAACCCTCACCGACCAGGTGGGAGGAGGTGATGTGTCAACCCCTTTTTGGGAATAGGAGGATTACGGAGCGGTACAGCAGGGTGTATTGCAACTCAAGCAACCTGTGGAACAGCTGGGTCAAAAAAGTTATAACCAAAATAAAAGGATATATGGGATACAGGGGAGGGAGACTGGAAAACTGCGCAACAACTAAGGACTACGCTAAAGTATTGTCACAATGTTGAGGAACACATTGAATCGTTGATCTTTGTTATCCCCCTAGACTGGGTGCGCATCTTACGCAAAGGGCCTCAGTTGGTAGAACGAGACAGGGTAGCGGCCCCGGGTGATCCGGAAAGTGTAGGCAATGTGGTTGAGACACGACCGGACGAAACGTTGGCCAACCTCTTCAACATAGCCAAGGAAAATGTGCTCACCCGGTACACCCCAGAGCTGATGAGATGGTGGAGAAATGCGGAACCTGCACAGGATCCGTGTGCTGCGGGACAAAGATGTGTGGATCGCATACCAGCCAAACACCCCTGTGGCGGAGCTCCCCTTTGACCCTGAGGAATGGCAGTGGGCCCCTACACGAAAATGCAGGTCGGGGGAGAATCTAAAGTTGCATGCCCTAACGGTGAAGGCTATTTACAGTCTGCTGCGACCAAAGGTGAACATAATAGAAACGGTGAAGGCTCGATGGAGGTTTTATTTGAATGTAGGAAATGAGGCAATCCGCCCCATCCGATGGTTCACCGTCACAAGGTCTAGGCCAGCGAAGATGGCCTCGCTGCAGTGACAGATAGAACATCGCTGCCTGCCCACCAACGACTCGTTGATACATCGTACATATCTAGAGCAGAAGGGGCAGGCGCTACCGTGGTGTAAATCGTGCCACACCGTCTTCCCCTCCCGCAGAATTCCAGAAATCGTAGAGCATATATTTATGCAGTGTCTGGGGACTGTCCTTACATGGCGATGGTGGATAGGATCTGGACACTGGGTCCAACTGGCCATGGGACTGGAGAGCTTATATTATGCGAGGCATGGACCTCCCCCACTGACAGTACTTTCCCATTCCCAATGAAAACGAAGTTGTAATAACAAGTTCAATAAAAAAAATACTAAAATAGAATCTTGTCCTCCAGAAACAGCTATCAATATTTTTTCTTTTGAAAGTAATAACTTCCGTTCTACTAGTATATGGTCAATCTGATCTATTGAATTGATAAAGTTGATTCGAATATGTATTTATATTATTTTATAATAAATTTTATATATTTATTTATGATGAACAAAATTTCTCCTTTGAGTCCTTTCCCTTTTTTCCTGAGAGGGCACTCAATTTTAGGAAGGCCCCCCCTTTTTTTTTTTTTTTTAATCAGTAAAACCAGCGACCACTACTAGAGGGGGTGACAAGAGCAGCCACCTCTAGTAGCTGTCCCTGGCTGCTCCATCTATTGGTGGGGAGCTGCACCTGCTGGAAACGGGGTCCAGCGTCCCTGTATGACCGGATCATCCACAAGAATAGTTCGAGAACAGTCCGCCAGCATTCGACAGCCACTGTGCAGGGTTAATGAGAAGTATGTGGGACAGCAGTACACTTCAGGGCGCCGCCTCCTCAGTCTGCACCAGACCGCCACCGCCTCTTCAGTCTGCGCCAGACTGCCAGATCCCTCATGTTTCCCTAGCGGCTACTTCCTCCTTCCTCTGAATACCCGCCAATACCTTCCGTGTCCTGTTTGTTGACCCGCTTCTTCCTTGCTTGGTCCCATTGTGGTCTTGTTCACTCTGTTCCGTACCATTGCATATCGACCATTGCCAGCTGGTGGGGTGGGAAGGGGTCGGGAAATTCTGTGGATGGTCGCAGTGAGATCTCCTGGCCCACCGTGGTCCAGTCTCTGAAGCAAGTAGTCTCTCCTGAATTCCTCCTGGTTGCACTCCTGGGCGGGCTGCCTTCCCATCAGACAGATGCGATCCAGCCCGTCTTCATTGCCCAACCAGTCCCCAGAGAAGTGCTGAATTGTTCGTGTTATGTCCTTTGATGAATGAAAACAGCTCTAGTTGGTTTTTAACTTCTTGCCACTGTACCATGAGCTCTTGTTGAATATATTGTTTTATCATGTCTGTTGCCTCTTCCCCCTCTATGCGGACCCCCTCGATAGCATGGATTCAGCATTTTCTCTAGAGAGTCCACAGACTCCACATGACCGCTCTCCTCCCTAATTTAAACATGTTGTGTATAGTCAATTGTGATCATATGTGGAACCACCTTTCTCAAACAGCATCTTTATATGTATCCCAATTAGCATGTCAGATGAACTTAAATTATTATCAATCTATCTCTCGTAGAAAAGAAACCGGCCAAAGATGACAACATTGACAAGTCATGTGTGTGTGAGGGGGCAGAGGGGGGGTGTGTACAAATAAATAGTTGCTAGGGTGTCTAAAGTTCTCTCCGTGGCAGTTCCCGAGAGTGCCCCACAAACTTTCCCTGTTCTGCGGCGAGAATGCCGTGCTAGGGGAAAGAAATTCCATGGCCAGTTACCTTAATTTATTAATTCCTTTTTTTTTTTTTGTGTGTGTGAAGGAACTTTCTCCGATCAACATGTGCTGGGAATGGGGCCCAGAGTTTGTACAGAACAAATGAGATTCTGGGGCCATTGCCCGGCTTCGGCTGAGAACAAGTAATCGTTGGTCTATTGAGAAATTGAAGACTAATTAAGAAGGGGAAAAGAAATGACTATTGCAAGCGAGAACACCGAATGCCCCCTCGTAGACCAGGCCATTATTCGATCCCCATCCCCCTTCCAGCGAGGCTCATCACTAACAAGCCATGTTCTCGTAAGCCACTTGCCCTCCAGACTATCCGGAAAGCATGACAGCATTATGAGGACACTATTCCTTCACCTACGATCCCCCGTTGCAATTAGCCTAGGCAAGGAAGAGCCAAACTCTTCCCCATCGAAATATATATATATGCTCGTCCCGATGGCACTTACCTTCTACTCTTGGCCCCCAAGAAAAACAGAGGTAAGCTGTGGCGATCACCAAAACCCTAGCCGATGCTCCTGGGGACACGCATACAAAAAAAAAAACACGCAAATCGAAAAGAACGCCGGACCTACCCAACCATTCCCCACTCCCTCGGTGGCAAAAAGGGAATAGGAGGGGAAACCAACATCTCTCGCTCTGAAAGGAGGCGAACCACTGGCCACTATCTGCCTAGCCAAGGGTTCGTATACATCGTCAAACCAAAGCCCCAGAATAGAGAAACCCTCAATTCTTCCCCCCCACACACCCCCCCTGTCCCGGGAACAGCGCTTCCCTCCAAGATACTACCTCTGCAGGATAGGGCTCCCTCACCAATCTGGCAAATAACAAGAAACTGCAGGATAAAGACTATTAAAGATGCTTCTCACTTACTCGGTATAACCATTGAAAATCACCCCCTTCCCATCAGAGGAAAAGAACATCCTCACTGTCAATACAGTGCCCCCGTCGAGAGGAGCCACCTTCTCCTCATCGACCCCAGTTCAGGACAGGCCCCCTGATCTGTCACCCCTGTTCCCTCAAAGACATACAGTTGCCACCTAAAGTTTGCCCCCGCCAGTTTCCTCGTTCCCTCCATCTCACCCCCTCCAAGCGGGATAGCCCACTTATCACCACTCCCCAGTGAAACAACGCCTCTTGCCTCTATCTGCCCCCGCCAGGGCTGATCCGCTCCGCAAAGATCAGCCCCAGGCCCAGAGTAGAGCAAGCCCTCATTTCCACCCTAACCCTCTAAAGAACATACACCTCCCTCCTTGTGTAGTCCTCGCAGGATAGGGCTCCCATCCTCCGGGCCAGAAGACCCGACCCCGAAGGAGATGTTCCAAGGCAATAACCGTACACCCCGAAACCCTTCTCAGAAGGCATACTGAAGAAAACAGACCATGCTAAAGTTAACATCAAAGCCCTTGGAACCTATCAATTCAGGCCCGTCGCAATTGATGATCTGAATGAACAAATTGAAAAAATATGATCAAGAGGATATTCAAGAATCAGATTCAGTGAAGGTCCTAGAATTTGGAGGCGCGGTTGCGAGCTCTAGATATCCGTTGCACTTTCCCACTACGGTCAGTATCAACTGTGAAGTATCTAGACTACACTGGCGTCTAGCTTCAAACCAGAAGAAAAATCAGATTTCAGCGCATCCAAAACAATGAACCGTGTTTGACCCTATGGACAACATCAAACTGTAAAGCACCAAAACTACTCCTACCGGAAAGAGTATCCGACTCCAGCTCGTAATTATTCTGAGGATGCACCCTCTCAATCCTATTAAGGATGAGAGCAGATATCTTCCAATTAGAGCCCGGTGTGAAACTGAACAAAGAATCATCGCAAAACGTGAGTTCCCATCTCTCCCAGGGTTGTCCATCCAGCGTTGTAGTGAAAACCTCCGCAAATCTGCCACTCTGCTCGCCCTCCACTTTTGTCTGATGTTGCCCGTACCTCACGGGAACTTCAACCTCCTGCCGTGTGGCATGAATGGCCCATAGCAACGGCGCACGAGGCATCTATCTCGACGATAGCTACTGGGAGACATCATCGGAGCCAACACTGCAGACTCCTGCGCCCGACACCCCTTCCCCGCTCTCATCCCGCCAACCTGTGATGCAGTAGCACGAAGCATACCCATGCTGATCCTAAAGAACGATCCAAAATGATCCACGGAGTGCGATCAACGGCTACCAGAAGTCGCCATGGCTGCTCTGGATCAAGCACCATGGAGCTCCTCGCGATAGCCCCACCAAGCTATCGAGTTGCCTGGCCATTTAAACCACCAGTCCGCGGCCCAGCCAACGTGGTGCAAAATCACGGCTTGGGCCTACTGGAGGGAGGCTGGCGGTGCCAAGCAAGATTGTGCCCAAGACAGTTCACCTCCTTTCTATTTTTTTCCAAGGGCCGAGCAGCACAGCGCATTGGAGAAAAGAGGCTCAGACACACTGGTAGTCTAACCAGGGGTTATAAACTCATCGCTCCACAGGCTGATTCATATGCTAATGATTTATTTAACAATGTTTAATAACAGATAGGAAACCCCAAGAAAAGCCGGCCTGTGGAAGCCATTAACAGCTCGAGTTATGAGCGTCTTTGAAAAGGACTAGAATTACTAAACACTGAACCATGGTTGCGCTGGACACGGACATCCAAACATCTAGACACCGACAGCGGACCCGTGTCTGGATGAAACCGGACATCCACTTATCCGGACATGCATCCAGACATCCATACAACCAGGTGCGGACAGTCTGGTTGGATGTCTGGATGTCTTATGTCCGGATGCATTGTTGAAAAAAAAAAAAAAAAAAAAACACTGCTACAGTGTACATTATTCATCTTCCCAGCAGCAGACAGGTCTTCTAACAACTGAACACATTGTTCATTCCAGCAGCGGGCACGCCACCAAAATCGAGTTTCGTAATCTTGTGTATGTTGCAGTGTGGAATCAAGTTTCATAAACTTGTGTTGTATGGGGGTGTGCTCTTTTGTTTATCAGGTTTGGACAGAGCTTGGGAGATAAAGCCCATTCTGGATGGCAGCTCGGTGATGAGTGTGCTTGGAATGAAGAGTGGGGGTCCGCTCCTCGGGCAAGCGGTAAGTCAAGTGTGATGTCAGCACCCGTTTCTTATTCGAATAGGCAGGGCGTATCCCCTTCTACCCACCCTTGCCCCCCCCCGCCCCCAAATGTCACCCCTTCCGCTCCCTTTTTTTCCCCTTTCTTTACTCCTTCCTTTGCTACATTAATTTTTTCTTTTCTCCCTTTCCATTTATCTTTTGTCTTCTCTTTTCTTTTCTTTTGTGTTGTACTCTTGTTACGATCCTCGCCGATTTCGAAGTACAAACTTGTGAGAAAGCACATTGCCGAACGAACTTGAGAGGAGAGAGAGGGAAAGAAGAAGAAGAAGAAGAAGAAGAAGAAAGAAAGAAGAAGAAGAAGATGTACACCAGCAAAGATCAATGATAATTCCCTTCTTCTTCCCAACCGCTCTCCTCCTCCTTTTCTCCTCCCCTCTTTATTCACAATTAATAATAACAAGACGTCTGGCCGCCGCGACAGCGGCGGGGACCAAGAGCGGGGACCAAGAGTAGGGGGGGAAAAAAAAATTGCAATTCCGCACCAATACCCTCTCTCTCTCTCTCTCTCTCTCTCTCTCTCTCTCTCTCTCTCNCTCTCTCTCTCTCTCTCTCTCTCTCTCTCTCTCTCTCTCTCTCACACACACACACACACACACACACACACACACACACACACACACACACATCCCGTTCCTGCCTCCGCTGGTCCCTCTTTTGCTCCACGCGTTGCCCACTCCCCATCCGCTGCCCTGGTCCCCACCTCCCCGCACCCCCTCCGACTCATCCCGTCCGTCCCCACCGCCCTTTCACGACGCAGAAAAACAATCGCGCGGGCCGTGGATCTACGTGTGCAAAAGACAAAAGATGGCAATGTATTTCTCCGCACTCTAGCGGTAGATTCATTCTCGTGAGTAGTGCAGCGAGACCCTAAGTCCAAAACGAAACGACGCGAGCTGGCCCACAAAACGACAAAAAAGATAAGGTATTTCTCCGTACTCTAGCAGTAGATTCGGTTTCGTGAGCAGTGCAGCAAGGCCCTAAGTTCAAAACGAAACGACGCAAGCGGGCCCACAAAACGACAAAAAACGATAAGCAATGTATTTCTCTGTACTCCAGCGGTAGATTCAGTCTCGTGAGTAGAGCAGCGAGGCCCTGAGTCCAAAACGAAACGACGCGAGCAAGCCCACAAAACGACAAAAGCAGATAAAAAAAGGACACAGGTGTCCCGTGGGCCCGCCCCTTGCCGCGCCGCCTTTCCCAACACTGGCAAGCGGGTCTCCGTGGGAGCGCCACGCGAGACCCTTTATACTCTTTAAGAGTGTTAAGGATAATCATGTTGAATGGCTGAACCAGAATCAATGTCCGAATCCCTCTTCTACTGCAGGTACATGATGAGGTCCCCCATAGCCATGGCCACCCTTCTCCTTCCTCTTCCTGAAGGCCGAGGCTATGGCGGACTGCTAGGGCTTTGCCCTGATGTGCAAAAGACAACTCAAAGCAGCCATGGCTGCTCTGGCTCAGGCCGCCATGTCTGACTCTGCCTCGAAGCTTCTTGATGTAGCTATACCCCCAATGGGGCCTTCCGGATGCAGCGCCCACCGAGGTCATGAAGATGGCATCCACTATAGCCAGCTAAGTACCTCTGGCGCTCCCCCTTTCTAGTCCTCGTCTTCCTCCTCCTCCAGCCAGTGCTCCTCCACAATAGCCGAGGTGGGGAGCTGGGCGCTCCTTCCTTCCCAGCAGCGCTGCTACAACCAGCGCTGCTCCAGCCAGCGCTCCAAGCAGTGTGTCGCCAAACTTGCACACCGTAGAATGAGGAGGAGCACTCCGTTCCTCCTCGAGATGTAGCGGCCTGCTTGCCTCTTGGGTGGTGACTTCCAGGCCGCACGGCCTCCTAGCAACCGGTACCTCCTTCCTTTCGGAGGGAAACATCATTGCAGACTCTGATATTGCCCGTACAGGTCCTAGACTCAGACTATTTGGACTGGTACCCACCTAGACCTAGCCTACAACTCCTGGGCCTCTAAAAATGCCGACTTTTGTCTTCTTTTGCTCGGCCTCAAGTACCCGATACATCTACCGCAACTTGGTGTGGTACCGGCCTACCTGCTACTCGAGTGTTCGTCCGTTGCTCTAAGTGTCGCGGGCCTCTTTCCCCGCCACTTGAGTGTTTTCCCAGCTGCAACTCTCAATGTCATGGCCACAGGCAAGTACCGGCCCTTTGGGCCTCCCGAACGAGCAAGTACCCTTGCGGGTCACACACGCACTCAGACCGACAAGCACTCAGACAGGCACGCAGACCTGCAAGCACGCACACACACAGACTTAGAAAACTCAGCAATAAGCAGGAAACTAAGCAAGGCATACATTTCATTGGCAAAACTCAGAAATCAGTTGTGTGTCTCAGTCCGTGTTTGGCAGGTCCTTACACTCTTCTCTTTTCTCTGGTCTCGTCTCTCTTTTCTCTGGTCTCGTCTCTCTTTTCTCTTTTCTCTTGTGTTATGAGCCTGGCCAATTTCGACGTACAAAATTCACGAGAAAGCGCAATGTCGTCCAATTGCAAAAGAAATGAATGAACTTGAGAGGAGAGAGAGGGAAAAAAGAAGAAGAAGAAGCAGATGTACACCAGCAAAGACCAATGGTAATAGCTACCAGGGAGGAGGAGATAGGGGATTTTTTGAAACCTCTCACAAAAAACATGTCGGCTCATCAGAAGGAACAACTTGATTATAGCTACCAGGGAGGAGGGGATGGGGATTTTTTGCAACCTCTCACAAAAAAACATGTCGGCTTATCAAAAGGAACAACTTGATTATCAACTTTCTGAGGAGGAAATTCGGATAGCGTTGAATCAAATGGACGTGGAAAAAACACCAGGCCTCGATGGGCTCCCCAAGGAGTTTTGGGAAACGTTTTGGGAGCGGATGGCTCCGGACCTTATGGCATATTACCATCAGGTGCGGCAGACTGCCGTATGGGGGAGTTGGTGGGCCAGGGGGTCCTTAACTTATTGCACAAAAAAGGGGATAAGATGGGCATCAGGAATTATCGCCCATAACCTTATTTGCGGTTGTGTATAAAATGCTTGTGAAAGCCCTGGCCAACCGCTTGATTCCGGTGTTCGATGATTTGATTCACCCAACGCAAACATTGTGTTTGTAAAAGGGCGGAGGATCCAGGACAACATTCTCCTAGTAAATGAAGTTTTGAGAATGACAAGAGTAATGCAGTGGTGGTCTTTATTGATTTTGAAAAAGCCTACGACCACGTTGACTAGGTATTTCTAGATAAATGCATGGAAAAAATGAACTTTGGTGAAGACCGTGAAGTTTGGTCCGAATTTTTTGGTTCAGCAAGGGGACCCTTTGGCCCTCATCCTATTTATAATACTGATGGAAACCTTTGCACTACCAAGGACATTAAAAAACTCCAGGTTTCATCCATCCAGAGGAAGCGATCCCCGTCTGTTTGATGTTCGCCGATGACTTGACAGTCGTGGTGGGCGCCTCCCCTGAGAACATGGAAGAGATCACGAAACTGATGGAGCGGTTCACGGCGGTGTTGGACATGACAATTAATTGGGGAAGCAAGACGGTCGGATGGTGGATTCACCATCAAGGGGTGCGCCCCCTGAGCTACAAGGGGTTAAATGGTTACCGGAAGTGGCCCCAATTAGAGTATTAGGAGTCGTATTGACAGCTCTTGGCAAGCTGGCCTCCAACGATGATTCGATCTTAAAACCGGCGCTTTAAAAAAAAATAGCCCAGTGGAATGACAAGCACACATCGCTAATCGGCAGGGCATTGGTCATTAACAATTTGGTTCAGGCCTCCCTTTGGTATAGGTCGGCGATTTGGTCTTTGAGCAAAGAAGCAGTTACAGCCTTGAAAATGCAGGTATCAGCCCTGTTATGGAGGGGAGACAGTAGGCTCCCCAATGTCATCAATAGGGTCGCGTGGTCTGAAGTCATCCAATCTAAAGATCAAGGGGGGCTTGGGATTTTAGACCCGGTCACCCAGACCACAGCACTGATGCTACAATGGATTAAAAGGCTCCTATGTACCCCTCTCCTACCTTGGCGAGCCATGGCTCTGGAACAGATTGCGAGACTGGCCCCTCGATCCCCTCGGGAGGTGGATCCCTTGTCCTGGGTGGAGGACCGTTTCGGGACCATCCCACAACATTCCACAATTCTAAGAGGCTCAGTTCGAGATGCGGTGAGGATAGATTTGACTAGGGATGATTTTTGGGTTAAAGCCCTTCGGGCATGGCGCCAACTCCGCTGGCCGATAGAGGAACGCCGGACAGATGGGAGGAGGTGGTGAGGCAACCTCTCTTTGGGAACATGAGTGTCACTGACCACAACGGTCGGGTATATTGCAGCTCTGCCCCTCCTTGGAACTGTTGGGTCAAGAGAGGTATTATGAGAATCCGCGGTATATGGGACGGGGAGGAAAGGACATCGAAATCAGTTGAGGCCCACTTTGAAGCACTGTCACCACATAGAAGAGAACCTGGAACAATTAATTTTTTTTATTCCTTTAGGGTGGGTGCGCATTTTGCATAGGGGGCCGCGATTCCAGAAAGAGGACTGGATAGTAATAGATAGTGATAAAGAGAATGTGGGCAGGGTGGTGGATGTGCGAGTAGATGAAGTATTAGTCACACTCTTTTGCCGGGCAGCAGATAACCGGCTCACAAGACCGCCCCGGGTTGAGACGAGATGGTGGCAGAGGACAGACTTGCATAGAATCAGGGTAGTCGGGAAACAAGAGGAGTGGGTAGCATTCCTCCCCGAGCTTCCTTCGACCCGAAAGAGTGGAAATGGAACCTGGCAGGGGGAACAAGACCGAGAGCAAGCAAGAAATTATTCGCTTTGTCTGTGAAAGCTACATATCGGCTCCTTAGGCCTCGGGTCGATCTCCAGGGCATTGTGAGGGAGCGATGGATGTCCCCCCTGAATGTGGGAAGGGAGCCCGACCGACAAAGATGGCCTCCCTACAATGGCAAATAGAATACTGCTGCCTCCCAACCAACGATTGGCTGATTGATTGTACCCACTTGGAGCAAAAGGGTTTAGCAACGCCATGTCGCACTTCCTGTCTGACTGCTTTCCTTGTCCGAAAGATCCCGGAGACCTTAGAGCATATATTCCTATAACTTGGCACTGGAGGGACAGGATCTGGAGGCTGCTGGGTGCAGGACCTGTGTGGCCATGGGACTGGAGGGCACTCCTGTGCGAAGCATGGACCTCCCCTACGAACAGTACTTTTGAACAGAACATGTTTAAGACTGGAAGGAGAGCCGTCATCTGGGCCCTCTGGAGAAAAAGATGCATATTAGCTATAGAAAGAGTAAGAATTGAAGGGGAGGAAATGATGGAACTAATCAAGCAATATATTCAGGAAGAAATTACAATACAGTGGCGGAAGGTGAAAATTAAATTAGATTCAATCCACAGAACAAAGGACATAACTCTGGCTATTCAGCAATTCTCAAGGGACTGGCTGGGGACTGAGCAGGGCGGTAGGATAGCATATATCTGCTGGGAAGGAGGTAGGCTCTTGGCAAGCAATGACACACTTTTTAAAAGGGGCTATACAATTCGTTTTAAGGAGGTGGACGCAACAGTTCCGTTGCGCCCCCCCTCGGAGTTCCCTGACCCGTTTCTGCGGCATGGCCTTTCAATGGTGGACCTTCAGTGGTATGGAGCAGAGTGGATGCGGGTTTTAGACAGAGGGGTATTGTAGTCAGAATAGTTTGATCAACAGGATGGCTGCATCTGAAAGGGAGAGTAGGGGCCAGTCGATCACGAGGTTCAGGCGCCCGGCAGCAGGGCTGAAGAGGCCCCCTTTTCTTCCTCTGATCTGGGGTATTCTGTTTCCTGCGCAGTCAATCCCGTGGTCTGATGGCAACCAATGCTGACAGGTATGTTGGCAACAGCTCAAATGGATCTTAGATTCTTAAACCACAAGTACCTCGCCCAGCTTGAAAAGGCCGACGCGGCTGTTAATGCGCCGCGTCGGGCGGGGTACCCACCGACGAACGACCGGTGTTCCCAAAAACAGGGGGGGGGGAAAAAATAAAAAACAAAGTTGACAAAAATGAGAACGAAGCAAATGAAAAAAAAATGGGCGAGGCAGGGGGGGGGCTGTCTCTTATACACATCTAGATGTGTATAAGCGCAGTGTACGACGCCAAGTTTGGCGCACCAAACTCGGCATCAGACTGTCTGATGCTCTCTCTCTCTCTCTCTCTCTCTCTCTCTCTCTCTCTCTCTCTCTCTCTCTCTCTCTCTCTCTCTCTGTGTGTGTGTGTGTGTGTGTGTGTGTGTGTGTGTGAACAATGAATCTTCCTCTTTATCGAGGAAGATTCATTCCCGTTGGGCATGTTTTTTTTGTGTGTTATTTTTCCGTGATGTACTACCGGTTGTCCGAGGCTCGGGAATGATCGGGCTACCGGTAGTCCGAGCCTCGGACTTGATAGCTGGGCGAGGTACTGGTGGTTTAATGGCTTTTGTATAAGGGACGCTGGACCTGTTTTCCAGCAGGTGATGCTCCCCTCCAATAGATGGAGCCGTCCCAGGCGAGACAGGGGCACCTGTTCATAACAGTGCCCCTATCTCTTGCACGGGTAGTTTTCAAAAAAAAAAAAAAAAAAAAAAAAAGAAACTCAGGCTACTTGGACTGGTACCTGGCTAGACCTAGCCTACAACTACTGGGCCTCTAAAAATGCCAACTTTTGTCTTCTTCTGCTCGGCCTTGAGTACCCAACACATCCACCGCTACTTGGTGCGGTACCTGCCTACCTGCTACTTCAGTGTTTTTCCCCGCTGCCGTAAGTGTTGCATGTCGCAGGCCTATTCCCGCCACTTGAGCGTTTTCCCCTCTGCAACCCTCAATGTCACGGCCACAGGCAAGTACCGGCCCTACGCGCCTCCCAAGCAAGCAAGTACCCTTACGGGTCACACACACACTCAAGCCGTCAAGCACTCAGACAGGCACACACACCAGCAGCACGCACACAAACAGACCAAGTCTTAGAAAAACTCAGCAGAAAGCAGGAATCTCAGCAAGGCATTCATTCCAGCGGCAAAACTCAGAAATCAACCGTGTTCTCAGACCATGTTTGGGCAGGTCCTTAATCTTTTCTCTTTTTCCTTTTCTCTTTTCTCTCATATTCTCTCTATTCTCTTCCAGTTTCTCATTTTTCTCCCAAGTTCTCCTCGTTTTTCTCTTAGGGCATACTCACGCTAGGACTTTTTCCACTCTGTGGACATACTTGTGGCCAGGTGCATCCAGGCAAGGTTGGAAAAGCGGTCGTATACATCCCGGAAAGCCCTGGTGTGAGCAAGCATGCCAGTATTCTCTTTTCCTCAGTCCAAAGTTCCCGGTATGCCGAAGTATGGATGTCAGTTTCGAGCACAGCCCCGATCCCAGCTTCTAGCTGCAAACTGTGCAAGCAAATTGCTGTTAATTGCGGCGACGGGACTCAACAAAAAAAGAAAAACGTATATATCTTCGGCTGTGACTCGCAGAGCGTACTCGCACACTAGGACTTTTAGGGCCACCAAGCTCTGGACTTAATTACCACCAGATATACCCAGGTCATGGTAGGCTTCCAGTCAGATACATCCACATCTCCCCTGTTCGCTCACTTACATCTATGGTGCACCACCACCTTGTACTGGCTATGGATACCACTCTCTCTCTCTCTCTCTCTCTCTCTCTCTCTCTCTCTCTCTCTCTCTCTCTCTCTCTCTCTCATCCTAGCTACGGCAGCCTCTCACTCTCTCTGTCTGCCTTCTTCTAGCACTGGTACTCCACTTTACATCATAAGCCAGAATAAAATAAAATAAAATAAGCACAAGGCAGGATGATTTTCACAAAAAAAAAAGAAAAAAAAAAGGATGATTTTCACAAGCTGTTGGAGCTGGGGCAGGCCCAAGTTTAAATTGTTGACTCAGCAATTTAAAGTTTAAACTTTTATCTGTGAGGACCTGCCTCAGGTTGCCTTCTCGAACGGCTGAGATTTCGCGATCTTAACGGGCAAGATTTTGTTGCGCTCATTGTGTGCATGGACCCCCAGTCGGTCTTGGGAACTTTTATCTGTGTGGGCCACAGAAGTTCCCAAGACCGACTGGGCGCGACTGAGGGCCCAGTCGGTCTTGGCAAGACTGCACTGAGCCTTTGGATTATCTGTGATCTGTGGCTGCGACGGAGTCTTAGGAAATCTTTGACTTTTGGACTCCTGTGCCCGTGGTGGGCCTGACTGTTGACTTTTCTAAGCTCGGGTATTAACGCTAGAGTCGAGAGTCGAGAGTCGAGAGGCACAGGGTGCCTCATTTTGACCATTGATTGAAATGGGGAAGAAAATCTGAAGAAGACAATAAGAGGAGGATTGCGTGTGTGTCATCCGTGCTGTACATTTATCGTGGCCGTGCGCCTGCCACGTATTTTCTGGCCGTGCCGAACATTTCTCTATTCTGTGAAGGGCTTTCCTGGCTGCTGAGGAATCCTGGTGTGACGGATCACCAACAACCAGACAGGCCCAAGGTAATGCATAGTTAATAGTTATTGCGTTGATGTGTGATTCTATCAGGATTTGAACTCAGGTCTGTTTATCAGCCATTCATGGGTGTACCATCGAGTCACGTGGACAGGGTAAGGTATTTTTTGGGTCCAGGCTCTTGGAGTATTTTACTATTTTTTTTAGTATTTAAAGTATTTTACTATTTTCCTAGGCTACCAGAGTGGCCCGGGACCACTTGCCCGACCGGGCCAAAAATAATAATAAAAAAGATATTTTTAATTTGATTTTTGTTTTTTAATTGGTACTATTCGGTAAAGAATTTCGATGTGACCCTGACGCAAAAGTTGTTCAGTTTATTCTTCTGCATAACATAGTTTTTTTAGGGATTTTTTTTTTTTT
>BFEA01000106.1:2280740-2291742 GCA_003427395.1 Chara braunii | reverse complement strand
GCATGCAAGTGGAATCGATGCTGCTGCCCCTGTGCATGGTGAGGATCCGTGAAGCACTCGGCATGCAAGTGGAATCGATGCTGCTGCCCATGTGCATGGTGAGGATCTGTGAAGCACTCACTAAGTGGGATTGGCTCCACTGTCCAAAGGCTACAACACCTATTTTCCACTGCCTTTGGGCCTCGTTAGACACTCCTTACGAGTTCCTTGAGCCACAAGGAAATTTCCTTGTGGCTCTTAAGGGAAAATTGCAGCGTCGTTCCACTCATCCTTGGGGACCTCCCCCAAGGATGTTTCCTTGTGGCGTGCCCGCGCGTTTTCATACGGAAATTAGTGGCCGCGGGGTCGGTGGTCCTTGGTCCACTGTCTTTTGTCCGTGTGGAGGCGGCGTGGTCCAGCGACGTGTGGCGGGAAACGGCATGACGCGGGCGACGGGAAAAAAAATTAACCCGGGGGGCGTCGACGTTTGAAATTTGAATTTCTAATGACAACTACGATGACAACGACGATGACGTGCGGCTGGCGGCGCGAAGAAGGTGTACTCCTGAAACGGGCTCAGCGGCGGTGTCACTTCTGTCCCCCGGCCGTTGCGAGTGCGCATGCATCGTCGGGTGCATCCATCACCGTCGACCTTCGCACATGTCGACTGCGCCTTGAAACACATTTCCGTCTGCGGGACTGCATCCAGAGAAAAGGGGCCAGCTTTCGAAGGACGTCTTCGGCTTCTTCATTGGGTGTGGAAGGACGACACACACGGCAGCGGAGCGACGGGTCCGTGTCCAGGTCACGGCTATGGAGGGCGGTGGAGAGGGTGGACGTGCGGTGTTGACGCCTCTAGAGCTGCAGGTCGTGGCGGCGGCCGTGTCTATCGTTGTTCTTCGATGTCAGCAGGAGAGGGCGCTGGGACGACTGAAGGAGCAGTTGCGCGCGCGTAGACGGAGGACATTGATGCAATCTCCAAACGATGGCCCCGACTACGTGGCGACCTCGGAGGCTGTTGTTCAGCTGTGCTACGCATTGGGTTGCAGAGTGATTCCCCGAGCGACGCCAAGGTGGTGGATGAAGCGCAGGACAGGGAGCAGAACAGGGAGCAGGACAGGGAGCTGCCGGTCTGCCATTGGTCAGTCGTCGATCCATCCTGTCGCCATTCTTGGAAGATCTCCTTTTGCGAGCTGCGACAGGGAGCAGGCCGACGAAACACACGTGGAAGAAGACAATGATGAGAAGCAGCACGACGACGAGGAGTAGCAAAGGCAGCCTGTGCAGCAGGTCGGCCATGTAAGGGCCGTGGAAAGGGCAGCAGCTCCACGTCAGTGGTCCACCGTCCAGCGAAGAACTCCGTCGACAGAAGAAAAAGCGAGCGAAGATCTGTGCTCCGACGTGCAAGGCGTGATGACAAGCGACGGAAACGACGATCTTCCAAAATAAAACTGTCGCCGTGGAACGCAGCGCCGACGTGGACAAGCATTCAAATTTCCGACGATTGTCGACGATCGCCCAGCGCAGCAGACCGCATGACACCGGCCGACGACACCCGATTTGACGGACGGAGGCCTCATGCGGACGGTGACCGTTTGGAGCCGTTGGGGTGCCACCCAGACGGTGGAGGGCAGGGATGTTCGTGCTCCCGTTCGGTGGACCACGTCTGGACCACCCTCAAACCGAAACTGTGCGCCGATGCATGCCTTCACCGCTCCAAATTTCGCGCTTCCTTGTGCTCCGAGGGACCTCGGGAGGTCCCTTGGGGATTAGGAAAATTTGGTTGTAGCCACAAGGACGTCACAAGGAAATTTCCTTGTGGTGTTTTCACTTTTTTTTCGTGAATCATCCTCGAGGACAGGTGGAACAAGCACTTCCTTGTGGATTTCGGGTCCACAAGGAGTGTCTAACGAGGCCCTTTGTGTTTCACTGATCGACTTCATGCACAAACTCTTGCTGTTTTTTGTTTTTTGTTTTTTCATATTTTCAATGGTTGCGGGTATGGTTTCCCTGCTGGTTGGGGCACTGCCTTTGTGCTTCGCTGATCCATGTCATGCACAAACTCTTGCTTTCTTCCCACCTTTCTTTTTAAGGGTTGTGCGTTTGGATTCCATGCTGGTTGAGCATTGGTCTGTGTAGTGCCAGGGCCGTGTCTGGAGTGTACTTTTCGGTAGGGACAGACCTTTCTTTGTTTCGTGGGTGTTTTGCTGGCTTGTGATGGGGTGTGAACTGACAGTCTGTAAAGTTTTTCATCTGGTGTGGGTGAGTGATTGTCTACTTTGATTTTCATCACAGGTACCTTGAGGGCAGTGGTTGGTGGCCACCTCAGGGTATCAGTTGTCGGGCAGTTGTTGATGCTTAACCACAACCGGGATTAAACCACTAGTACTTCCTAAAGTCGTGCCCAAGTACTGGTGTTTTACGGTGGATTATCACTACTCGGTTAGGGGATTCTCCAGACTGTTGAGGGTTCAGCCTCGGGATGAGTCGGTGAAACTCTGACGAAACGGTTTGTCACAGCCCCTTGTTCGGTGTCCTCTTCTTCCTCTCTGCCACAGTTTATCGGGCAGCTCTGTTTGATGATATATACCATGACTTCGCTAGCACCCTACTACGGTTTTCTCCCGTCAGGTCAAGCGGCTGTGGTCAGGGTCGTCACTACGCGGTCATGCTGTGCCTCTAATGCCAGCAGCGTATTCGGAGTGTATTGGTTGGTTGTGACAGACTTTTCTTTGTTTTGTGGGTGTTTTGTTGGCTTGTAATGGGGTGTGAACCGACAGTCTGTAGAGTTTTCCATCTAGTGTGGGTGAGTGATAGTCTGCTTTGATTCTCGTCACAGGTACCTTGAAGGCAGTGGTTGGTGCCCACCTCAAGGTATCAGTTCTCGGGCAGTCATTGATGCTTAATCGCAACCCGGGTTAAGGTGGATTATCACTTATAATCAGTTAGGGGATTCTACAGACTGTTGAGGGTTCAGCCTCCTGATGCGTCGGTGAAACTCCGAGGAAATAGTTTGTCACAACCCCTCGTTTGTTGTCGTTTTCTTCCCTCTTTGCCTACCTTTTACGAGGCAACTCTGTTTGACGATATATATGAGTCGGTGAAACTCTGATGAAACAATTTGTCACAGCCTCTCATTTGTTGTCCTTTTCTCCCTCTCTGCCTGCGGTTTACTGGGCAGCTCTGTTTGACTATATACATTGTCACAAAGATGTCAAACCGCAAAAGAGAATTAAAAAAAAATAAAATAAAATCACTTTATATATATATACCTATATACAGGGTAACCGGCGTTCGGGACAAGCCGAATGCCCGAACCCGAACGCCCGAACATATGGGACCCCTTGGGGATGCGTTCGGCCGTTCGGGCCGAACGCGGACCCAAAAAAAATAAATCAAAAATAAATCAAACAAATATGAAAAATCTGAAAAAAATATATGTTATGAAGAAAAATAAATTCAACAAGATTTGCCTGAGCATTACATCCAAATTCCTTACCAAATTTGAAATAAAAATAAAATACGAAAAACAAATACTAATAATAAAAATAAAAACTAGGCTACCAGAGTGGCCCGGGATCACTTGCCCGGCCGGGCCAAAATAATTAAAAATAAATAAATAAATAAAATATTTCTGAATTTTATTTTTTATTTTAAATGTGGTGAAGAATTTCGATGTGACCCTGAGGCAAACGTTGTTCAGTTTATTTTTCTGCATAACATAGTTTTTTTTTCAGAATTTTTTTTTATTTATTTATTTTTTTTTTTATTTTTTTTTTGCTGGGACCTATCCTGATCCTTGCACGGGCTGGCCACCCGGGACCCGAGCGGCCCGGCTGGTAGCCTAGAATAAAAACAAATAAAAAAAGAATTAAATGTAGTGAGTGCGCGAGCACGTTTTCGACACCTCAATCTTTGGCGATTTTTTATTGTTTTTTGGCATAGCTAAATGCCCTGAAAATTTACAGATGTGTACTTCAAATAATGCAAAACCCACTAAAAATGTTTCAAAAAAAAATGAAATTTTTTAGAGCCTGAACTCAAGTGAAAACAAAAAGTAAAAAGTGAAAAAAAATGTGGACGAGCACGTTTTGACACCGCCATCTTTGGCGATTTTTAATTCTTATTTGATTGAGCCAGATGACTTGAAAATTGATAGGCATGTACCACACGTCATAGAGAACTCACAGAAAAATAGTCAGAAAAAAATATATATTTTTAGGCCCCAAAATAATTTTTGGCGGGGGCCAAACGCCGTCGGGTTCGGACCCCGTACGGGGCCCCGAACGCCCATACGTACGGAGGTCTGCCCGGGGACCTCCGTACGTACGGGCTGGTGACCCTGCATATATATATATATGTATATATGTGACGATATATATGTTTGTGACGATATATATATGTATATATGTGACGATATATATATATATATATGACATATATATATATGTTCAGGTGGATTATCCCTTAGACTATTGAGGGTTTGGCCGCCTAATGAGTCGATAAAACTCCGACGAAACAGTTTGTCACAGCTCCTTGTTTGTTGTCTTTTCTCCCTCTCTGCCGACGGTTTACCGGGAAGCTCTGTTTGACGATATATATAGTGTCAACGGCGTGTCTGGAGTGTATTTTTTTGTTGTCACAGACCTTTCTTTGTTTCGTGAGTGTTTTGCTGGCTTGTGATAGGGTGTGAACGGACAGTGTGTAGAGTTATCTGGTGTGGGTGAGTGATAGTCTACTTCGGTTTTCGTCGCATGTACCTTGAGGGTAGTGGTTGGTGCCCACCTCAGGGTATCAGTTGTGGGTCAGTTGTTGATGCTTAACCACAATTGGGGTTAAGGTGGATTATCACTTACAGTGTAATCAGTTAGGGGATTCTGCAGACTGTTGAGGGTTCAGCCTACTGATGAGTCAGTGCAACTTTGACGAAATAATCTTTCATCATCAACTTTCTATTTAGTTTTTCAATCTTTCTTTCTTGCCTTGTGTTGTTTGTCTGCCCGCCCTCCTTCGCTCTACCCTCCAGCCTGTCCTTTGCTGTTTTCCTTTCTTCTGGTCGCTTTGCTGTTTTTCGATACTTGTACTTATGTCCTCCCGCCTCCCCCATGCACTTCAGCCTATGAGCTGCCTCACTGTTTGTTCCTCCTCTCCTGCCTCGAAGTTCATGTGTCATGTTGTGGTTTGTCATCCTTTTTTTTTTTTTTTTTTTTTAAAAACACCCTAACCAGTGTTAGTGGTGCTGATAAGAGCAGACGCCACTAGCACTTGTGAAGAGACTTCATCTATTGGTGGGGAGCATCACCTGCTGGAAACCAGGTTCAGCGTCCCATATACAGACTGGATTTGGAGTACATCAGAAAATAATTATAGGGGGTTTCTGCCAGCATTGATTACACTGGGATCCAGGGGATTGACTGAGCAGGATATTGGGAGGAAGGGGGAACCTCTTCGCCCTGAACCCGACGCCGGATACCTATTGCTACACACTAGTTACTCCATCCCCTTACCAGCCCCAGTCCCACATCATAACGATATGTTATCCCTTATGAGAATATACATGCATTTATGTACTGAAACCCTTAAGCTTTGAGCCTTGCAGATTTATCCAACTAAAGGTCCCCTCCCCCGTACCACTGCTCCCCCACCATGGCTAAAGCTGGTGGTGGGAAAAGGTATGGGAATTCTCAAGCAGGGCGCCACGGTACGCCCGGGTTGACATTTGTCCAATCATGAAAAATAAGATAATAGTTCCTGTTTTTACACCCCAGAATTTTCTCCCCCCCCTCCCTTTCCCCTTCTCCCTCCCATCGAACTTTTGCAATGGGATTCCCCAAGGTCCCCCCCCAGCCAGTCCTTGCTGAATTGTTGAATGTACTTCTTGATTTCTGCTTTGATATGTAGGGATGTTAGTTTTTCCTTCACTTTCTCTCATTGAATTGTAATTTCGGCTTGCACATGCAGCCTGATTTCCTCCTGCAAGATTGGTCCATCTAGTTGTACTTCCTTTTTCTCATAAACGTAATGTCTCCTCCATAGCGCCCAGAGTACCACCCGCCTCTATGGTGTTTGTTCCCTACCCCTTGCCTCGACATCCTTTCTGACCGTAGAGTCAACCGTATCCTTCCGCCTCTTATCATTACATTCTTTCGACAACCCGATAATAATTGTCATCTCATAATATTTTCCTCTCATGGCTTTAAAAAACTCTTTAACCTCAGAAAGTTCTTTCAAAATATGTTCATCACGTTAGTCTGAACTGCTATTAGAGAGTAACTGTCGATGCGCGTTTTTCAGATCCAGATGAAGAACGTGATCAAGATTCAAAATCATCGTTCAAGGCATTCTCACGGATCTTCTATCACACAAAAGAAGACTTGACATCTTTCAATAAAACCCATATTTCAACCTCTTAAAAGTTTGCAAGGGATATCCTACTCTTATCAATTTTCGAGAGGTCCGGAACAAGACGGACTACTCGCTCAAACACAGCAAGAAACTTTTCGAACGTATGATATTTATCACGGTAAACATTTTGGAGGTCGTCACAAGTCGAAGTTTTATTACCGGGTTGGAATGTATCGAACATTGCCTGATCGAAATCATCTAACTTTTAGCTTTGGAAACCAACCTCACTACACTATTGCGCATGTCTATATATATTCATTCCATCACCCTCTTCAACATTGTCCGCTCATCCCACTCATGGGCAGTATCCAATTGCTCAAATATTAAAATAAGGATGTCGATCTTAGGAGTCGTAGTTGCTCTCTCGATCTTGTCTCCAAGCATCTCGATCAACTTCTCAATTTTGTCACAAGGACGGTCATTCAACTTGCTACCTTCGGTCATCTCGCTATGAGAAGATTAACCTGCAAGCGATAAGGCATAAAGGTAAGAAGCCGAAATGATTCGTAAAGTATATCATCGTTAGCATATAAATAATATTATACTTTCCTACTATCCCGTTGAGGTAAGCTGAAGATGATCAAATCATACCTTGTCTTCTAAGGAAATAACATTAATAAAAAAATATCGATCTGTCTTTTAAAAGTAGGTTTGACAACGGAGCGTCATCATGCCTATTTTCAAAATATGCTCATTTGAAAAAAAAAAAAAAAAAAAAAAAAAAACGAGTGTCGTTCCATTATGGACAACGGTAGTCTGTCGTTATTCCCGACAACGACGTCATCTGTCAAGCGCACCGGCCCCCACCTTTTCTCACGAAGAGGCGGGAGCCCTCCCGGCCATGTCACGCAGAAGTTTAAACAAAAACTAAATTAAGAGACAACTTGGGGACGACGCATAATTAACATCACGTACCGCTTAGACGTCTGTGGTCGCGTCATCCCTTCGCCGCGCTAGCCGGGTGCACCAACTTTACTTCTCGTGGTCCCCTACGACAAGATAAGTTCTCGGGGGGCACAGGGGTTGTCACCTGACCCACGTGCGAAAGTTTTTACATACAGTTGCAGAGGTAAGTCAGCCGAGGGCATTTGCTCGCTCGCTGTAGTATAGGTACGCGCGATTAAAACGTTTATTGAACCGGGACGTCATTTGTTCCTTAGGGCGCTGATCTCCTAAGTACGAAGCGTACGCCAGTCGACAAGGATTGTCTCAACCAAGCGTGAAACCTCCTTGTCCCTTTAAATACTAGTCAAAAGAAAACTACAACAATCACTCATAATTATACCAAAAGGATTCGACCGTAGTCGACCGAAATATATATCCAATTTGAAATGATAACTGAAAGAATCAAAATCATCATTAGTTACATTCAATAACACAAGATCGAAATACAATCCGACCATCTCAAGTCGAACACCACAAAACAATCAAACAACTGCCAACAAGGAGTTGGTTATCGACAATAACATTGATGCAGCCGACAAGGTAATCGGTTGTCTTAGTTTTGACTTGATGAGACGCACTGCCAAAGTCATTCATTCCAACCTACCGCCGACCTAAGATTAAGCATGCACACACCCGTCTCCTTACGTTTTCAATCTTCTGGAATGACAGACGGCTTTGCGGATGATTGTTGATCAAGTGCATTGCTTGAAGTGTTACATATCTCTCCATCTAGAAAGTAGTCTGGGTACTCCTCCTCCTCGCCCGAGTACATGACTCGGATCTCAGAAGTCAGGTCGTCTCCACCGAATCAGCAAAGTAGCCCTCCGTAGAACGGTCGCCTCTGGGTCGATGACAGGGTCGGCTCCTAAAGCAACGAACCCTCGCCCCAGATGCTTCTTAGAGATAGAGGATATGTCCATTGCAAGTAGCTACCAATTATTTTAATTTCTCATGAGTTCAATGCAACTTGGATGACAAGAAACAGAAGGAGATAGAGAATGAGAATCATTTGGATAAGTATAGGTAGATAAGGTCATTCTGGATAAAATGGGTCAATCCTACGAAAAAAGATCAACTTCGTTTGACCTTATTTGCTTTCTTTGAATCGAATTAATTTTATGATATTCACTGAATTAATATTTTTCGAAACAACAAGTTCATTTTGATAAAGCAGGCAAGTGGAAGGTAGAAAGAGGACAATCCTTTTTATCATCCCATGTTGACACAATCAACCTCCTTTGTAAGCATTTTTCTACCTACTTGCATACACAAAAACAACCAAAGGTCCAAAAAATCCAGCAACCCATACTCCCATCAGATCCCACTTTCCACATGCATGACCACACACGCTTTACTCAACTTTTTTTTCCGAACGTTCAAAGCAAATAGGGTCAAGCAAAGTGTGGGTTAACACAGGTGTGAAGAGGAATCCGAGGTCAATAAATTGACCTTGAGTGAAGTAGTGTCGAACGCGCCCTGACTCACTCAAGAAAGCCAAGTAAAAATATACTCGTCGCCGAAGAAGACCACAGTCCCAAGGCAAGTCTCATGCCAACCGCTTGTCCCAATCTGTTTTCCGACTCGCAAATCCCACACGCGGTAGCCCCAAGTGTGAAAACGGCGAGCCGCACACGTCCCAATAAAATAAAGTTCATTTGTCTCATGTCAGTGGCAAATGGTCCCAACTAGTCTCAGGTGGTCCTGCACTATTCCTTCCAGCACCTGATGACAACGCCCGCAAAATCCACTTCTACCAAGCCTCACAAAAAAAATAAAGCTCACGAGTGTCGATTCCGTCGGCACCGCCCATCGTACTCACATGCCTCGCTGGTCCCAAAAGATCCCACCGACCAATGTCAATGGTCTCGCTACCACTGGCGTGCAAATACAAAAAAAATGGCGTGTCGCTCCGCCTTGACAAGCCTGGTCCAACAGATAGACTATCACTGATACCTCTAGTGTCGCCTGTCGTACCGCACCAATAGTCACGCTACAATTTCCCCCGTCACTAACGTTGACAGGGAGCCCCTCGTCGCACCAACATATCTAGCATTCTCCCTCCACTCAGTGATTGTCTGACGTACCACAATTTCGACAGCGTAACACCGCAAAAGTGGTTGTCGTTAAGGCTGAAACATTTTGGCAGCATTTCCCCTCAGAAGTGGGAAAACATCGTGCTGCAAGTCCGTCCTCCTAGTACAACCGCCAATAAGCGTCGTCGTCCGCCGCTCGCTGTCGAAAAATTTCGGCAGCACCTTTCTACGAAGGTGGGCAAATTGTCTGTTGCAACTCCGTTCCGCCGGTACTGCCGATAATAGCCTTGTCGTCTGCGGCTTGTCGTCGAAAACATTCGGCAGCATTTTCCCACTAAAATGAAAAAGTTGCTTGCCAAAGGTCCCTCCGCCGGTACATGCCGTAGTCCAGTCAACCAGTACCTCCACTAGCATAGCCCTGACATCCATAGTTGCCGCACAAAAAATTTCGGCAGCACCTCCCGAATCCCCACGAAAGTAGGAAAATGGTCTACCAAAATTAATAAAACTTGGGCCCCCGACCCAAATTTTATAAGTGTCACGCTGCCGTAGTCCCGCAATGTCCCTGGTCTCGTCCCGTTGGACCAGCACCGGCCAGAAGGGAGGAGAGCAGAGTGCTCCCTGCCTTGGCTATGGCTGCCCTACTCTTCTTTTCGCGCTCCACTGCAGACCTCGAGCCTCTCCCACATTGCCTCTGGCAACTTCTCCAGTGGCTCAGCAGCACTCAAGCGTGCTTGCCACACACTGGCAGCACGAGTGTTTTTGTGTGGCAGTTGGGGACAACTTCCTTTTTTATAGTGGTTGAGGAGGGTCGGATGTCACTCCAGCCCCCAGGCAAAATCGCGGGCTCACAGTGAACCCTTGATCTGGCCAAGATTCAGGGGTAACTGTGGCCGCACCACAGCCACAGCCTTAGTGAGGGCAGTTTCTTTAAGTGCCCTCATTTTCTTTTTCTTTTCTTTTCTCGAGCTATCTCAGATTTTCACGAGATAGTTAGGGTCGTGGTATTTCCAAAACTGTTTTTATTTTATTTTTCTGATAAGGGGTTGGAGAGATACAACCCCTTTCAGTTTGATGTATCTGGACCAGTTTCCCAGGGCAGATACATCGGGGAAAAAGTTGTACTTAGCCTTTTCCTTTATGACCCCTCAATTTTCAGGCTCCCTCCAAAAATGGGAGTCTGATAGTTACCTCTGGCGGCTTCTACCAGAGGTAACACCTCGTGAGGACAAGTATCATCACGAGAATGCAGAAAAAAAAGCTAGGTTACCAGTCGTCCGATGGCCGGACGTCTCGGCCGGACGTCTCCCCCAACTATCCGGTAGGGGGGTTGTCCGGGATCCCGGACAAACACTTTTTGACATTGAAAAAAAAATTAAAAAAATGAAAGCGTTGCGCATGCCATGGAGATCCCCCATAAAAAAATTCAGAATTTTTTGAGCATTTGGTGATAGGGTGCTATTTGGGGTGGGAGGAGGGGGTACGAGGGGTTTTGGTGGGGATAGGAGGGGTATAGGTGGGGATTAAAAACTCAGAAGATTTTTATCTTTTTTTCTACTGGCTCAAATGACCCAAAATTTTAGTGGCATACACCTTATGCAAGGTAGAAGCTACATGATTTTTTTTTTTTTTTTTTTTTT
>BFEA01000106.1:2260985-2275888 GCA_003427395.1 Chara braunii | reverse complement strand
CACACACACACGATGAGCAAAATCAAATGCATATTTCGGTAGAACATCGAAATATACACTACTTACCTGCACACACACACACACACACACACACGATTAGCAAACCCGAATGAATCTTCCGCTATAACATCAAAATATTCTGCCTGTTTTCGACACCCAAGCCCGTGGTCGCCTCTTCTCTCTCCTCTCGCTAGGCTTTTCCGACGAGGCCCCACCGATCCTCTTCGCTTGTCTTTTCGCAGCGGTTGCTTTTTGTGCCTGCGCCAGTCCTCTTTGCTTGTCTTTTTGCGTGCACCATTTGTTTTTTGCGCCCGCGCTAGTCCTGTCGGTCCCTAGCACGAGTAACGTTTGGTTTTTACGCCCGCGCTGGTCCTATCGGTCCCTGGAAGACCCGAGGATGGATCCCCGCACGGTTTCTCGTGGGCCCACGGCGGCGTATGTCGGTGGGACCGCTATATCCTTTAAGGGTATAGGGAAAGAAAAACACAACTTACCTGAAAACGGTCTGGTGCCTTGAAAACGGGCGCCCGTTTCCTCCTTCCCGGGGACTGGAAGTCCCTCTCTACTCTACGCGCGCCACTTGGCGCTTTAGTTGTAGTTCGTTTTTTTTTTTTTTAGTAATAAAGTCGTTGGCTTACGCCAATGGCCACAATTATGTACACCCACAAACTGTTGAAATACAGACCGGAGTTCGATTCCCATCGGGAATCGAACAAGTCTTCAAAAAAAAAAAATGGACGATTTCTCGATTTATGCGTGTCATCCTTTCGCAGGGGTCATTTAGCAGCCACGCGGTTGATTTCGACCGCGAGATCTCGTCGATCTCACGGTCGAATTCGATCATGCCTTCCTATCTTTGGACGCACGGTACCTCCAACAAAAGGAACTATGCCTAGTATGGCATGTCAAATTCAATCCCTGTATCCGTGACCTATCAGTCTGACATGTTACCTACTGGGCTAACTCCTACTACAGGAGTAGTCGGGGCGACTCTTCTATAAGAATAGTTATGACCAATCTCCCTGCCTGCTTATGGTTTGGCAGACCCTTCTGGCCTTCTTCTGCCATAGGACCGGTTTCCCCCTGCTATGCCACTGCCGCACATCTGGCGTGGCAGTCCTTATTAGCCATTTAGGCTCTGAATTGCGCGACTTAGTAGTCGCGCGATATCATTTTAAGTAGAAGAAATTCAGATTTAGTATGCCAATGGTCACACATCCCTGCGGTCGTGCCAAACATAACACGCGATTGGCCATACTGCTGACCCTCACCGTCCTTCTGGCGGGTCGCAGGTGTTCGAAATTAGGCAGGAACATTTTAGCCTCTTAGTCGTCGGTCTGATATGAATAGACTTTGACAGACGTTAGTCTCATCAAGTCCCTTAATTCAACGAAAAAATAGGACAACATCTGACATTGAAAAACCCGAGCAAATACCCTTGTAAGGGTGTCTGCTCTGACAGCGGGTAATGGGACCTTGCCCCGACCTTCGAATTCGCTGTGTGTGGGGACAAGAAAATTTGTTGCACGGTTGGGGCCATGCACTTGTGGTTTAACAAAAACTATTTTCGAATACCAACGGACCTAGCTCAGTTAGTGGACCCATAAACTATTGAAATACATAGCCAAGTTCGAACTCTTGAAAGATTTTCGAGATAGTTGTTTCGATTGTTACTTAGGACTAACATTGAATCGGGTATAAGTAGAATGAGTAGGTTGTTCTTTTCGTTCCTAGGCAGGTCGACCCTTGAAGACGGCAGGCTGACGATTGGGAGAAATTGGTGGGGTATCGCCAGAGTATGCGATTTTCAACGAATTTTATGCAGCCCCACATGCGCTCGGAGTTTTCCGTTTCGTCTGTTATTAGGAAGCATAGGTTGTATAGATAGCTTAGAACTCAAGGCATTTGTAAATATAACGTCATTCCCCTCACTGTCTCCACTACTATGAATCTTTTGTTGCTTAAGGGTTGTGTTGTCAGTTTTTTTTTTCTTTTTTTGAATTCGCGAGTCTCTTATCGTAATAAACATCGATTCTGTCAATCTAGAAAACGGGAGCGTTGGAAGAAAAATAGTCGTACTAGTTTGATTCCTGTCCATAAACCTATCCAAAAGAAATTTGCTATTTCATTTTTTTCTTCCTTAAAATTTTCATTTATTATTTTTATCTCTGTTCTCAATCATGCTCTTTGGCCTAAGGTATCGAGTTTTGCTATTACATGTTAAGGGTGTTGTGGTCTTTGTGCTAAATGAAAAATTGAGCGAAGACTTTATGTTTTTATTGTTGTTAGGTCAAAAGCCTAGATTTGTTGAAGAATTGTCGGGAATGGTTTGCGGCGTCGAATGTAATTCAAATTAATAGGTTATCTAGGTTTTGTGCTAAATTTGCGGAAGCTAAAGCATCACTTGTTGAGTTGTTGTTGAAACCAAGGCTAAGGAAGATGTTATATTTGTTGCCTCTCGAAAAACTTACGAAACTATACTCTTGCATTATAAGTTTTACGAAGAAAATTACTACGCTATCTTTACGATAACCTTTTAGATTGAAAATAAGTTTGAAGTGCGAGTTATAATTAAGTTGTGATGAAGCTGGTGTATGATTTGTATATTTCGAAAGGTACGGTACGAACGTTGTGTATACAAACGATAAGGAAGCCATCTATACGTAAGTCTATTCAAGATATCATCTGCAAGAAAGTCAAAGTTTTATGGACTAAGAATGCATTAGTGAGGGATATTATTTTCAAATTTTTAGAACGTATATTAGAGTTTCAGACTTGTCATGCAATTGTGTTAATTCAGATCTTCCAAGAATTGGGCAACACGTTGCTTTTCGATTGAGTGAGTGATGGGATACCTTATTTTCTTCGTAACTCTAAAAATATTGTGATACTAAAGCTTCCCTCTAACGAGGTATTGTTAGTCCGGTGATTGAGAATAAGTTAAACGTGCGAGTTAGAAGTAAGACGATCATCAAGCTGGTGTACAATTTGCATATTTCGAAAGGCGTTTTACGGAGGTTGTGTATATAAACCGTAAGGAAATTGTCTATACGTAAGCCCATTGAAGATATCATTTATATGAAAGTCAGAGATATCTAGACTAAGAATAAATCAGTGGGGGATAGTTTTTTCAATTTTATAACGTATATCACAGATTCAGACTTGTGTCGCAATTGTGTTAATTCGAATCTTCCAAGGATTGGGCAACACGTTGGTTTTCGATTGAGTGAGTTTAATGGGATTTTTTTTTTTTTCATAACTATAAAATATTTTCATAACAAAGTTTTCGTCTAATCTGCAAGAGGTTAGGAAAACAATTGTTAGTTGTCTCCCTGAAGTTCAGTCAGATATCAAGTTTTTTTTTTTTTTTCTGCTTCTAATCTTGAGAAGTACATCATTACCGATCTTGCTAATGAAAACCCTCGATTCAATCGAGGTTGTGTAGAGCAATGGAAAAAAAGGCTCGAACGGTGTGTGGTATGTCCCATAGACCATAATATTGGTGATACTTTAGTAAATTGTTCGTCTTTCTATAGTTTTGGAATGCTGAAATTCTTCAAAAATTAGGGTTTCAAGAAAAACGATCACAACGAGGTTGAGCCTACATCCACAAGCATAAAGATATATATTGATAATATCATATCTGCCCTTTTCATTCTGATCCTACTACTGTTGCATGTTGGGTGATCTCCGAAGTGGTCAACTATCTTTTATAGTCCCTTCCTACTACTAACCACTTCAATTTGAGAGTTGGGAAAGATTTGAGAGCAATAATTGAAACTGTCAACTAGCATGCTCATCCTTATCACATTCAGACGAAGAAACAACCAACACTCATGCATCAAACTTTCAGCTACTCGCTAGCCAAATAACATATATGGACCAGTGCAAATAGTCAATTAATCAAATTGACAACTCGAACAGAGGGAGGAAGGGACGGGGAAGGTTATCACACATCAATTCATAAAGAAAAAGAAAAGTCTGAGAATGGTCAATCCAAAAACAAGGACGACTCGCGTCACACACCAAAATTACTCAGAAGAATCAAAGAAAGGCACCTTGTCCATTTCAACACGTTTCATCTCTCTCTCTCTCTCTCTCTCTCTCTCTCTCTCTCTCTCTCTCTCTCTCTCTCTCTCTCTCTCTCTCTCTCTCTCTCTCTCTCTCTCTNTGTATGCTCCGTGTATCTATGTGTCAAGATGTACACACAACACCATGTGTGGAAACTTGTGTATGTAGCCCGTAGGCCATGTATAATTCGCAAGCCTGTCTCTTATACACATCTAGATGTGTATAAGAGACAGCTCTCTCTCTCCATCCACACCATCCCGATGCGGGCAGTCCGTCGCCTCGCACCTACACTGAGTTGTCGCCCCGCTTAGTTTGAGCATGCAAGCCAGGTTCGCCCATGTGCCACAGTCCTTTGCGGCCGCACGTCAACCCCGCATACCCAGCACCAACCCGTCGGATCGCCCAACTCTCTCTACTCACCGTCCGCTCCTACTCGTTAGTTGATCTACTCGACCACGATAACTCCAAAATTCATTAGAGAGCGAGCTAATTGTGTTTCCCAAATTTATAGGGTGAGCGTCCTCGTGAAATAGTTGGGATCGTGTCTGAGTGGGAGAGGAGGAGAAGGAAGGAAGTGCCTACGACTGCATGGTCGGGCCGCGACGTGGGGGAAGTAGCCACTCTCCACGCATCGATTCAGTCATGCATCTTTTAGGCCAATTAGATTGAGGGAAATATGCACGCGCAGAGGCGAGACGAAGATATAAAGAAGGAGGGGATTACAGTTACATTCTCGCTCGCCAAGAAGAGAATTACAGTTACATGTAAGATTAAGGCGCGGGGAAGCCAGAGCACAAACCCTGACACGCAGAGCGCGCACAAGTAAGAAGCATAGTGCAGTTGCAGACAACAATTACGATGCACCCAAATTCCTAGCCTACTACTTTAAATCCTAATTGCAAAAAGGAATTCTGAGAGTTTGCAGGGGCTCGACTTCAGTTGAAAATTCAAAAAGATTAAAAAAAAAAAAAAAAGATTCCCCCCTTGTGACGATCGCGTTAAAGTTCCTCATTCCTCACCATAGAACAAGAAATAAGTTATGGCAACAATTATTTTCCACGCTCGGTAAGGCGCGATCAACTACCGACCGCCGTGGGCCATTCTTGTTTTTCCCAGGAGACGAGGGCATTCGCGTAATTAGGCGGGCCCCTCCTCAATCAAACCCCAAAGCATCGTCATGCAGAAAATCGCGCGCTTGCAGAAAACAGCTCGGCACATATGTGACGCCCAGGGGGTTCCAATCTTGAGCAAGCTCCTGCTTGCTCTCTCAGCATCCATCAATCCCTTTGGAGAGGGGGATAGCACCAGCGAACGACGTCGACTCTACACATGCCAATTACTGTACGAAAGAGTCTGGAAGTCATCCAAATTGCATGCGTGAGTTGTGCCCCGGATTCTACAGGTTGCCAGGGAAAGGCAATCTTATGATAAGAGGAGGGGGAGGAGGGTGAGCTTGTGGGAGAGGTGGCAGAAAGCGTTGAAGCTCTCGATCTTCAGTGGGGAGTCGAGTGTAGTGGATGGTGTGATGGATGCGGGGAAAACGATGGTCTTGATGGGGTAGCGAGGCCAGGTAATCGGGATAGAGGGTGCAGAGTGTGTGGGGAATCGCAGCCGGAATAATACTCGCGATCATACAATAGACTGCTATATTATTATAGTTGCGCCATGCCACACTAAAGAAGAGGATATGGAGGGGAAAGGAGGTTATGAGAGAGCGGGTGGTAGCATGCGGGAAGATGGTGGCGATGAGGCGAGTGAAGTAGAGCTGATGGAATAGGGAAGGTGGAAAGGGGTGCCAGTTGAGAGAAAACGGAGGGTGGCCCGCGAGCTGATGGAGGGTGAGGTAGTCAAGGGAACGACGGGATAAGTACCGGGGACGAAGCCTGAGCACGCACATCTCCACGTAGGTGAACGGCGGGCCATGGCGGATGGGATTGAGGCGGCGAAGGGTTTCTTCTTCTGCATCTATTGCTGGATCCCTCCACGATGGTAACGCCATCTCCTTCGGGATCCTCCGGCGGTGGCTCTGGATTGCGCGCGGGATCGCCTTGCAACAGTCGCGCTGCCGATCCGCCCGATTGATCCACTGACCGCTTTCCCTCTGCCCTCTCTCATCTTTTCTGCACTGCAGCCTCGTCCTCTTCCTTGCTTCGTTCGCGGGAGCTATCCGGCTCCTCCGACCCACTTTCTCCCGACTTGCTGTAGTAGGGATCGTCAGATTCCTTCCTCGAATTTTTTTCTTTTTTTTTTTTTTCTTTTTTTTTTTTTTTTGGTCTTTTTCTTCACCCACCTCTTCTCTTTCTTCTCCCCTCCAAAAAATCGGGTCCCAAAGGTTGAGATCGGTTATGTCGACGACCGGGTAGTGCCCCAAGGAGGGGTAGTAGCGATTGTCTTCGTCGATCTTCGAGCACGGTGACCACAATAGATAAGGCGCTAGAGTGCGTGTAAGGACAACAGGCGTAGGATATTCGTCACAGCAAGAGAGGATGTCCAGAGGTAGATCGTCGAGGAGTTGCGCCAAAAACACCAACACTTCGCTTGTAATTGGCTCTAAGTGACCTTCCCTCACCTTCCTGAATAGGACCCCCAACAACTCTCCTTCCGTATCCGTCCTCCACGCCTGGATCACCAACAGCTCCACTTCATCGTCGGGAATGTCGTCTTCTTTGTTCTTGTCCGTCGGTTCGGCCCAATGGAGTACTACCCTAAGAAGACAGAAGCTCAGCGCCACATACGAGTTCCACCATTGCCTCCACTTGGCGGCTTCAAGGATCAGGACGTCCAACTGCTCGGCCCGGAAAGAAAGAGGAGCGTCAGTGGGCGATTGCCAGAAAAAGGGGGAAGTCGGAGGGGAGCCCAAAAGTCGAGAGACAGTGCTGGTTCATTGAGGCAGCGCGACAGGAAGGAGCTCCGGGATGAAGACTTCTGGCGCGGCAGCGGAGAGTCGGAGCTGGCTGACGTCGACGTCGTTGGTGGGGACAATCCGATCCCTAGGTTGAGCTAGAAGATGGATCCACGTGGTCGTAAGATCTGGTGCCCAGATCCACAGGTGTTGGAGGACTCCTGTGTGGGCTCCTTCGTGCAGTGTCGTGAGATCGCCGATGAAGGAAACTATCACCGACACGTGGCTGATACCCAGTGTGGACAATCGCAGAAAGGTCGACGCCTCAGCCAACACTCGCGCCTTATCGCCAACACGTACAAATCAGAACTCTGTCGCCCCTTGTATAGTCGTTGTGCGGAAGAAGTTCGCGAATCGGAGAAGAGAGGGACTCAATCGCGGGTCTTGCACTTGCCGAATGGACGAGATATGCCCCCCGGGTCTCATCAGACGCTCGCGGATCACCTGCTCCGTGGAAAAGCTCATGGCGAAAGGGAAGAGGGAGAAGCGCAGTGCTCGAGATCGTTGCTTTCCCACTTAGAGGTGGGAGGCGAGGTAGAAGGTGAAAGAGACGAAGAGGTCGGTAACAGACGGACTCCGAGATAAGACACGTGGCGGATGATCGGCCTAGCCGATCGGCTTCCTGACACTTCCGGTGCAAGCCGCACCGTGTTCACCCCGTTAGGACCGAGCTCAATTACGCGCAATCACTCGAAGAATCGTGGCGCTAACTTACCCTAGCGAGCACATTTCCTCACCTGCACCACGGCCCCTAATTTATAATGTTGTCGAGGCCCAACATTCCCGTTCCGGGCCTCATAACTCCGGATTTGTCGTGTGGGCTATTTCGGTCATTCGCTGTCTCTTCCGGGCAGCTGAGGAAGGGTCTTTTCCATCAATTCCAAGTGGCGTTGGCCTTTTCCTTGACTGTCGCCCTCGTAGATCTTCGTCCGAGTGTCGTTTCATCGTTTAGGCTAGGCAGGGCTACGCAGGCCAGGATGTTGGTCCGTAATTGAAATGGGGACAATTTGGTAGACTCGTGGGCTGTTCCTCGATGAACGGTCAGGATATGATCCACTATGTCCGGCCAAGGCCTCGTGTCTCTAAGTGCGATGTTCCGCTGAAGAGCGGTTTTGATGACCCGGTTGACATTTTCCACGAGGCCGTTTGATTCGGACATATGAGGGGCAGTATTCCGAATGGAGACACCGTGTGTGACCAGACTGAGTCTCCTTAGGACTTCCCCTCGGAATTCTGCCCCATTGTCTATTAGGATTTCCTCGGTGTCTTGATGCATTCCAAGGAAACGGTTGACGTACCGCACAATTTTTGCCGCCTGTCTCGTTTTACATGGATACACCTCGATCCATTTGGAGAAATGATCTACAAAAACGAGGAGGACTCAATACTCGCAGCTATTTGGACCACGGGGGACGACTATGTCTGTTGTGTCCATACTGACTTTTTTGAACGGTCGTTCGACCATTGTTGGCACAATGGACCGGGGAGGCTGAATCGGCGCGTTATCCGCCGCACGGACCGGGCAATTTTTTACGATGAATTTAACATCGTCCCTAATGTTCGACCAATACCACTAGTTTTTGTGAATGACCGACTCCGTAATTCAGACAACAAAATGAGTGGCGGTTTCCTCGTGGGCTGATTTAACCTAGTCGTATCTCATGAATGGATGAGATACAGACATCCAGATCCCACTCCCATCTATCTTTCGCTTTTCTAACCGTCCTTCGACCCATCTGTAGTCCCGTGCCCTTTCATTGGCCCGCCTCCGATCATCCTTAGTGAATTCTGGGAGGGAATTTCCAACAACGGTAGCTATCAGGGCGACATCTGTCCATATTTCGGCACGCCGAAATCAGCGTATCTTTTCTAACCCTTCGGGCGTGGCGTTGAGGAATCGAGCCTCCGTTGGGATCTTGTCGGTACGGCATAAGGGGCACAACCAAGTCTTGTTCGTGTTCTTACATTGGACGCAGGAGCCGTGGGCCCTAGAGACGCATCGCTCGCAATCTACCCATTCGACGTATCCTTCCCCACTAGGAGGGACCGAGTAAACTCGAGATATCGCTTCACGGAAGTAACCGAACTTGTCGGGTACGGAGAGAAAAGAAGAAGAGGAGATGGGAGATAGAGGGTCTCTGGAATTACCTTCTCCACCCGTCACCATGAGGCTATGTGTCACTTCTCGGTGGTTCGGGGGAGAATGGTCACTTCTCTGTACAATGGTCCCTTGGTCAGCTCTGACTCCTTCCATGGAGTGATTTCTTCTCCCTTGGCCACCTTGCTTGGTCGATGCAGTCGTGTCAGCCTGTCTACGTTTTCGTGTTTCTCCGTTTTCCGATGGATGATGTCGAAATCGTACTCTTGTAGCCGTACAACCCATCATCCAATCATCCCCGTATAGTTGGTGAGCCTCTTGAGAGCCAATAGGGGCTCATGATCCGTAACAAAGAGGAACTTTTGCCCATACAAATAGGGATGAAAATGTTGGATTCCCCAAACGACCACGTAGCATTCGCCCTGACGGGTCGATTCGTTCCGTCGTTCGTTTGGTACCGTTCGCGAGGCGTATTCGATGACGTGTTCCTGGTCGTCCTTCCCCTTCTGCGCTAGAATGGCGAAGATCGCCTCGGGCTGCCAATCCGTGATGAGTATAAACTGTCTCTCAGCATTGGGCCGAATCAAAATGGGTGCGAAGGCCAAGGCCTTCTTTAAAATGGTGAAGGCATGTTCATACTCAGCGTCCCAATTCAACGGCTGGTCCTTCCGCAGGAGGTTCGTCAGAGGCCGAGCGATTTCCACAAATCCCTTGATAAACCGACGGTAGTATGAGGTCAGTCCTAGAAAAGCTTGAACCTTCGTCGGTGACATGGGTGTGGGTGCGTCTCGAACCACCTCAACCTTCCTCGAATCCAGTTTCAAGCCCCCTCGGGTCACTACGTACCTTAGGAATAAGATCTCGAAGAGGAAGAATTCGTGTTTCTTCAATGCGATATTGAAACCAGCATCTCGCAGTGCCCCAAGTGTTCATTCGATGTATTGTGCATGTCCGTGAAACGACTCAGAGTACACCAGAATGTCGTCCATATACACAAAAACGCAAAAGTTAATCATTCCCTGAGTCAGTCGGATCTTGTTAACGAAATTCTGGAAGGTGACGTTCATTGCTCTCTGGAAGGTAGCTGGCGCATTGCATATTCTCATGGGGCAACGAACCCACTGTCAGGTGCCTTCGAACAACACAAACGCCGTTTTTGGTCGGTCCTCCTCCTTAACCAGGGTATAATGAAACCCATGGCGGAATTCGAACCTACTAAAATAGTTGGCACACCCAATCACATCCAACAAATCATCAATCCGGGGAAGGGGGTACATGTCTTTGATCGTGATATCATTCAATTTCCTGTAATCAATACATATGTGAATCAACCCGTTCTTTCTTAGAACCAGAACCATACGGAATGACCAGGGTCTTGTAGCTGGCTCGATCCATCCGATCGCCTCAAATTCTCGGATTTGTTCCAACGCCGGTTTCCGTTCCGTGAGGGAGTATCGGTACGGTTGGCGGATGCGTTCTGGTTTGGATTTCGTGTTGGATAACTACGGACAGTCCGATGTTCGTGTCCTTGACACTATTCGCCCCTTGATACTCAGACAGGATGTCGGCAATAAGGCGATGAGTTTCATCGGATAAGTATTGGGGCACGTGTAGTTCATGAAGCTGTCCGTGGACGCTAACCGTCACTTGTTTTGTGCAAACCTTCGTACCATTCCTTGGCGGGGGACACAAAATGAACGAGTTGTCCGATCGCCAGGAGAACACCGTGGCGACCATCTGAGTGTTTTCTTCTCGGATCGCCACGGGTTCCTTTGCCGTAATGTCGTCTTCGATGTCTCGGGGGCTTACGACCTTCTCGGGAATTTTGATCCCAATCTCAGAAGGCGGGAGACCGCCACGCCCACAGGATTCCAGAGTTTCCCTCTTGGCCTGTCGCAGCAATAAAACCTCCTTTCCTGTTGAGAGCAAGGAACGAGGTAATCCCGTAATATCACAAAAGGCTTTCTTGTCACAGTATCGAGGGAGGAGTGGGGTGGTGTCTTCATATAAAGTTCGAGGGGGTTCCCAAGAGTCGGTCATTCGAGACACTTGTACTAGTGGTTCTCCCAAGATTAGAGCCCGCGTCCGTCGGAGGTTTCGTTCCGTGAAGGCGAATGCCTTCGTTGTTTGTTGCCAAACCGGGTAACGAACCAGTTGGTGCGCCATGTCCAAGATCGCGGGTCTCCTCTCCACTGTCAGAAGTATTAGGTGAAGACTCGGGCCCTTTTTCCCTAGTGTCTAGTACGTTAGTAAGCTCCCTCCAGGTGATGACATGGAGTGATCCCCCAATTTCGGAGGGGGGCTTCCGAACTGTAGGTAACATTGTTTGAAGAGTAAGTCGCATCGGAGTAACGTATGGTTTTCCACCCGTATTCTGAGGACAATCGATCGCCTGTCGAAATCTAAGTTGGTTTATATCACGGTGAGGGTCGGCAGTCCGATAAGGATATCGTACATATTCACATTCAACACAACGACGTCCCCCAAGGCATGGACTTTTCCCAATTAGAAGGCGACATTTGTCATCCTTCCCACCACCTTGATTTTATCTTCCTTAGCGGAGATAAGAATGTCCCCTTCGGTTAACGAGATCAAAGCTTTCTTTCTTCCCGCTCGTTCCACCACCTTCAGGGAGACGTTTAAAACCGAGGCCCCTGAATCGATGATTGTGTTGTACGGGATTCCCCAGACTTCTACGTCACATTCCGCGGATTTCCACGGAATAGTCTTGATACGTAAGAAATGGTCGTCTTTTTGGATCAGTCCCAACCGTACCGGATTTGAGGTACTGGGAACATCGGGTTTGTCCTCACAGATGGGAACTTTTCCTTTGACGGTTGTTAGCTTAGCAAGTGCAAACCGTTTTCGGTTCGCCTTGCAATGTTGCGGCATTCGCTCATTCGCCTGTTCCGATATAGACAAGAGATGTCCAATTCGGTGATCCAGTGCTCGGACGATGTCCAATACGTCAATCTCCCCCGTAATGAAGGTGGGGCCCCTAGACTCCATTTGTCCGAGGGATGGCCTCCATTATGTTACTTTGCGTTCTTCATTCGCGGGACGGATAACCCCAATCATTCCCAGCCCCGGGTAGCCCAGCTAGATGTATTGGTCGAGCGGGATAAGCTCCGCAGCTTCTTCGGTAGAAATTATCGCACTCCCCCCCCCCTCTACGTCTTCCACCATCGTACCTACCCTCCCTGGTCCGTTGGCCACGGGTGCGGCTGCCGCAGGGGCTTCTCCTATTTGGGCTTGTGCCAGTCGGTTGGGGCAGTCCCGGGCTATATGACCAGGGTGGTGATACGTGTAACATCCATCCATTCTTACGCCAGCATTGGCTACAACGCGTCCCATGACTTGGCCGAGGGCTACTCCCAGGGCCATCGGTGCATCTCGAACAGCAATGGGGCGCATCGATCGCATCAAAGACTTTATTCGGGTATTGTGCTCGCGCTGCTCTTTCGTGCTTTCCTGCATCAGATTAACTAACGTCCGTGTCAGTTCTAAGATTGTGCTTGATTCGTTTGGCTTAATAGTCGTGTCAGGAGGAGACATAGGTGTGATTATTACGGGCGGTCATGGGTTGCGTCTGTCATCGATCTTTTAACTCCCACTGTTCTAGATAGGTGACGGGGCCGGAGACAAAGCCTATGTTTTCGAATTTGTTTTGGAGCGCGGCTAACTCTGCTTTCGCCCTAGCCAATTCCGAGGAATCTCCTTCCTTAGCATGGTCTTCTCCTTCTAGGAAGCTAGCGGTAAACTTTCGCTCCATCTTTTCTGTCCCGTCCATGATCTGTTGCATGGTGTGGTTGATGGGGAAGAATTACTTTCGCAATTTCGATTGCATTGCACGACTTCGAAGTCCGTCAATGAACAAATCCTTTCCGACCTTTTCGTCTCTTTCGGATTTGACGAACAACCTGTAGAACCTACTGCGATATTATGTGACTGGCGTGAGGGGTTTCTGGACTTGATCCGTGATCATAAAGAATGCTTGTTCGGGGTGTATATAATCGAAAAGGTGCAAGAAGTCCCTCTCGAAGGTCGGAAGGTCCACCCAAGCGTAGGTGTTGAATCAGTGGTGCGCGTCCCCTCCCAACCGGGCTGGGATATTAATCCTGGCCTCATCAATATCATACTGTTGAGCACGTTGTGTAGCTAGTCATGCCCCAGCCAAGTGATGTGTGGGATCGAAGAGATGCAAATCAGGTGGGCCGGTGGGTGCTCAAACTTGGACCAGTGGCGCGGGGATAGGAGCACCACCTTGCTGTACATTAGCGTTTTGCGCTTGATTAATGTTTATGTTGGCAACCTGTCGACTTGTCGATCTACTCCCAGTTATTATTGGGTCGCGTCCGGGCGCGTTCCGCTGCCTAGGTCGTCCTCTGTTCGCCAGATCTGTCTACTTTGGGGGCCTACCCGCCTGGCTATCCTTGAGTTTGCCACGTGTTGGCTGCAATACCGACCTCACGCCCAGCGCGACTTCTTGTTCGGAGTGAGAGTGGGCCAGGAAGTGCGAGAAAGGGGGTGTGCCAAGGATTTTAGGAAAGTGGGGGTGGAGTCCCAGATCGAAACTGAGATCTTATGTGCCAAGCTTCAGGGATATGAATGCAAGTGGGTAGGCAAGCGACAGGGTTTTGTCTTAGGCTTCGAGGAGTGAGGCAATCTCCTCCGTTGGTCCCGTCGTCTGGGGCGGATCTGTATTATGTGTCCTCTCGGGACACTATGGCTATCTTGTTGGTTCAATACTTTCGCTAACGAGTATCGCAGAGCTTTAAATCAGACGCGACCGTTCTCAGCCGAAGGTTGTTCTCCCGTTGTTCAGCTTCCGAGCGGGTTCGTCGAATGAAGTCCAACGCTCGGTAGGCGTGGTCTTGCAGGCACTCAGAGCATGGGGGTTGGGGTCAGTAAGGGGCGAGAGCCTGCCAAGGGGCAACGGTCAAGTTGTGGAAAGGCAATATACGGTGATAAGGCGGGAACTCGATCTCCAGGATAACAATGTCGGGTTCAATGACGATCTGACACGTGTGTGGGCTGGGGTATTCAGGGAGGTGGGAAAAACGTTCCAAGGTCTGACTGATATCCCACTCACAAATATGCTCGGTTCTCGTTGGGTATGGAAATTCCAAAGGCTCCACCCTCGATCAGGCAGACAGACACGCGTGCTCCCAATACTCCTGGAACTCACGATCCCCCAGGCACTCGTGGTCAGCGATTCGAAAAGGTGTTTCGATATTCATACTGCATACAACTGTGGTGCCCTGCCGTGGGAAAAGAAGGGGGCGAGGGGCCGGATCGGGGGCAGGTCCTGCAGACACTCGTCTACGCGACGGTCTTCTTCGGTTGGGCGTACATGTGGGTGCACAGGATCTTCCGTCGATCGTCAGGGGGAATTGTCGGTGGTTCGCAGTCTCTGGCACATGTACTTCGACCTGTCGTCCCGAAGATGCCGCTGACCGACTTTACCATGAAACAAGCATCTAATCAATTAGCATGCTCATCCTTATAACATTCATACGGAGAAACGACAAACACTCATGCATCAAACTTTCAGTTGCTCGCTAGCCAGAGAACATTCATGAACCAGTGCAAATAGTCAATCAATCAAATTGACAACTCGAATAGAGGGAGGAAGGGGTGGGGAAGGGAATCACACATCAATTCATTAAGAAAAAGAAATGTCTGAGAGTGGTCGATCCAATAATAAAGGACGACTCGCGTCACACATCAAAATTACTCAGAAGAATCGATGAAAAACACCATTCCAACACGTTCTCTCTCTCTCTCTCTCTCTCTCTCTCTCTCTCTCTCTCTCTCTCTCTCTCTCTCTCT
>BFEA01000106.1:2174584-2189098 GCA_003427395.1 Chara braunii | reverse complement strand
CCCCCCCCCCCCCCCCCCCCCCCCCCGGGGGTGCCCCCACCCGCCCCGCCCCGACCGACACGTCGCGCCGGCCAGCCACACTATCGGCCCTCTCCACCCTCGCTCCACCCGACCGGCTCGCCACACCTCCGAACGCCTCCCAACGGTCCACCCGACTGACCCGCCACGCGACTGCCCCACTCCGACGGGCAACAGCGGGCGTGGCCTGTTCGTTGGGCCGGCGGTTTCCCACCACACCTGCGCGCCGCGCTTTCGCACCACCCTTTTTCCCTTGCCTAAGCCCTAGGGCCTCCGCGAACCGCCACGGCCAAATTCCTCGCGCCGTAAAAAAATAATAAGGGTTAGACATGGTAATTGAGATGTTTTCCTCGATAAGTCATTAGTCCATTATTATTCCGATTATTGATTTTATTTCCCAGACAAAAGAGCTTAAAGATTTGACTCTCTTCATGGTTATGCAATCTTGGTGATCTGAGATTGAGGTTGGAAGACAAGCAAAAAAATTTGAGCATCATTCAAATACGGGTGTGTCGATAATGACCCCGACTACTGTCTGAGTGGTGTTTACCGTTAACAGTACACAATGCCTCGATGGAATAAGGCACGCCACCAACTGCGCCGTATAGCCGACCCAGATTTGGTCCGCTGACTTAAACTTGGTCCACCGCGCTAAATTGAAGCGGGCAATTAATCGATGATGCATGACTCAAAATCTATTGATTATCCCTTCACACTCAATGAATCGGGTAAAACTAAGGCAAAAGTTGTTTCTTAATCATATCTTATGCTTTGATTTACTGGCTAGTCACGTAGGGTACCAGGAGCTTTGTGAGAATAATGCACATATCATACATCTAACACTAGTTCTCAAGCACCGGTGTGGGTTATAATTAGCGATATTGGGTACAATATACGGACGGTGACTTCGCCTTGTAATGCTTGAATGTTGTATAAGTGCGGGCGGATCAATGGCGAGGTTCCATTATAAATGAAAACCAGTGATATCCTCCGAACTTATCGAAACGTTGACCACTCAGTAGCACTATCGTGTCATCCGTATTGGTCAGGTCACCCGTAGTGGGCCAGCTTGCCTGCTAAGCAACGATTTATATGAACTGAGCTCGTTATTGATGACCTTCTAGGCACCCTATTTTTTGGAAGAGCCATAATCGTATCACTTTGTACGAGTTTTCAGAATGATAGGGGATATTGCTAGCTCCAGCCTGTATGTCCCGTGGATGGAGTACACTGCTTGCTGTAACATGAGTGTTATTCAAGCCGGCCATATATCCAGTGACACTTCCACCCAGTATTGAGTCGGGAGGTTGTGACTGTTATGCAACAGTACTATGACTATTAAACTTTCTTTAATATCTCGTATCCTGCTTATCATGAAAAGGTTTACAACACATAGCTTATTCTTGGCCGATGAGACAAGAAGAAGGGTCCTTGCATAAAATCTTCAAATGGGGGAAAGGAAGATGAGACAATATGTAGGGAACTCCATACTCTCTACCTAGACAGAGCAAAATGAACTACTGAGAATGATTACAGTTTATTGTTGGAAATGCGACAGCTAGCTTCAGCCTTAAGGGTGCTCAACAAATTGTAAAGGAAAACGTACAATTCAAGGCTTGAGGCAGTTGTTTTATACCTATCTAAGGACTATCAATTTACAAACCGCCTCTGTTTTTCCTTCTTTGCCCGACGTTCATCAAGAATTCAACTCCTGAAACGAGAAAAGAGATCATGAAGGATGAAGAAACCCTAGTAGTGAAAAACGAGATTAATAAAAATAGACATGAGAAGTGGGGGATTGAAGCTAGTCAAAGTATGAAGTTTCAAAAATCGATCATGAGAGAGAGTGCGGTCTAGAAAATTGAGAAGGAAAAATACATTGAGTACGTGTTTTATTTTCATGATCAAAATGACAAGTTGCACAATATTGGTTCATCCCTAGAAACTGTTGAGCAAGTTAGGACCAAACTCAGATAAAAATGATCCCTTTCTCAAAATGTCATATCAACGAGTTGGGAGGTAAGCGTCAGTTTGCAATCAGATTTTACCTTAGCATCCAGTTGGCAGTGGATGGTAGTCAAAGTTGAAGCACACACCAAGTTGTTGAAAATCATAAACATCATCAGTGACCCTCAATCAAAGTTCATTATCATCCGACCCTTTTGTCATCAGAAAGATCAACTGCAACCAGACAGTTTTCAGCAAGAGCAAGCAGTTGGTGGACTCTTCATCAGTGAAATCTGCAGTCAGTGTTAATTGTCACTCATTTATTCCTAAACCAAGATCAACCAATTTGTATCTTCATTAAGGATAACCTGATCTGATTCAGATGTCTGTCTCAACACACGAGTATGATTCAATCATTCCCGATTAGTGAGTCAGTGCTGGCCAGTCTCAATAAGATAGCCCTCAAAGATGCAGTTCAGTATCAATACATGAGTGCAATTGGTTTCTGACAAAAGAGTCTGTCAATCTTTGTTTTTTCTCACCAAGTTCGCAGGTGGTGTCATTCATGACCCGAGACTCTATGTGAAGAAAGGTAAGGAAACCCAGGAGCACTATGATTCAGTATGGATGGCAGCAGCCAAGTATCTTGAGGATAGAGAGCGAGAGCTTGCTGAGAGCGGTACAAAGTTGATCCACAACTTTGGACCCAAGCTATACTTTGATTATCCCAGGTCTCCAGTTCCTTTCCTTCTTACAAATGGTTCTTGTTGGGATGACTTGGTTGATTTAACTAAGAGGTATATTTCATTTGCAAAGATTGATTATGAGGCAGTGACCGAACAAACAAAGTTTCGGCATCTCAGACGGGGGATTTTCTCCCAACTATACCTTCCTACCCTGTGGGAGAAATTTTGTGCTATGGTTGACTTCCGTATCATGGGACTTGGATGAAAGTGCTAAGAACTTGCAAGCTTTATGGTTCGAAGCATAAGAGACGCACAACCAAATGAGAGATTGACGATGAGGCTTTAGAGGGACGAGTGAGGACTCTTGACGAGTGTCGGTCATGCTTATTCATCTGTACTTTATGAAATTATTATGAGTTCTCACTTTTCCCTCATCTATCTGCCCATATCTTGAGTCGGCCAGTCCTGTTTCATTTGCATTATCTTTGTTTGACAATTATGCTTCCTGACGGTCCTGTCGCAGTTCTCAAAGTTAGTAAGTTGGCAGAATTGATACATGCATGACACACTCAAATTCCATTATTATCTTTTGCATGATCTTTGCTATTCCGAATCAAAATAAAAGATTCATAAGACTAGGGACCGGCGAAGACCGTAATTGAAGGGTCTCGCTCGAAGCCGGATGCATACAACACGAAGGGATTTGCATTATTTAATTTATTGCAAAAATTCTACAAAATCTTGCGTGACAGTCTGTTGGCTTTCTGGTCGCCAGAAGTAGCCCGACTGAAAAAAGTGTGACATCGGCGCCCTGCTATCCGGGAGGTTGCCTTGCTGTGTGACTAGGTGTTGCTAGTAAGCTTCCCGACAAGCATTGCAACCCCCCCTTCCCTCAGGGATTGGGGGGAGGGACGCCCCGTAGTAGGACCCCATTTGTAGGCAATGAGGGCTGCAAGGGATAGGCTGAATCTTTCACTCGTATTCTCCCCCTTTTTCTCTTGGATGTACAAATACGCTTGCCGGTCATAAGCAACTGGACTGTTGCCCCCCAGAATAGAAGGGTTCTGTGAATTTTGGGGAAAAAAAAAAAAAAAAAAACACACTGTATGGCTGGCGGCCAATATAGCCACAAATGGTGAAGAACCCTCAACCATCCACAGTCACGGTTTGCCGACGCGCACCGCATTCAAAGGTGGGCATAGAAATTCAGTCAGAACGCTGAGAGCAATTAACCGCCCCCCCCCCCCCCCACACACAACAAAACAAAAAAAAAAAAGTACTCCCAGTGTGAGTACTACGCTCTTAGAAAAGAGGCTGGCACATTGTCTGGGAGTGGTGCTGTGCAATTGATTGGTGCTGTGCAATTGATTGGAGAACTGTGAGATTATGCTTTGTTGTACCTTCCGTGGCACAGTGTGACAGACATGCGGCTGCATTTCCCACAATGGTGGGACTGGAAGACTTGAGGCAATCTGCAGTCGCACCAATCAGATCTTCACTTCTGGCGATGTATCTCCTGCCGACCTCTTCCCAGAAGATATACGTTTATTACGTCAACCAACCAACCAAAATAATCAATCAATCAATCAATCAAGAGAATCGATTAGTCGTAACATTCAATGAATTAGTCATAATAATCAATCAATTAATCAACAAAAAAGCGACAAAACAGTGATAATTAAGAGAGAGAAACACCAAAGAGCAGAAATATTTCGCTTTCTTTCTTTCTTTCTTCCTTTTTTTTTTTTTTTTGAATAATTTAAGAGAGAAACACCGAAGAGCAGAAATATTTTGCCTTCTTTCTTTCTTTCTTCCTTTTTTTTTTTTTTTTTTTTTTTTGAAAGCCTTTTTGCAAGTCCCCTATCCCGGCAGTGGTAGGAGAACCGCCAGAATTAAGGGTTTGGCCAGCAGGCTGCTCCATCTATTGGTGGGGAGCGGCACCTGCTGGAAACCGGGTCCAGCATCCCTGGGAGACTGCAATGCAATATCATATGTCGGGGTCACAGCCATTAGTTATGTAGTCACAGCGGCACTTTTCCCTCCTCCGATTGAGGTCTGTCGTCGGTCCTGACGTAGTCCCATTACCGGAGGCGCCAAGCTGCTGCTTTTGGCCCATGTTCCGTATCTGTGGTTCCGTCTTGCCGCGTGCTAGGAATCTGCAGCCCTTCCCCGAAGAATCTTACACAGTGTCACTTTGGAGCGTGTGGGGAGTATGCCTCTTCAGCCTTGAGCCAGGCTACCACAGGTGATCATGCAGTTGCTAGCATCTTCCCCCTACACAATTAAGAATTCATCCACTTCCCGATGACCCTCTCAAACCCGTCAGCGTTGGGATCTGAGCCAGGACACCGGCAGCAGCTGTGCAGATGGTAGGTCTGAACCGAGAACTCGTTCTCCCTCCCAATTTCTGTCGGTCTCCTCCCCTCAAGCTTATAAACCCTAAACCCTTGGGACTTTCAGGTCGTGACCCTCATCTTCAGACCGACGTCTATCCTCCCTTCGGGCCGGAGATCGTCGCATCTGAACCCGAGTCATTCCTGCGTCCACTGTTCATTGCCATTGTGTCTCCCATCCGCCGGTACTCCGCAGTTGTTCCGGTGCCTTACACAGTCTGAAGCCACGTTCCCGTTGTCCCCAGCAGGTGGTTGGAAAGGCGGGAGGGGGTAAGGTGGGGGAGAAGGGGAGGGGGAGAGGGGGAGGACGAGAGGGGGAGGAGGAGACAGGGAGGTTGGGACGGGGGGGGATGGGAAGGCGGCCCTCAGGCACGTTGGGCATGATCGGTGCGGCAGGGTGACTGTGGTGGCAGTGGGGCAGGCGGCACGGGGGACGGGAGGAGGACAAAGTTGGGTTGAAGGTAAGGGACTTGGGTGGTCAGAGAGAAGGGTCTCCTTTGCCATCCAGGTTCCGCGCTCCTCCACAGTTTCCATGTGATGTTGAGGGTGGCATCCAGTTCTGAGAATATTCGGTTAGGATCTTGCCAAATCTGTGCGTAGGAGTCTTGGATGGCTTCCATGGCGGGGGGGTCTTTTTCCTCAAGAAGGTAACGTTTTATCGTCTTCCATGCTTCCCAGGTCCTGGTCCTGATCTGTTCTTCAACAACTTGTTGTGCCTGCTGCAGACCGAATTGGTGCTCCTTTCTTTCAAAGGAGCATCTGGCTCTCCAGGCCAACATGAGGACGTGCAACCGTGTGTACGAGAACAGGTTGGTCGCAAATGGGGACGAGTGTGCCAGCAGTTGGCAGTTGTCGCCCAGGAGCAGAAGGCCCAGGCCCCAGGGGATGTGACAGCCCGTGAGGGAATGTAAGGCGGCATCCCACCACTGCCACAGTTGTGTGACCATCAGACATGACAGCAGGCAGTGTTCAAGGGTCGCACGGGCCAGCATCTGAGTCCTCCCGCAATATGCACAGATGGGAGACAACTCCCCTTTCTGTTCTAGATCTGTTCTGGAGACAAGCCAGTCGGGGGTGGGGAGGCAGCGGTGCAGGATCTGCCACTGAAAAGACCTGTGATTCGTTGGCATGATCTTCGCAAATCTGGACCAGGTGAAAGATTGTGACAGTTTCGGTCAGGTTGTTGTAGCGGTCTATGCTCAATTTTTCTGAAGTACTACGAAATTTAAAACTTTTTGCGCTACTTTCAATGTATCTATCGTCCCCACATCCCTCTCCGTCTTGTGGCATGGATGGATGACTTGTGCTACTGTCTTTCACTCACACGCTGGATTGCCGATGCGGATGCTATGTCCGTGCTGCAGAAGCGTGGACTCTACTTTCCTTCACTCACTCCTTAGAAATAGAGGTACAATACTCCACTGCTTAAAATTCGAACTCTATCCCGATCAGGTAGTGAGTGGTCCCTATACATTCAAAATTCAAAGCGTGCGAACACTTGTAATGTACGTGGCTCAGAATGGGTCCCTGTACATCCGAAAGTGGCCCATAGTCAGTCGAACAAAGAATCAGAAGTTGTGGCTGTAAAGACACCCTCTTGATTCTTGATACTCAGCTGAACAAATAAACAGGAAATCGGATATCGCCAAAACTGTGTCTTAACAAAAAAAAAATAAAAAAATCGTGTGGCTAACACTGGCTATAAAGGGGTACATTCTCTTTCTTTTCTGTCAAATGAAGAAATAGCCAGGGAAAAAAAATGGGAAAAAAAAAGGCCAGGAAATCTGAAGTCAGTTCAGATAATTGAAAGAAAAAACGGGAAAAAAAAAAAGAAAGGGTGGCTATAAACTTATAAAGGTTCAATCTCTTTCTTCGATACCCAAGTGAAAGAAATAGCCAGGGGTGAGGTCCCACTAGCAAAGAGGATTGGACTGAGAGTCTAAATCTCGATGCCTTTTTTTTTTTTTTTTTTTTTTTTTTTATTTATGAACAACCCGAGGTAGTGCCAGGGGTGCTGATAAGAACAGACACCACTATCACTGTCGGGGAGGCTCCGTCTATTGGTGGGGAGCAGCATCTGCTGGAAATCGGGTCCAGCGCCCCTGAACATCGAAGTTGCTTATTTTCCAAAACATCCGGTTGTAGCTACTGCCCGCTGCGAGGAACGCTCTCAAAATAGGGAATTTGACCGATAGTCCCCACGACAACTCAGTACCCTCAGCGGGTAGCCTACATGACAAGGTTAGATAGGTGGGGCCTGTTTCTTATTGTACATGTTCTCGAGCTCCAAATCCCGTCGGGGCTGCATGTGATTCCCAACCCTGATTGGAACTCCTTCATTGCGATGGCTCTACCTCCTATCAGGAATTGCAGAGTGTCAATCTTGACTCTCCCCTCCCCTTAGGTCTGACAAGCTCTACCAATTCCGCTAATTGCTGCCCCCCCTTTTAGACTTGAGCCTCCAGTGATCAGCTAGTAATCAGCCTTTCTTTTATTCAATTGTCAGAGTGGCAGTCTCCGAGGAGGCTCTCTTCTAACGATGTAGATACAGCCTGTGTTTCCGGGTTGGTGCCATTGCTGTCTGTTCCCTTCTGTAGGCTCGGGCCTTGAGCTTTCTTTTGTCCGCTATCGTTGTGATTTGTCTTTGTTGCACTTGCAGTGATGATCTGATCCCTGTACCGGTTCACCCTGGATTGCCGCTTACGTGTTGACCGTTGTCGCCGATGCCGCCATGTCTGAGACAGGTGTGGTGGAGGAAGATTGGGGGGGGGGTAGAAGGGAGCAGGCGAACAGGTGAAGTTGGAAGGGGTGGGACAGGGTGGGCGGGGTGGGAGGGTCGGATGAGGGGGTCATTTGTGACCAGCACAAAATTAGTCGGGAGATAGGGAACTTCGAACTCCGCGAAAGGCCTGCGTTTCCATGTAGGTTCTGTGGCCCTCCATGGCTTCCATTGAATATTGAGTGCTGAGTCCAAATCTGAGAAAATCTTATTCGGGTCCTGCCATAGTTGGCGATAGTTGTCAGTCATGGTTTGTCCGAGTTCGTGATCTTTCTCTTCTCGAAGGTCTCGTTTAAAGGATTTCCAGGCTTCTTGTGTGTGGGACCTGATGGCATCTTCCACCGTCTGTTGTGCTTGCTGGAGTCCAAATCCGTGGTCTTTTCTTTCAAAGGAGCATCTGGCTCTCCAGGCCAACATCAGGACCTGCAGTCTCATGTAAGAGAAGAGGCTAGTTGCAGACGGGGACCATTGGGCCAGTAGATGTTGATTCATGCCAAGCAACAAGAGACCCAGATCCCATGAATTCAGACCGGCTTATTCTCCGCTAGAGAGGAGAAGGAAGCGCGCTAGCGCTACGCGGCCCGCGACCAGCAAGGCCTGACCGCCAGGACCCTCGCACGTGCTCGGGGACTCACTGTCCCCCGGGCCTTGAGCACCCGCGTTCCCCAGCCGCCCAGGATGGGGTGGCAACGCCACGTGGACCACGTGGGGTGTGGTGACGCCAGCGCCATCTACGCGAGGAGAAGCTTCGTCCAAACAACATCAGCGGGAGTGGACAAGCGACAGTGATGAAGAAATCTGCACACCCCTCCTGACCTGCAGCACCAAACACCACAAGAGCCGCCAACAGCACAAGAGCAGCCCCCCCCTCCTCCGACAGGGCATGAGTGAGTGTCGGCAGCAGAGATGGTTAAGATGTACAAACGACAGATAGAAGAGGCGCCCGTGATTATGCAACACAACTTTGAGAACCTACCGCTGGAGCTTCTTCGGGAAGCAGAGGAGGTCTTTGATGGATGGGACGACCAGTTGCGAGCGAGCGTCTTTTTGCAACCACAAGATAGCCTTGCCAACGGCCAGGTTTCCGGTGACATTCAGGAGTGCATTACATCGTTGGGCAAGCTACGGACGATTTTGGTATAACAATGGGGCATAATCAGCATCGACAACTGGCAGGTGGCTGAGGAAGGCCTGCAGGATGATGCCGACCACGAAGTTGTGACGACAAAGGATCATGACTCATACAACGCTCATAATAGTGATGGGCCTGACGACTATATGACTAAAGCACAGACAACTGAAGTGACAAATGATGTGATTCCACATGAGCCTCGGACCAAGGAGGAAACAAACCTCCTCTGTGGTCAAAGGCGAGAACGGATTAATAATCAGCACCTATGGGGCATCAACATGCTTGATAAATGTGGGCAAGTATATGGTCAGCACCTATGGGGCATCGTCATGCCTGATGGATGGGGCCAAGTACATGGCAACGATGGCATGACAAACGCGGCAGCCTCCCATATCGTTGCAATGATGAATACCAAGGAGGTCCATCTACCTCAATTTGACCGACACTCTGCCCTGTGGTTAGGTAACAACGGGCAAGGTGGGGAGCCCGCTCTTGTAACAGTTTGCAGGGTGAGTGAAGGGCACCAATCCAAAGGTAAGTGCACTACGGGTGACATGCTGAGCAGAAAGGGTTTCCCTTGCACCCCTCCTCTGCTGGGTGTCATGGCGGCTTTCTTATGCGATCTTTGAGAGGTTGACAACGGGGCGATCCGGTGTTTCTTTTTCGAGGGAATTTTTTTAGGGTTGCTGCTCGAGATTGGGTCGATGAGGGTTTGAGGGTCATGTTGGATGGGGGTGGTGTGGTTACGAGGGATTTGGGGTGATGGGTGGGTGAGATTAGGAGTTGGCTAGTGGTGTGAGGTGGTCGGGTAGAGGAAAGGAAATTCCCTGTGGAGTGATTTCCCCCTTGCTTTCGAAGCGAGGACCGATTTGCACTTTGCTCCCCGCCTCATCAGCTCATCATCCCTCCCGTAAGTGCACAGTGACGCCTGTTAAAATTTTAGAAACGCAGCTGCATCCTGCTAGTCGTGGACACTGACCTAGGGTTTTTAGCAATTCTTCGGGCTGGGGGATGACCAGGAGATAATTAGGATAATATGAAGATACCGGGAAAGAGCAGCCCTAAGATGGAAATTGAAATAATATGAACAATGCCTATGAGAGTGGGTGCTCTGCTTCGTCTTGATACTATTTGATCCGGTTGCTTGTTAGTTGGCAGGATCCATACATCAATTAAGCTCGCCACACACCATAGAATGATTTAGAAGCATCTGGAATAGCAAGGAGCATCCGGGATCAGGGTTTTATGGCTTGAGTAACGTTCGCCTCTAGGAGTGCTCTTGGGTCAAGAGGGGGCCTGGGGAGTTTGCTCTCAAAGGAATGGTGGTTCCTGATTGTAAGTCTACCATGTGGCAGGGACGTGGTGGAACCGCTTAGGTTGTAGGACTGTGGAAGGGCTGTGTGGTTGAGCTGTTAAAATAGACGGGCAGTTAATCCCCTCTGTGGAGGGCAATCAATGTTGTCCAGTGCCTTTTAATTACAACCTATAACTGAAACTGATATAACTATGGCTTCTTGCAGTGAATGTTAAGGGACGCTGGATCCGATTTCTAGCAGGTGCAGCTCCCCACCAATGGAACGAAGCCATCATGATGGGGAATGGGAGGGGTGTCTGCTCTTATCAGCACCCCCACCATCACCGCCGCCAATGTGTTTGAAAAAAAAAAAAAAAAAAAAAAAAAAAAAAAAACCCAGGTCCCATGGAATATGTGTGTTTGTGAGAGAGTGGAATGTTGCATCCCACCATTGTCAGAGTTGCTTTACCATCGGGCAAGCCAGCAGGCAATGTTCCATTCTAGCTCTGGCAGGCAGCGACGCCCGCCCACAATGTGTGCAAATGGGAGACAGCATCCCTTTTTGTTTCAGGTCTGTCCTTGAGACAAGCCAATCGGAAGTGGGGAGGCCACGGTGCAGAATCTGCCACTGCAGAGATCTGAGGTTGGTAGGCACGATCTTAGAGTACTTGGCCCATGGCAGGTGGAGCAGCAAGTCGAGATCTATTGGCGAGTCTCGTGCCCATCTTTGTGATATCGTTTGGTTGATTGGCAGTGCCCGTCGCGAGGCTCTGTAAGCCCCCTTTACTGCATATTCCCACGCGCGCATGGGTGTTGTGCCCGGCCATTCCCATTCGTTCGGATCAAACGGCAATCTGGCAATCGGGACTGTGGACTCGTACACGAAGAAGCCGTTGTCCGAGTCTCCTACTACTCTAATGAGCATCAACCCTTCCCACATTGTAGTCGCCTCTAGGTCATCATTCCTTGTCAATTTGGAGAGCTTGGCCCCCGACACCTGAATTTTGTGAGCCTGTAGAGTACACCTCCCTTCGTCATTATGTGTTACCTTGTATACCACCCGGGGAGGGACAAATCTTCATATCTTATTACCCCGTTTTCTAGCAGAACCGTGGGACCCTGTGCGAGGGCCAACCTCCAAGCCAAGGGGAGAGCTTCCCTTAGTTGGAGCATTTTGTTTTCCACGTTCTTTGCATGTTTCAGTTTACGTTGCAGCTGGTTCGTCGTGGCCCAGTCAGCTCTTGTCGGGTCTCAGAAGTCCCCTACCGCGAAAACACCTTCCTGGCCCATGTGAGCCATGGTGAGTTTGTTGTTAGTTTTAAGGGGGTGCCCTCGTGGTCAAGGATGTAAGGGTTTCTAAAGAGAGGCTGGTGACACACATCCTGCCATCTGTTGGGGGGTCGTTTCTGCTGTGGACCACACCTCCTCCAGAGCTTAATCATATTAGGCCATAACGGGTCGTTGTTGATGTCATTTGTGGTCACTTGGGCCGGAGTGTCCCCCTGTCTATGGTGTGGGGGAGTTGGGAATGTCCAATGTTTATTCGTTAGCCATTGGAAGGCCTGCACTAAGTGTTTGCTGTACAAACTAGGGCCAAGTTGGCAATTTGCAGGCACACCGAGGGGCCCCATGAGATGTCATTGCCTGTCAACAGTCTGATGAGAACTTTAAAGATCAGGGCCTCACTTTCCCCGCCCGGATCTAATATTGCCAATCCCCCATTGGTTCTTGGTTGTGTGAGGACCTCCCAACTCACCCGGTTCACACAGTCAGACGTGGTTGCACTGTTCTTCCACAAATAATTTGTGAGTGCCTTTCCGGGTCTGGTGCTCTGCTGCTTCTTTAGCGGCCAGACTGCTAGTTTGTACCAGATGGCTACGAGAATAGCGTTGTTAATTGCTAAGGCACGACCTACCAACGAGGTATGAAGCCCCTCCCATTTTGTCAGCCTATCGATGACTATATCCACTAGTACGTCACTATGATCTGGCGGCGGGCCCATTGCCGTGAGTCACAGCCCTAGGATCCTTATGGCGTCTTCCTTCTAGGGCAGCGTTTGCGGATGGAACCACCACCCTTCCGTTTTCGAGCCCCAATTGATTTTCATGTTTGTTGCCCATGAGAACAGGTGTATCACCTGAGTGAGAGCTCTGAGACTATCCGGATCTGCCCTTACGAGGACCGTGAGATCATCTGCGAACAACGATGTCACTGGAACCAGATGTTGGGGGAGTTCCGGGATGGCCACTTTGGCGATGTCGGGGTGAGCTTTAATTAGCGAGGTCAGGGCTTCCATTACAATCACAACTAGCAAGGGCACGAGTGGATCGCCCTGCCTCAATGATCTTTGTAGTTAAATTGGCGGTGAGAGATGGTCATTGAGCATGACGTTTGTAGAAACTGATCGATGAAGGATCCGGATCCAGTGGGTAAAGGCCGGTCCAAAATTCATCTTGGTCAGGCACATGTCAAGGAAGTCCCAGTCCACATGATCGTAGGCTTTCTCGAAATCTATGAACAGGATAGGCTGGATAGCCGCCCGAACATTGCGCTGGCAGGCATATTTAATGGTTTAATTGACCAACAAGATATTATCTTGGATATTGCGGTTGGGCATAAACCCAGCCTGGTCCGGGTGTATCAACAACTTCATGAATGGGATCAGGCGATTGGTAAACGCCTTGGCGACCATTTTGTAAGGAACGGGCAAAAGGGTGATGAGTCTGTAATTTCTTATGTCCTTTTTATCCCCTTTCTTATAAAGGAGCATGGTGACTCCCTGACCCATCATGCCCCCAAATGAGCTCTCTTTTTGGACTGCCAGAATGTATCCCATGAGGTCATCCTTAAGAAGTTCCCAAAATTGCACCCAAACCTCTTTAACGAAGGAATCGACCCCTGATGTGTTTATAAACAGATGAAGAAAAACAGTTCAATCGCGATTTTCTGCACCTCTCCACAAACACGTTCAGATTCAGGCGTTGAATCCACTCCTCTTTGCTAGTGGGACCTTGCCCCAGGAAATATGGACCAAAGTCACCAAACTCAAAAACAAAGTTTTCACCGCCAATGTCCCCAACAAACAAAAAAACAACCAAACCAACAACACAAAGAAGGGTATTTTGCGTTTTTCCCCTCAAAGATGCAAATGTTTCTTGATTTGCCCCTCAAAGATGAGCTATTTCCTGATTTGCTCCTCAAAGGGGTGAAATTCCTCGTGGGCCCTGCTGTTGTTTTCGAGGGAATCGAGGCAGACCCCTGTCGACCCCCCATGCAACTTTGAAGTTTGCACCATAACCCTGGGCCTTCAACGACATCGGAGCTTCGGTATAGGAGCTTCCAGGATGTGATTTTGGCTCCTTTATAATCGCCTAGGGAATTTTGGACGTTGGGACTGGTTAAATATTGAGAATAGGACACAGCTAAAGGAAGTAGGAAGGTCCGAGGGAATGCTATTAATAGTTATGATAGTTACAGAGTAGGCCTCTTTCGATTCGAAACGCCCCCTTGAGGATGGCTAGTTCTGGCTTCAGCCGAAACGCGGCGTCGGGGACCGCCTGCGCGCGACGACTTTGATCGCCAACGTGCGACAACTTTGTCGTGTAGTGTGTACTGTGATGCTGTGTTTTCTGCTTTTCGTCATTTTCGAAGTACTGCGTTTCGTTTTCGAATTGACTTTGGTCTATTGCACTGTTCATGTTATGTGAACATCAACGCTGCTTTGAGGACTGTTACTATGATAGTACGATCTGCACCGACACACAACTTACCTACGAATCTTCAACGAATTGAGATGGATATTCAACAAATTTGGACCGGTATCGGAGGTGTGATCAAGGAAGGTTGCATCTTGAAGGGGCATATCGGGAAATACGACGTCTTCAAGTTTGAGGGGTGAAAGGCAAATGTTCTCAATGAGCGAATGAACAAAACCAATGCAACGAAATTCGCCCCCGTCAGGCCCATGCACAAATTCGCAATGTGGACCGCGTCGTTGGGGCCTGGGCTTGCACCCTATTTTACCCGGTTTAACTTCCATACCGGGTGGGCAACTTTGCGCAATACCTAGACCCGTCGGCGGGGCAGTTTGCCGCCATATTCGACAGCTTCATTCATCGTCCTCCCTGCTAAGGTTCCCCATCTCCACCTCCTCCTGCGTCACGTCACCATCTTTGAATCCTCCTGCTTGCCACTCTGATCCCTCTCTCTCTCTCTCTCTCTCTCTCTCTCTCTCTCTCTCTCTCTCTCTCTCTCTCTCTCTCTCT
>BFEA01000106.1:2102272-2120179 GCA_003427395.1 Chara braunii | reverse complement strand
GGCGCAGGGGTTAGGGGAGGTGAGTCCAAGGGAAGGGAGGGGTGCGGCATTGGGACAGAAGGAGGGGGCTGAGATGGGAGAGGGGAAACCTGCGAAGTGGGTGGAGGGGAGGAGCAGTTCCCAACATCCTGGGCCAGGTCCTGCTCCCCATCGCTCCGTGGTACGCCATCTAGTGCACGGTCCAGGTGTCCTGGGAGGGGTGTAGGGAAGCACTTTGCTGATCTATATATCCATCGATGGTCCTCTGCGGCCCAGTTTTCCATGTTAGCCTGCCATCGCTTTGCACTTCTGCCATTTTGAGGTTTGGGTCTATCCATTTTTGTGTGAAGGCCGTGATTAGTTTTTGTTTGTCTGCCTGGTCCGGGGTTACTGCCACCGCTTCCGCAAGTTTTCTGCTAGCTTTCAGCAGGTTCGCTCGGATCACCTCGAGCAGTTCCGCCTTGGCTTGGGAAAAGCCAAAGGCGTCTTCTCTGCGTTCTGCCGAGCATCTCATTCTCCATATGACCATCAGGAGGGCAAGCCTCATGTGTTTGAAGCGGTTTGCCTGGAAGGGTGACCAGGTGGGCGGAAAGGTTTCTCTTCTCCTCAGCAGGATGAGGGCTACATTCCATTGGAATGGCGATGTAGTGAGTTCATGCCACATTGCGTCCCATCATTGCCACACCTGCACCGCCATTGGGCACGCCAATAGGCAGTGTTCCAAGTCTGCCCGTCTCTGTTGTGCACCGTCTCCACAATGGGAGCAGATAGGGGACAAAAATTCTGCTTGTTCTAGCTGAGTACGTGCTGTTACCCAGTCGGGCGTTGGGAGGCAGCGATGTATTATCTGCCATTGCAGGGCCCTGTAGGATGTTGGCATTATGTGTGCATAGGTGGGCCAAGGAATCTGGCGTAGTTCCTTCTTTTGCAATGGCGAGTCCCTTTTCCACCGGTTTTGCACCACCGCTGTGGAAGCATGAAGTTTATGTGTTTGCTTATATCCTCCTCGCACCGTGTATTGCCAGATCGACCTGGGTTTGCGGCCTTTCCACTCCCATTCTTCTGGGTCAAACGGGAGCGCGCAGACCGGGGTGGCCATGTCATAGGCAAAATAGCCTACGTCCTCCAAACCAATCACCCTGATCCTAGATAGTTCTCTCTCTGGAAGTGTGCAGTCTAAGTTCTGGTCCCTTTTCAGTGAGGCCCAGCACGCCCCCTCGGTACATCCGGTGCATAGGCTTGTAGCTGCATTCCTTGCTTTGTGATGCGGCCGACCCTGAATAGAGTCATAGGGATCGGGTTGGAGTTATTCTTAGTAACCCAGTCTTGGCTGCGCACTGTCGGTCCGTCCTCCAGGGCTGCCACCCAGGGGGTCGGGACTGCTCGGAGGATGAGGTCAAGTTTTTCCTGACTTTTCTTGATGTGTCTCAGGTTCAGTTGCAGTTGTTCAGCAAACTTCCAGATTCCTCTCTGGCTGTCCTAAAGATCCCCTACCACGAAGAGCCCATTCCTCACCCATGTAAGCCAGTGTGACCCGGTTTCCAGAGTGAGTGGCGATTCGGTTTCATTACAGATGTTCAGATTCTCAAACAGCGGTTGTCGCTATAACTCTTGCCATCTCAGTGGGGGAGATTTCTTGGATGCCCCCATCCGCCTCCACAGGTACATCATTGTGGTCCACATCGGGTCTTGCTTGAGGTCTCATCTCATGTTGTTTCTAGGCGTTCCATCCCTTTGTGGCATGGGGGATCTGGCACAGACCAGGCCATATTTGTGAACCACATGAGGGGATGAACCGGGTTATCAGGGTGAGACGGAGGGACCAAGTTCGCCAATTGTATATATGCCAGCGGCAGCCATTGGATATCATTTGCAAGTAGCAGACGGGTGGTTTCATCCCCCGCATCTAAAATGCAAAGTCCACCTACTTTCTTTGGCTGGGATACATACTTCCACGCCACCCTTTTTAAACATCCCGTGAGCTTATGATCGTTTCTCCACAAGTAAGCCGACAGCTGTTTTTTAGGAATTTGGCAAAAGGCTGTTTCATATTAGATTGTGGCGAGGATGGCGTTGTTGAGCGTCAACGGCTTGCCTACCAACAATGTGTGGAGACCGTTCCATCTTGCCATTTTGTGGAGCGCTGTTTGGACCAAAGCATGTCCATGGTCTGAGGGAGGGACCATTGTCGTCAGGCGGATTCCAAGTATTCAAATGGCCTCTTCTCTCGGGCGCCAGTTGACCGGTGGTTGCTACAGCGGTAGGGAGTCTTGTGAGGGCAACCACCAACCCTCCGTCTTTGTTCCCCAGTTCACCTTCATGTCTACAGCAACCGCAAAGGTAGGATGGTATTCATTAGGGCTTGGAGAGAAGCGGTCGTAGCTCGATTAAGGATTGTGAGGTCATCGGCGAACAGGGATGTGACCGACACCATATGCGGGGGCAACTCCGAGATGTCTATGCGCTCAATGTGTGGGTTGACTCTGATCATTGTTGCTAATGCCTCCATTAACAACACAAAGAGGAGGGGGCGACAGGGTCCCCTTGCCTAACCGAACGTTGTAGGGCGATGGGAGGGGATAGGTGGTCGTTGACCATTACATTTGTGGCTGCGAACCTGTGCATGATTGATACCCATGATTTGAATTCATCTCCGAAGTTCATCTTATCCAGACAGCAGTCCAGAAAATCTCAATCCACATGGTCATAGACCTCCTCGAAGTCTATGAAGAGGACCGTGACTTCCTTACGGTGTTGCCTGGCGTACTTGATAGTCTCGTTCACTAATAGGACGTTATCCTGGATGTTCCTTTGTGGCATGAACCCAGTCTGTTCTTGAAAAATCAGGTGATTTCGTGTGCGGGAGCAGTCGGTTAGTGAGAGCTTGGAAACCATCTTGTATGGGAGGGGGAGGAGTGTGATCGGGCGGTAGTTCCTGACGTCTACTTTGTCCCCTTTCTTGTAGAGGAGCGTCGTGACTCCTTGGATGATCAATCCTCCAAATGTCCCCTCCCTCTGCACTGCGTGTATGAACGACACAATGCTATTCTGGAATGTGTCCCAGTGTTGCAACCAAAATTCTTTTGGAAATGAATCCAGGCCGGATGTTTTTTCGTCTTCCATCCCCCTCAAGGCTTCCAAAATCTCATTTATAGTCAAGGGCTCTTCTAGCTGCTGACGTTGGGCTGATGATAGCGTTACTGGTAGATATTGGAGCATTGTCATTATAGTATTACCCTGTAGCAGCCACATTTGTGCTCTAAGTCAAGCCTCCAACGAGGGAACATGCAGGAGCTCCACCCACCAGCAGGCGCGATACTTGCTACAGCAGGTGGGCGATACTGGTCAGGGGTCAGCCGGTAGTTCCAGGACCGAGCTTCTCCGATGGGCCAGTCACTGTGCCTCCCCTTCCCCTATGAACATCAGCAGTCTCTGCGTAATGCCACTCGGGGGGACCAACGACATATCTGTAGGTGGCGGGCGCCAAGCTTGCCCAGGACGGCACATGAGGCCAATTATGGGGATTGAACCTAAGACCTCCTGAATGCCACTTGCATGCCTTACCAACTGAGCTAGGTTGCAAGATACCCAAGTTTAGTTGGATCATAGGGTCTGGCTTCACTACTCACTAAATGTGCAAAATGAGAACGAATCTTACACTAGAACATGGGAAGATACACCACCATTCTTTTTGTCTCTTGTGCATCATCGTGCATGTGGTTAATAGTGGAGCAAGGCACATCGTGACGAGAACCTCGTCGTGCACAACAAACCACCAACCATCCTGTTCCATTGTGGTCCCCACACCTACACCAGTAGCTTGGCGATGTTGCCCCTCAGAACATATGAAACACTAGAACTGTGTGTGGACACATGTTAGATTCTTAATGCAGTCATGGCCCTACTCAGTGAAGAAATCCTGAATGTGAGAGTGCCTTAGGTCCAAACTCGAGGGCACTTACGTGATGGTATAAACTGGCAACACCATCCGACTTACTCCTCCTTCCTTACCTGCTATGTTCTTGCCCGAATCTATGGTTGCTTGAGCTTCAGTGTGGGATTTGCCTATGTAGCATTGTGTGTGCAAGTGAGTGAAGGACATTACAGCCACGAAGAGGGGTGGGGGAGACATCAGAACCAGTATGGTTTCCACTTTTGAACACTGGGTCATATGGCTGTAGGGATTACTAGGAGACCTGGCTCTTGTGGCCAAGGGTCAGTCATGCAGGGGCGGGGGGAATATATATCCCGACAAGTATGGTTTTCCACTTTTGAACACCGTGTCATGGTTGTATGGGTCAGGAGACCTTTTTTTTTTTTTTTTTTTTTTTTTTTTTGGTGGTTAGGAGACCTGGCTCTTGTGGATAAGGGTCAGCCATACAGGGTTGGGGGGATATCACGACCGGTATGATTTCCACTTTTGAACACTGGGTCATACCTGTGATGCTCAACCTCACGCCCCGCGCGTCTTCCTAGTTGGAACATTTTGGGTTTGCGGAAGGGTCCCGGGAGGACAGCGAAGATGGGGTGTGCCAAGGATTTTCGGAAAAGTTGAGTGTGGGGACACAGACGGAACTGAAATCCCCCGTGTTGGTCCGATTTTAGTAAGAAGGAGGTCCGCCGCCGCGCGGATTTAAGGGAGAAAAAGACACACGCGGGACTCACGACTATGGAAAATTCAATCCAAAAAGTATCGTTGAACTTCCCAACGAGTTGTCGCCCTTCGTTTCGCGTGAAAGGGGGCGGGTACACACTTGGTATCCCGTTTACGGATGAGGTCGCGTCAGCACTCATTACACAACTCCGAATCCGACGTGGAGGGCTTCAATCGAGTAGCCCTCTCCTTATGCTCGTCCTCGCCACGTGTGCGGTAGTGGAAACCCTTGGCTCGGTAACGCTCGAAGTGGCGACAATTGCTGCACAGAGTGTTAGGCCAATGAGGCTCTATTGCCATCCACGGGACGACGATCAACTCGTTAAATGGCAACAACAACGAATAGGGCGAAAAGTGTGTATCAACAATAACAAAACCCACACCGACGACACACCGAGTTTCGGGAGGAAAGTAGTAGCGCCCTCCGAACTTGGCGATGGCTTCTCGTATGTCCCACTTGCATACACTTATCCTTTCCTCGTTGTACGGGAAGGGGTGTGGCGTGGGCACGGGAAGTTGGCGCCCGGTCGGGGTGAGGTCGTCAGTCCACATGGCAACAAAAACAAGCACAAAACAAAATTTTCTTTAATCATACATCATTTGATCGACACTCCAGGCAGCCAGATCATCGAGTCGATCAGCCAATAATCCTCCCAATCATGCTACAACAAGCTCTCTAATACGACCCACTGCATGCACATATCAAAGTGAGAGAAGCAAAGTTACCATAATTCATCCATTATAACAAAACATGACAGAAGGAGAAAGTGAGGGAGAATAGACGCAAATCAGAGGGGAGGAACGAGTAGAAAGCAATCACAGAATGTTTGGCAATCTTGTCCAGGAAAATTTCGGCTTAAAAGTCGAGTGATCAGAACTCACACTCGAAGATACAGATTTTGGGACAAAAAAGAGGCACTTCCGTCATAAAATTTCACCATGGCCCGAGGCCATGCACTCACTCACTTTCGATTCGAACTTCTCACAAGCATTAACGATCCCGGTTGTCATGTGCTAATCCACCATAGCGATCGTCACCCCGCCAACTTAGTCTCTGTATGGTCTAGCCTGGATCCCGCAGTTCGTTGGGCGATCCAGCGCTCCGCTGTCAGGGCTACAGTCTGCTCGTCGGGACTTTTTGACTCGCACCTTCCCACATACCGGTTAGCCACTGTTTTCCGGAAGTTGGTTGATGAGTGGAGAGAGAGATTTTCGGGTGCACGTGCACAATTTATAGCTGCGGAAAAGGAGATAGATGCTAGGAATGGTTAGGACTGAGGTAGGGAGCGGTAGAGGAGGGTTCAAGGACACTCGCCTGACAAAAGCTATATCGATCCTTTGGATCCCATTTGTAGTCAATTAGAATCGTCGTGTATCAGGAATGTCCTTCTTACACGACACGTCTCCTTGGCTAGAGGCAGTGAAGAGGGTCGATAGAGTATTTTGGCGAGAGGATTAGAGCGAGAAGAAGAATAGCGGGAAGAATAGCGCGAAACGAAATAAAAATTCAGACGATCAAGAAAAAGAAAAGGCGCGCAAGGCGAAGGAGAGATGGAAAATGGTTACAGAGAGAGAAGGAGCATGAGCGCGAAGAAGAGAGTGTCGAAGGTAGCGAGGGAAGCGGGGAGGTTCACATGCATGGTGCCGACACGGAGGCAAAAAGGGCATTGAAATAGTTACAAGTAATTCAAAATTGAAAAGTACCATATTCGCGCACAGAATAAGCGCGGGAAAAAGTCCTATACCTATTCAGATTCCTACGAAAATTCCCAGATTTTTCCAAGACGAAGTCGAGAACATTCATGCTCAAGAAAGGACACGCAAGGTTCCGCTCATTTTAGAATTCCTAACCGTCGACCCAAATTCCTAGCGCACTCGCTAAGGCGCGCGTAATTCCTATGTATTTCCCAAATTGCAAAAGATGAAATTTCAAAAAACGATCAAAAAATGACGAAGGTCCTAAGAAGGACGGGCCTCCCTGGTTACAAACAACGCACATTGCATTCATGGAAGAAAAAAAAAAAGGCCTCGTCGGCCCATTTGCAAAAAAATACCAGAATTTGAAAAGAGAGCGGGGGGGGGGGGGGAGGGGTTGGAAGATGGCGCATGCCCGAAAGCTGGCGCGTCACATACCCGGTTTCCAGCAGGTGCCGCTCCCCACCAATAGATGGAGCAGCCCGCTGGCCGAGTCCTCAATTCAGGCGGTTCTCTTACCACTGCCGGGATAGTGGACTCGCAAAAGGGCTTTAAAAAAAAAAAGATCTGACTCTTGTGGCTACCGGTCAGCTATGCAAGGGTCCAGGCCCCAGGGAATTTTTTTTTTTTTTTTTTTTTTTTAAGCCCAGGGTGTCGTAGAGGCCAAGGACAAGACCCGTGGTGATTGCTGGTAGCGGCAGCCACTGGTTGTCCTAACAGGATAGGGTCGGGGGAATATCACAACCAGTGTCGATATCCTTTTGAATAGCGTGTCATATGGCTGTAGTAGCGGTTAGGACACCAGGCTCTTGTGACTAAGAGTGCAAGTTTGATTGCGTGCGTGCACGGATGTATCGTCATAAGCTCGAAAGTAGTACTGAGTACCGACTGTGGTTACTCGAGTGTGGTTGTTTAAGTGCCTGCTTGCTTTCATCTTATTTCTTTCTTTCTCATTTTCTTGAGAGATGTATGGTGTGAGGGTCAACGTGTAATACGCACTCGACTAAATGGAATGTGATTCGTTATATGACTGATGTCGGTACGTGATTGCCTCTGTGATGTAACAAGAAGTCGTTTTTGGTTGTATCTGTTGCGTTGTTGGTTGAGCACCACTGTAGCGATCACGCGCACTGAGAGCTGAGTGATGGTGAGAACAACACAAGTATTGGAATTATCTGAGCAATTGAGAAAAAATCTACAGCGGGAGAATACTGAATTGGATCGCCATCTCTGGCGACGGAGACGAGAGTGAGGAGCATTGTCGCGCCTCTGTGTGCCGCAACAAGCTTGCAGACAAGAGGTGCGGCTGCTGATTGTGTCATGAAGACTCGGTCGGCAGCTCCATGTGGGCATGCGTGATTTACTTCCACATGGCCAAATGGGAGAGCGTTAGGTAGGAGGCTGTTTCGTGGTGTTAGTGGATGCTTGATCTCTAGGGGCCGATTGATGAGGGCGACATTGGCGTGACCAGTCGCAGATACTTTCAACGCAGACGAATTGAGGTTTTGGGTGGTGAAGAACTGGAAACGCCGTTCATTCTCGAACGCTACAGAAAGATAGGGGGCTCATGGGCGTTGCTGCTCCGAATAGTGCAGGCAGTTCAACGCAGACGGATTGAGGTTTTGGACGGTGAGAACTAGAAAGGCTGCTTATGCTCGAACGAGCACCATTCAAAGGTGGAAGATACTCTCAATGCAGACAGATCGAGGTTTTGGGCGAGTGAAGGCGGAGGAGGATAGCGATTGAGCCAGCGAAGGAGTTCAGTGAAGGCGGAGGAGGAGGCGCCGCTCGTACCCGGTCGTCACAACAGGCTTGTGAGACCGAGGGTGCGGCTGCCCGCCATAGCCACAAGGCTAGACGAGGTTGGACTGGGTGATCTTGGTGTGTGGGCACTCATGCTTTGTGCCCCCATTACTGCTCACCTGGAGGAGCATAGGGGTGGAGGGAGAAGTCTTGGTGGATACTCAAGATTGACACGTGGAAGGTTTACTTGTTTTTCCATATCAATTTTTTCCTCAGAGCTGTAGTATGAATCAGAATGTGTTTTCTCCTCCTACAACTGGCCCCATTTTTTTTTCGTATACCGGAAAAGAGCCTCGACGCTACGGGTAGTTGCATTGCGCGTCAACATGTGGCATGATAGCTGAGGTAGGGTCCGGTAAGCTGTGCGGTTGTGATTGCCTTCCGGAGGCCACATATAGATGCGTTGCCCTGGTTTCAGCCATGGAAAGGCGGCCACGTCAGCACTTGACGTCATCTTTCCACGGTAAACTCACAAGGGGGGCTGTTTTCCTAGGATACTCCCTGTCATTTTCATTTTTAATAAGGACGAACGATTGATCATATGTGATACAAAGCTCTCTTGCGGGTGGAAGCGCGGAAGGTCGATAGGCCTAAAGCAGTATTGGTATCGTTGGACTCGGCTGGAGAGATGTTAGCATGACACGTGGAGATTGGAGTGTTTGACGGATTGGTTTGAGGGAGATGCAAGTGAGGAGGTCAACATCTCAAAATTGCATGGCAAGATGATGTTTCTGCATTTTGATTGAAGCTACGACAAAGTCAGCCATGCCACCTAGGATTGAGTTAGAGGAAGAGAAGTGAAAGGAAGAGGCGGAGCAAGGAAAAGGGAGGCGGAAATGCGTTGACTCAATAAGGGAGAGGCAGACTGAGACGAGGAGGCCCAGGAGGGGCAGAGCCAGCGACAACAAAGCATAGAGGCGGGTGATAAAAAGTTTGGAAGAAGGGAGAAGGTGCATGGCTGTTGAAGTGGGATGAAGAATGACATTACGATATTGAAGGGAAGTTGTTGTCGTAGTGATGAAGAACGGCATTACGGCGACAGGACATTTTGACACATCATAATTGTAGCAGTTTCGGGTGGTGAAGAACAAGGACATATCCAGATGAAATGTTGGAAGGGGTTGACAGTAAGAGAAGCAAGCGGAGGAGTAAATTCAGAGAAGTATCTTATTCTCCCTGACCTGGTCACATATCATTTCCAACCCAATCCTCTTCAATTCCCTCAGCCAGTCATTTAATATATATATATATATGAAATAATAATAATAATCAGGGTCACCATCCCGCACGTACGGAGTTCCCCGGGCAGACCTTCGTACGTACGGGCGTTCGGGGTCCCGTACGGGGTCCGAACCCGATGGCGTTCAGCCCCGCCAAAACTTATTTCGGGGCCTAAAAATAATTATTTTTTTCTCAATTCTTTTTTGTAAGTTATCTATGATGTCAGGTATGTGCCTATAAATTTTCAAGTCATTTAGCACAGCCAAATAAGAATTAAAAATCGCCAAAGATGGCGGTGTTAAAACGTGCTCGCCCACGTTGCTTTTCACTTTTTTGCCAAAATAAAATGAAAAATCGCCAAAGATGACGGTGTCGAAAACGTGCCCGTGCACTCACTAAATTTATTTATTTATATTTTTTTTATTAGTATTGTTTTTTCGTATTTTATTTTTATTTCAAATTTGGTAAGGAATGTGGATGTTATGCTCAGGCAAATCTTGTTTAATTTATTTTTCTTCATAACATATATTTTTTTCATATTTTTTCTAGGAAGATTTTCATGACCGGCCGGTCACCCGGACGTGATGCCCGGGGGGGTCTGACGCCCAGATGACCCGATCATAGCAAAAAAAAAAAAAAAAAAAAAAAAAAAAAAAAAAAAAATGGCGGTCGGGTTTTTCCGCGCTCTCTGAGAGGAGGCCAAATCCGGGCTCTTTTCGTTTTTTGAGTGTTGGCTGTCAAGGGGGGGAAAAGGGAGTGTAAATGAAATTTAAAGGGGCTAAAGGGGTTTAAAGTGGGGTGTCTTAGTGTGATATGGTTATTTTTTTTTTCATCTTTAGTTCTGTGAGGAATTCTGATGTGACCCTCAGCCAAAAGTTGTTTGTATTGCAATTCTACACAACATTATTTTTTTTTCAGATTTTTTTTTTTTTTTTTTTTTTTGCGCTGAGGCTGCCCGGGGCCATGCCCGGGGGTCATGCCCGGCCGGTCACCCGGTCGCCAATCCGGGCGTGACATCGAGACCCGGGCGCCCGGGATATCTCCCTAGTATTTTTTTTGTTTGTTTGTTTTTTTTTTTTTTTTTTAGGTCCGCGTTCGGCCCGAACAGCCGAACGCATCCCCAAGGGATCCCATACGTTTGGACGTTCGGGTTGGGGCGTTTGGCCCGTCCCGAACACAGGTTACCCTGATAATAATAATAATAACAAAAAAAAAGGGAACACATCACTAACGAGTCACAAATAAGTGGTTATAACGTTGAAAATCAAGCGTTTTGGTTCGCTGGCAGGGCCTCTGCATGTTCCTATGCATAGTCTCTCCATAACCAGGGCGTTTTTCCTGTCGAAATTCACCAGTCTTTCAAAGCAGAAGGTGGTTGATAATGGGGGGAGAAGGTTGCAGAAAGGGATGAGGTGTACAAGTTGCATGCTAGCAATTGGGTTTTCCATGATGACGCTGCATATAAATCTACAAATGATAAAGTTAAATGGATGTGTAGACATCTTGCTTAGTTGAAAGACAGTCAATGATGACTTCCTAATTTAGCCAGTACCATCCAAAGTCTTCACAGTCTTATGTGTACATACAACAGACAAGATAGTGATTGATGGTTGGAGGAAATTACGGTGCAATAGATCAGAGGTTAGGGTTTATCAATGGATTCCTAAAAAACAAGGACCGGACGAGCGCAGATGTCAGATGGTGGAAGACCACTATTGGGTGGAATTTCGACATATTCCAATAGAAATACAAGCTGTGTTCGTCCATGATATCGGGGAGGTATGTGATATAATCGTCTTCATTGATCCACTGTCAACATTTGTGGCTAAAATGGATGATTATTTGATGCTTGCCCTGAATCATCCTTCTAATACAACCTTCAATCTTGATAACGTCATTCCATATAGGATTGGAGGTAAGAAATATGACATATATACTGCGCATAAATTACGCCCATGGTGCTTCAGCTGTAAAACATATGGACATCTGAGTTCTGATCAGATTTGTTCCCAAAATCTGAATCAGAAACAAAGAGTCACAGGGAGACTAATCCAGGACCCTTTCAAAGCAAACTTGTGGAGGACAGTAGATCAAGGGGATGAAGGATGGGTCTTCATGGAAGGATCGGATAAAGGGAAAGGCCAAAAGGGATGGACCTGGGAAAAACCGGGGGAGCCGGATTGGGAATCCAAGCCACCGGACAGCAGGTACCCTCCAGCCACTATGCCACCATTACTGAAAATAGAAAAGAGAAAGATGGAAGAACGGAGAACTGGGGCTGGTGGGCAGGAAGGATGGACCAGACAATAGGGATCTGGGAAAGAAAAGAAGAATGAAGAAACCTTAAATGGTGCATAAAAAATAGTAGAAAAGAATGATGGGTTACATTTCACAAGGACCAGATCCCAAGGATTACTTACAAAATATGCAAGGGCAGGAGGAGGCTCAGACCTCTCCTAAAATTCTTGACCAAAACCACGAGACGAACCAGGAAGGGAATCAGGATCAAACGATTGATCAGGTGAGGGATCAGGATGTGGAACTGGAAGAAGAAAAGGAACAACCTCTTATAAGGAAAAAAACGAAGAAAGCAAAAAAAAATAAAAAAAAAATACTAACAGTACGAAAAAAAAATGAAGAATTCAGTTTCCATCGTCATCTCAGGGGAATCAATCGTACGAAACCTCTCAATAGTGTCTCGGCAAAACAGAACAAAGTTTCGACAAAACAGGACAAAAATTCGACTACTAGGAATGCTGAAGTTTTCCTGAAGGAGGGAGCCCCACAGGAGTCAGGGGACCCTTTTTGTGATGCCTTCCGGACTGCCCCTATGAATGTAGATCTTCAACATATGCCAGCTGATTGTCCTATGCCTGAGGCTTCCCCCTCCAACTCTGATGAAGATAAAAAACTCATCTATGAGAACCAAAAATTGGCGCAATTATCAGAATGGTTGGTACTTCAGTTAAAAACTAAGTATGGCACAACCTCGAGTGAGTACTGGGATGCAGTTTATGTGCAGGTTGTTAGTATTTTAAATGAGAGTAACAGTCTGAAAAGAGTTTTATCACATGGCCTTCCTTCAGGAGCCCAGTGGCCTATGGTCAGTTAGAAGATATTGAGAATAATATTCCCAATTGTCCACCCTCCTTCCTCTTCTTCCTCTTCCTTCTCTTCTTCATCTCCTCCCTCTTCATCGCAAGAGGCCGCGGGGGCCTCACAACGGAAAGAAAGAGAAGGGGTCATGGTTACAGCTGCACCAACTTACTCCTCCACAATGGAGGAATCATCAGAAGGACAGGAGACACAGGAGGTGACTAGCTTTGGTACAAAGATGAAGGAGGAAAGATTAGAGGAAAAAAAGGGGGGGGGGGGGGTTTGGGAGGATTCACACAAAAGTTATAACAGGGCCAGTTGGTGTACAACAGGATAATCTGTAGTCCTCAAATGGGTAATGATGCTTCAACTGAGATTATGCTGCAGGAATAACAGCTGGTACCAATAACGTAGCAACAGTCTCTGCCACAAGAAGAGGAAGAAGACGAACAGCAAAGGCAAGATCCCTTGACTATTCAACAATCTTTTCCGGCCCCGTTAACACAGGAAACTGGTAAGAGACAAAAAATGCGCCACATCCTGGAAAAAGGCCAAGTGGCTAGACCCTTGACACCCAAAGATAATCTTATAATACCAGTAAGAAAGAAAATGGAAAAATGGGAAATAGGATTGCCATCTATCGACCAAGACCAATATGGGGGGGTCACCATGAGGGGGTGAACAACATATATTGAATATCAATAGACTAACGATAGAACCTTCAAAAGAGACTTGTATGACTATTTGTCCAAGTATTATGACCGAGGAGCACGGGCGACACTGTCTAAGATAGGTGACAAAGCACAAATGACGAAGAGAGATATATTTGTTCGATTTGAAGAGCAAAAGGAGTCAGGTCTTAAGTGGTTCACTCATGCAGCCCTGTTAGAGTTGCAATCTCTTAGGGCAAACGCAGTATGGTCGGTGGCTAATGTGACATTTTTTCAATGCCAGATTCTTCGGAAAGGTATCCTGAATCCTGATTCAGAGTTTGATAAGGGTAGTTGGGCGCGAGTGTGGGCCCAAAAATAGGAATAGATCAGGCTAAGGTGTGGTTCCTCGGAATGGAAGCTTTACAAGCTCATTATGGGAAAAATCCGGTTTGACAAAGGGTGACTACGACGACGGACCTGTATTTGAGATCCTTAAATGTTAACTAACTAGCTACTGCAGATGCAAAAAGACCCAGAGTTATCCTCGAACAAATCAAAGGGGTAGGAGGGAGAACCTAGCCTGATCTTATATGCATTCAGGAAACCCACCTTACTGACTCCCCCGCCCATACTAAAGCACATAATATGATATGGTCGTTCTAAAAAGTGTGCTTTCCCGCTCAGAAGAGTGGTTCAGGAGGAGTAGCAATCTGGGTTCCACCAGATTCAAGGGCTGAGTTGGTACACTGGGTAGTAGATAAGGTGCAGGGCAGATGGGTTTCAACCTTGGTCATGTTGGAATTGAAAATTATATGTGTTATCAATGTCTATGGGCCTAATGATATAAGGGAAATGGTTACTTTCTTTCAGGATATCAGGGCACAAATACCAAATGGTATACCAGTCATCATGGCAGGGGTTTTTAATGCAGTCCCTGATAGATGGCTAGACAGATGGAAGGTGCCCTCTCCGTGTCCTGCCTATATAGAAGAAGACGAAAATATTATTAGGGGTTTATGTGAATCAGAACATCTCTACGATACATATCGAAAAATATTCACACGAAAAAGATTGTTCTCATGCATTCAACACAACGATACCCCTCATCAATCGAGATCCAGGATTAACCTTATTCTTATGTCAGAAGACATTGATAAGGCTTTAGTTTGGGCAGCCATTTTTTCCCAAAGTCCTTGGTCAAGGGCTGATCACAAGATGTGCACAATCCTTCTCTCCTTTAGGGAGAAACCGGATCAAGGAAGGAGTTTTTACAAAATGAATACGTCGTTACTTTCACAAGAACGATTTAAAGAATACATAAAAGACATATGAGAATATTGGCACACAACCCAGAAATAACATGATTTTTTTATATCATGGTTGAATAACCACAACATCGTTGGCAAGGGTATATGATCAGAAGAAAATTAAACAAGTTTGTAACAAAAGGTCAAATGGACACCTCCTTCTTCGCACTGGCAAGGGCAAGAGCTATGAGAACTACGATTGAAAGATTTTATGATCTGATGGGACCTATGGATTCTTCTTCATCATTTTCTTCAGCAACTAGTCTCAAAATTGCTTACAATTTTTTTAAAGATTTATTTACCTCTACCAAGAATTTCTTATATCGACAGGAAGACGATGAGGCAATAAAATAATTCCTAGTCCCAGTTACTCAATCCCTTACTCAGGAGCAAAGTCAACAATTAGAAAATCCTCACCAAAGAGGAACTATGAACAACTTTATTACAAATGGAAGAAGGAAAGACACCACGAATAAATGGTCTACCTAATGAATTTTGGAAAACTATGTGGCCAACTTTTTCTGATGGCTTGATGAAGTTGATAAATTCAGTTTGGAAGTCTGGGATGATGAAGGAAATGGTTAGCCAAGGTGTCCTAACCGTTTTATATAAAAAGGGAGACAAGTCCAATATTAAAAACTACAGACCAATTACTTTATTTACTGTGGTGTATAAAATGGTGGCCAAAGCCTTGGCTAATCGAATGATACCGATTATACCAGAGATCATACACCTTTTACAAACAGGATTTATCAATGACAGACATATTGAGGACAACATCCTCTTAATTAATTAAATGATCAAACTATCACGTCAATCTAAACAGAATGCGGCCTTTGTATTCATTGATTTTGAGAAAGCATATGACCATGTGGATTGACGTTTTGTAAAAGTTTGTCTTCATAAGATGAATTTGCTCCTTATATGCGGAAGTGGGTGGGTATCCTTCATTCTAGTGCCACAACCAGAGTATAAGTCAAGGGTTTTCTCTCTCCTGAAATCAGGTTACAAAGATCAGTCAGGCAAGGAGATTCACTGACTCCCTTTCTATTTTTAATCATAATGGAAGCATTAGGGGCGAATTTTAAGCAGAATCATAACCTTAAACGACTTCAATTCGCTGGCATCCCGGAGGAGGCAATTCCAATTTGTTCTATGTTTGCAGATGATCTCACAATAATGATGGAGACTTCATAAATAAATATGGAAAAATTTCAGAATTTAATAAACAAATTTCTTAAGGTTTTAGATATGGTGGTTAATTGGGTAGCAAGACACAGGGATGGTGGATACACTCTAATAGGGTACGTCCTCCTGAACAACCAAGAGTTAATTGGATTTCACATAATGCTCCCATTCGTATTCTAGGAGTATCTCTGACAGTTCATGATAAACCATCTAATAACGATGAACGAATCTCAAAACCAGCCTTAGAAAAAACGAGTCAATGGAAGAATAAGCAGACATCTATATTTGGGAGGATGCTAATAATCAAGAATATGGTATTGACGTTCATCTGGTATAAATCAGCATTGTGGGCCATGAGTAAAGGAAGAACAAATAACATTAAACAACAGGTATCGACATTTCTTTTGAGATGTAATAATGAGCAGGAAAAGGTGATCCCAATAGTGGCTTGAAATTCTTTAATTTAACCTAAAACAAAAGGAGGTTTAGGGCTTCTTGACCCTTTACTTCAAGTCCGAACTCTCTCTTTACAATAGATAATAAACTTAATCTTTTTCATTGACTTACCTTGGGGGGTATTGGCCTTGGAAAAGATCCGTAGACTGGCACCCGAGGCGCCAGAGAATCTTCATCCTCTATCATGGTTAGAGGACAGATATTAGAGTATTCCTAGATCTCAGGAACATTCTAGGGAAGAAGGGGTAAGGGGAGCTGCTCGAAGGGATCTTTTCCTAGATAATTATGAACGTCTTTATTAAAAACATGGAGAGATCTGCCTATACCAAACAGGCCGTTTCCTTCAAGGTATGAAGAAGTGTTGCGTCAAACGCTTTTTGAAAATCGCTGGATCACTGACATAAACAAATGTATCTTTAATAGCTCAAGTTCACCTTGGTCTCTTTGGGTAAAAAAAAGGGTAGTGAGAATTAAGGATATTTTAGATTCAGAAACAAAGAATTGGAGAACAACTATTAAACTCAGACAAACTTTAAAGTATGCTCATAATCTCACTCATAACCTAGAACAACTGATCTTCTCAATCCCCTTGGAATGGGTGAGGTTTTTGAAAAAGAGAATTAAATTTAGAGAATCAGATTGGGTAAGGACTTTTGAAGAAAATAACCAATCAGGTGTGGGTCAGGTGGTTCATATTTTGCCACAAGGGGTCTTAGTGAGTAAATTCAGTATGGACAAAAGTATGTTTCTTACTAAGTGTCCATCAGACGAAGTGACCTTCTTTCCCTTTTCCTACATGTATCGTATTAGAGTACTCCATATATCATCAATTAAAGGATGAAGGGTTTTCCACCCCGAGTTTCCCATTCCAGATTTATCGTTGGATCCGGAAGAATGAGTGTGGCAGACCAGTAGAAAAGGGGAGCCAAGTTCAATCCAAACCTTAACACTAAAAGCAACATATCGTTTGCTCATGTCAAAAGTGGATGTGGCAACAATAATTCACGAAAGGTGGGCACGTCATTTAAATATAGATTTAAAAGAAGTAAAACATATATATTTTTTTACGAATATCAGACAACGCCCTGCCAAGTTTGCCTCCTTACAATGACAAGTTATTTATTGTTGTTTACCCACGAATGACTGACTCATAGATCATTCCACACTTAAATAGAGGGGATTAACCTTGCCATGGTGCAAATCCTGCTTGTCTGTATTTCCGAATAGAAAAATCGGAGAAACAATTGAACATATTTTTTTGCAATGTCCAAGTTCGGTACTTCTCTGGAGAAGATGGGACTGGGTATGGAGAAGTCTGACAGGGTTGGATTGGCCATGGGACTGGAAAATATTTTTTTTTGGTCAATGGGAACCTCTGGGAATCTCTCTATCTAATTATCAATCCAACCTTTTTTAAATCGGATGTAAAGCAATTATATACACCTTGTGGTATACGAGATGTGTTCATGAAATGGAAAATGTCATATTAGAGGGGGAGGAAATTGCAAAACTTGTGGTTCAATTTATTCAAACGGAAATTAGAGCTCAATGGTCGTATATTAAAGTAAAATTATGCAGTTTTCATTAAAAAAAATGACATTACCAAAGTAATTCAAAAATTCAATTCAGACTGGCTGGGGGGATCTGATGAGGGACACCTGGGGGAAGTGATATGGCCAGGGGAGATAAAAGAGGAAGAACCCTTGAAAAAAGACTTCCAATTAAATTTCAGGAACTGGTTCTCAATTCAACCAGGGGCAACTCTCAGATCATCAGAATTTTTCGCTGACCCTTTTTCTCCCTCAGAACTAGCCTTAGTGAGTTTGCAATGGTTTGGCTGGGGGGGGGGGGGGGG
>BFEA01000106.1:2030775-2051390 GCA_003427395.1 Chara braunii | reverse complement strand
CACCTAGAGAGAGCGCCTTTTAACAAGCCACCTTCCTTTGTTCTTCAATGGGCAGAAAAGTAGTACTAAATCAGGCCTTAAGAGTGATATTCACCCTACTGCAAGTATGCATGGTAGTACTCTACGGCGTCAGCGGAAAAAGGGATTCGAACCCTCAACCTGCACATTAAATTAAATGACCTAATGACCCACATGTGGTTAACCAGGGATGTTATTTTCGGCGAAATTTTCCACCGAAACTCTGACATTGTGCCGTTCTTTTTTGCTTTTGTTTAAAAAAAAAATTCTTGTTTTTCTTTCAATTGATGCTCCTTCTAGATGTGAAGCAGTGTTTCTGAGCGTACTTGTTATGGGACGCTGGGCCCGGTTCCCAGTTAGTGCCAATTTGTGAGGATATGGTTGTATCTATGGGACGCTGGACCCGGTTTCCAGCAGGTGTTGCTCCCCACCAATAGATGGAGCTTTTTCGAAAAAAAAAAAAAAAAAAAAAAAAGATGTGAAGCAGTACGAGTTCAACAGATACACACAAAAAAACTGGAAATTATTTTTGGGAAAGTCAATTTGGTGCAATTGACGAAATGTCAGTTCCGGTTTTCTCTGCTGCCAACAGGCTCAGCTACAAGTTCTCATCTGCTGCTCATACCCAGTTCTAGTTTTCCTCTGCTGACCGGCCACTTTCTGTCCCATCTGTGCCGGCATTGCCGACCGCAGCTCCATGGTCTCATCGGCTGTGTCCCATGCCATCGCCACCTCTTCCACAATCACCTAGCCGATCTCCAACCCCTGCTTCGACCTACCTGCTTTTCCTCTCGTTCTTTGCTTGGTAGAGGATTGCATCCGCCTCTCTGCACCAAAGCATCATCCACATTAAAAAAAAAACAAAAAAAAAACAGAACTTTCCATTCGCTATACCCCACCGCCATCATCACACCCATCACCGCTCATCTCCAGGGGTTGGAGATCGTCATAATGCTGGCCCAAACAGACCCCCCTTGTTGACGAGTATATGCATATACTTCGGCACTGGTGCGGGTGATGCCTGGTGAATTTTGTGGGTGGAAATGGAGAAACTTCAAAGGGTAAACTACCGAAAAAACAGGGGAGATATGACAGACTGTTTCATTGCACTTTCACTGAGTTGGACTGAAATATATTGCCAGATACTGTTACAGAAGCAAGAGAACTTTTTTTTTTTTTTTTTTTTTTTTTTTGCTCCGATCTTTTAATGGGGAGCGGCACCTGCTGGAAACTGGGTCACACAACAAATTTGGAGAAAACTGCAGAAGGTAAAGAATGGAGGGAAGATTGAACAGAAAGGTGAGCTGAAGTTCTTCCAAAAAGAAGAAGAAGAAGAAGAAAAAAAAGGCGTGCTGAAACCTCTTGAGCTAGCTTCTTCCCCCGAACTCAATGTACGGTCATTATAGCTGTATCTGAAGGCATCTTTCAGTCTAGATACAGCTATAATGACCGTACGTTGTATTGGGGGGAAGAAGGTAGTCAACCTGAGGTGGGGAGGTAGAAAGGGAAAACCAACCGGGGGCATAACACATTGTTTTGACAGAATTTTCACCAACTCTTTTATGAGGCTGAGTGCTTATGTACGGAGTCTACTAGGGACTAATAAAATTATGGAAGATTATGAATGCCAGCCTTGTGCAAGTATCATGCACACGACTGGAGAAATAATGGTGCATGAATTAAAAAGAAAACCAAAAAAAATGTCCCTTTGATTCCTCGAAGGAAAAAAAACGACAGCCGTGAGACGTTATCGTCAAGTTACCTCAACATTCGACAATCAGACTGCATCTGAGTATGCGCTCTTCCTTAAACCCTCAACCAGTACATGGCCCCCCGAAGGCAACTGGAGAACCTTTTTTTTTTTTTTTTTTTTTTTTTTGAGCCTCTCCAGAAAATTTTAGGAGGCCGAGCGCTGTAGATAAAATGAACCGGCGGTGGGCGGCCTCCGAAAGGGGCCCGCGGCTGATAGCTGGCATGTACTGCTGCTTTAAACCCCCAGTACACCCAGGCCTGCAGGTGCCTTCCTGCGCGCCAAGCTTTTCCGAACCGCCAGTGGCACATATTCTTTTCTTTTGTGCCTGGCGCCGCCAGCCATTGTGGTCCGGTAGCCCGAGCCTCCGAAATTTCCACGGTAGGTGACAAATTTCTTTTTCGCCGAGGCTGGGGTTGTGTACTGGCGGTTTAAACCACCAGTTCAAGCGAGTGAGCCTACGTTGACGAAACTACCTTCCCAGGCTCACGAGCCTGCAACTGCGCCTTTTCAAAGTGGCCTGCCGGCTTTGCTACCAGCACTAGCCTAAAAAGCTCGTACTGTGTAAACCGGTAAGAGTCGTACTCTGCTTCGGGTGAACAGGTGGTTTAATGGAAACTTGGAAAGTTTCAGTGCGGAGTGCTTCTTAAACCACCGGTCCCCCCGCCACTTAGAAACTCTCGAATGACCGGTAGGCCGTGATGATCGCAATTTTTTTGTCGCGCCACCGGTTTTTCGCGGCCTACCGGGTCCGACCCCGATTTGTCGTTTCAGATGTGGGACCCGGTAGGCCGCGTGCTGAGGCCACCAGTACACCCGTGCCGGGCAGCGCTGCACTGCGAGCCAAGCTTTGCCTAACCACCAGCTGTGCACCTATTTTCTTTTTTGGCCGGTGCTGCCAGCCACTGTGGTCCCAGTAGCACCGAGCCTCCAAAATTTCCAGAGCAGGTGATGAAGAAATCTTGCAAGGCCGCGGCCGTGCACTGGCGGTTTAAGGCTAAAAAATTGCCCAGGTTGCGGCTACTCTGTTCCAGTTTCGATGGATGGATTATGTACCGGGCAGGAGAAGAGACGAACAAGAGAAAGGAAAAGGGAAAATCCCACCTTTTCTGCTGCAATTCTGGAGAGTTCCCATTGCTCTCAGCTTGACGACTTCATTCCGTGATGACAGACAAGCTATGATTGTGTCCACTCCATCAGCAACTGACATGATGGCCTGACAACCAAAGTCTGCAGAGAGCGTACAGAAGTAGCACAAACAGCCAACTGATGAGATAAAAAAGAAAAAGGGTTTGGGAGAAATTGGGCCAGAAATAGCCCGTTTATGTTGGCAAGTACCGAACTAGCCTGATCAGAGAAAATACCCACACACTTGCATGGCCAGCCAGGGGAGGATCACACGCTTGGGATTCTGCACATCCAGGCGCATCCTCAATGGACAAGGTTTAGCATTTCCAAACGCGTATGTCTTGTTAAATTATGTATTCCCCGACCCCCAGTTTCCCCTGTGTCCCCCTCACACAGGAAAAGAACCTGAACGGGTCAAAAGCATACACCTTAAACCGCTAGGACACGGCCCCAGCCTTGCAGAAAGTTTTTGTCACCACAAGGAGAACTCGGGGGCGCCACACGGCCAGGCACTCCGTTGAAAAACAAAATCGGTGGCCTCTGAAGTGGTGCGGGTTTCGTGCTGACACCCGCGGGCCGATATGTGGTGTACTGGTGCTTTAAACCACCAGTACCTTTCCCAGCTATTTTTTCAGAGGCTCGCCGGGTAACATGCTGGCCTGAAACGGAAGGGCGGCCGCTGATAAATCGAATCGGTGGGCAGTCTTGATTTTCAGGTCGGCGCGCAGTGCCCGTGGCCGACATATGGGAAAGGTAGTGGTAGTTTAAATCCAAGGCCGCCCTAAATGGTAACTTCACACTCTCTTGGCAGAGGTACCTGGACCATGAATTATGTTCAGGGCATCTTCTTTCATGCGCCAATAGAAAACGACATTAGTACAAAATTTCTGCCACCTATGCCAAATGAGCCATTTGCACAGATGTCAGCATCTTTTTTTTGGAGGCACCTAAGTTGATCTCACTTTTGAGTTTTGAATGCGCAAAAAAAACACGCGTCCGCAAAAAAAACAGCTGCCAAGTTAGAAAAAGCAATGAAAGCCTTGCATAAGGGCTTTTCCAAGAAAAGAAAAAAAAAGAAAAGACGTGACCGAGGCACGGGCATAGTAACTACCTACAGGGGTTGACCGTAATGTCAGTCGGGAAAAGGAAAAGGAAAAAAAAGCCCAGCGGATCTTTTTCTACCAAAATTGCCGCTTCAAACTTGCGGCGTGATATCTTTACGGGCGCGTGTGTTTTTTTTTCCTTTGCGAATTCAAAACCTGCCGCATTCGTACTTTGATGTCACTTTTAAGTTTTGAATGCACAAAAAAAATCATGCGCCTGTAAAGAAAACAGCCGCCGAGTTTGAAAAAGTAATGAAAGTACCTCGGCTGCGACAGAGGCACGGGTGTCATGACTACTACAGGGGTCGGCCGTTGTGTCCGACGGGAAAAGAAAAAGGAAAAAAAAAGTCTACGGAGTACGGACCCAACAATCCTAGAGAACGCCAAGTCTTCTTCGAGACACTGAAAACAAAATTGTCAGTGGCCCAGTGGGTATCCCGATGATTCTGGCAGGAGACTTCAATGCCGCGCCTGATCGATGGATGGATAGATGGAAAATCCCATCACCTTGTCCGGTCTACGTAGAGAATGACGAAAAAAACATTACAGACTTAATCCAATCCCTCAACCTCATAGACACGTTCAGACAAGCATTCCCTACCCAACGTAAGTTCGCCTGCTTTCGTCAAAATCAGACAAAAAGAATATCCAAATCACGCATAGATTTGATCCTAATCTCAGAGGAGCAGCACCATGCAATGTGCCTCGCTATCTTCTCCTTTAGAAAGAAGTCAGACCAAGGAAGGGGATTCAACAAACTTAATAATTCATTGCTGACAACGGACTGCTTCAAACTCTACTTGAAGAAAGTTTGGTCCTTTTGGCGCCAACAAAGGGACCAGCTTTGAGACGATATATTGTGGTTCAACAACGACCTTGCATTCCTGGGCAACTCCTCGCGGTACAACGCCACGCAGGAGAGGCTGACTTACTACACCGATTACAAAACTGTCATTTCGTCAAAATGGACATCTTTTATTTTTTAAACGAAATTGAAACCGGGTTTTCTGGCCGAAAACTCATCAAAATTTGTTGTTCCTGAGGGTCCGGCATTTGTAAAACGCTGGACCCTCAGGAACAACAAATTTTGACGAGTTTTCGGCCAAAAAACTCGGTTTCAATTTCGTTCAAAAAATTAAAAATGTTCATTTTGACGAAATGGTTGTTACAACAACTCCAACAACAAGAAGATGACACAAGCGAAGATATCCGTTTAACAAAGATAGTTGAGGAAATACAAACGGTAGAAACCCGGGTCCTAGGATACATGGAACATCGATGGCAAAGTATCAGGATCAGGGAGAAACCACACAAGCACAACATGGAAGGAACAATAGACACAAGATTTTTCACGATGGTCAGGACAAAGATCGGACGATCAACAATAAAGACCTTGGAAGATTCAAACGTCCACAATGGACCGCTCCTTTTGTCCAAAGTAGCCTGCAAAAAAATAGCAAGAGACTTTTATCAAAACCTCTTCACATCGGAGTGCGGAAATTAGTCAGTGACACAACGACTGGAAGCAATTGAAAACTTCTTAAACCCCCTTACCAGAGCACTAACAGACCAACAAAAAGAATTCATGGAGAAACCTATGTCTAAAGGAGAAATATGGACGACTCTGATGCTCATGGAGGAGGAGAACAACCCGGGAGGAGGAGAAGTTCCCAAGGAATTCTGGGAGACAATGTGGGATGACATCTCATGGGACTTAATGGATTACTATCAGGCGATGTGGGAAATGGGCCAAATAGGGGAATTTGTTGGTCAGAGGGTCCTAACACTTTTATACAACAAAGGAACAAAGACGAATATAAGGAATTACAAACCAATCACACTTCTCACATGGTCTATAAACTGGTGGGCAAAGCACTCACAAGTAGGATGACCAAAGTAATGGAAGATATCATCCGCCCAGATCAGACAAGATTTATAAAAGGTAGGAACATCGAGGACAATATCCTCCTAGTCAATGAGGTGAATAAGCTGGCAATGCAATCTAAAGGAAATGTTGCAATGATCCTTATCGACTTTGAGAAAACCTATGACCACATGGACTGGATGTTCTTAGATAAATGCCTGGAAAAATTGAACTTTGGACCAGGATTTAGAAGATGGGTGTCACAAAAATGCAACAACCAGGGTCATGGTCAATGGCAACCTGACACCACCCTTTAACCTGCAGAGATTTGTTAGCCAAGGTGATCCGCTGACCCCATTCCCTTCTGTTAAAATCATGGAAGCACTGACAGCGAACCTGAGAACCCACAAGGATATCAAATGGATTCAAATATCATCAATCCCAAAAGAAGTCATCCCAGTCTGCTCAATGTTTGTCAATGACCTCACCCTGATGGTGGATGCAACCCACGAATCTATGATGGAGGTCGAGAATATGATGGAGAGGTTTTGTACTTTATTCGACATGAGTGTTAATTGGGGGAACACGACTCTCGGTTGGTGGATCCACCACCCAACGGTAAGACCCTCGGAGCAACCAAAAATCATCTGGTTTCCCCAAGAAGCCCCCATTCGTGTGTTGAGAGTTTCCTTGATGGCAAATGGAAGGCCACCAGCTAACAATGAATGAATCGCTGAACCCTCACTAGAGAAGCTAGCACTATGGAAAGATAAGCATACCTCACTAATTGGCAGGTCCATCATAATCAACAACGTCGTACTTGCATGATGCGTCCCTCTGGTATAGGTCAGCCATCTAGGGCTGGACAAGGACGCTCTACGCCCCATTCAGCGACAAATATCTGCATTTTTATGGCGAGGAGACCACAAAAAACCTAGGTTGTTTTACCGGACGTCCAGGACCCCCCTGACCGTCCGGGATGTCTGACCGGACGTCTGGTCGGACGTCGGATCGGACAAGGGTTGTCCGACCTAGCGCAAAAAAAAAAAACAAAAAAAAAAACAATCATGTGGCTTCTACCATGCATAAGGTGTATGCCACCAAAATTTTGGCTCATTTGAGCCAGTAGAAAAAAAGATAAAAATCTTCAAAGTTTCTAATCCTCACCTATACCCCTCCTATNTTTTGAAAACAATCATGTGGCTTCTACCTTGCATAAGGTGTATGCCACCAAAATTTTGGCTCATTTGAGCCAGTAGAAAAAAAGATAAAAATCTTCAAAGTTTCTAATCCCCATCTATACCCCTCCTATCCCCACCAAAACCCCTCGTACCCCCCCCTCCCACCCCAAATAGCACCCTATCACCAAATGCTCAGAAAATTCTGAATTTTTTTATTGAGGGTCTCTATGGCATGCGCAACACTGTCATAATTTTTTTATTATTATTTTTTTTTAATGCCAAAAGTGGTTGTTCGGGATCCCGGACAACCCCCCTACCGGACGGTTGGGGGAGACGTCCGGCCGAGACGTCCGACCATCGGACGACTGGTAACCTAGCAAAGAACACAACGTGATAAACAGGGTCGCATGATAGACAATAATTCATCCCAAAGTGGAAGGGGGGTTTAGAATAATCGACCCAACATCACAAACCAAGGCATTGGCTATTTAATGGCTTAAACGCCTGCTCTTCAGCCCACACATCCTATGGAAGGATCTAGCCTTAGACCAAATTGCAAGACTGGCCCCGAAGACACCGGCCCATATCAACCCACTCACATGGCTAGAGAACAGGGAATGACCAATTCCAAGACGATGCTCTCGACAAGATCCCCTTAGGGCTAACACACCAAGGCAAGAAGCGAGGTCAGACCTTTGTAACGACCCCTTCTGACCGATCCTCTTAAAGCACACGTGGTTAATGGGCTAACCCTCTCTGTTCGAGTGTTGACCTGTCTATCAGCCAGTTTTTGGTTGAGAAGCACCGCTGTTCTACTTGCCATGCAAGGAGGCGAAATTAACTGGCTTCTTTTTAGTCAGTTGGAACCATTTCACTTTTCTCAGTAACTCCTTGCTTACATTCAGGTGTTTCATCCATCTTGTTTCCATCCGATCCCTCAGGTTAATTTTTGGGCGCAACAGTTAGTATGTCGCTTTAATTGTTATGTTGTCTAAAGTTCTAGTACATATTCTGCTTTTGCTGGCTGTGGTCGTCCACACCCATTCCAACGGGTCCGAAGGCAGTCAGGTTATCGGGGTGTCCGAGAGGAATGTCGTCCATCTGTCTTTCACTCTAAGGATCTTGATTCTTGAGAGCTTTTATTCCTTTAAAAATTGTATCTGTTTTTGATTAGTTCTTTACAAAGAGTTGTCATTCCCTGTTGTGAATATGTCCACCACCACAAGTCCCTTCGGGCTACAACATACCACGTTGCCTACCTTCCCCTGGCAGCCCCGAATTGCTACCCAGTCAGACTCTTGTAGTGAGGGTCCAAGACCCTTTTTAAGGATTTTTTTTCCACCATTCCAAAGGGATGTACTCTATTATTCCTCCTCGGATCTATGGCAGTATCACAATTTTCTCTTTGAGTTGGTTCTAGTTGATCCAATCTTTCCTCTCTTCATCTCAAATATCTCTTATTCTGATAACCCTTTTTTTTCTCACCCAACCTTTCCAAGGGGAGTTTGCGCAGTGTAGGACTTGACCCTTAGAGTTTACTATCCCTTTGTTCCCAAATATTAATGGAGACCCAAAATTTCAGCATTTTTTTAATGTTATTTATAAGAAAACCAGAAACCCTTTTTAACCAAAAATTGTATCATTCCATAGAGTGCACACCATATTAACAAACCATAAAAAAAAATATGAAAAAAAAAAAAAAGAGGGTGAAACAGTAAGGTAAAAGTGCACTTGAATGATATTTTAGATTCAACAAATTTTCAGAATTTTCAGCGTTTTTGGAAATGGTCTTATCAGAGGAAATTCCAATGCTCCAAATGAGACCAAATTTGGTACACAACAACCTTGAAGTAAGACAAAAACAGGTAAAAAAAAAAAAAAAAACGCATAAAATTTCACCCCTAAAGCCTAATTTCAGTTTTGGACCTGTTACTCGGGAGGTGAAACTGGGGGTCTCCCGTTAACCACGTGTGACGGTTTGGCGCTGGCGATGGTGGGACAGGGTCTGGGGCCAGCTCGAAACAGGAGCTCCCTGGCCAGGGGATTGGAGAACCCTGATGTTCAAGATATGACCTGCAGAACAGCCTGACGATTTCACTTTTAATTTGTCCAAACTGGGACGCAGAACAATAGTATGAGCACTGTGGAGACGCCGCTGCACCTATGAGATGGAAGGCGCGAGGCTGGAGGGACCGGAATTTACAAAAAAACATACAGCAACAAATCCACACAGACATAACAACATAGTGGGAAGAAGTGAAAGCACAAATATGCCACTTGCACACACAAAGTGAGATATAGCAAAGAATCAAGAATTCAGCAAATGTTGGCTTGAGTGGGAATCAGGAAAGGTGGAATGGAATGGTGAAGGAAGAGGATAAGGGAGGATGCAGGGCAAAAAATACCGACTCATCTTCCACCACTGGACCAAGCTAGACGGCTCAACCCCAATGCGACCATGTGATGAATTTCCGGACTTCTTCCCCCCCCAAGCAAATTGCCTAGTAGGAATAGATTGGTACGGGGGAGAAAGATGGGAAGGAACGGGGGCTATCCAGGGACAGAATGACCGAGGTTCAGGTAAGGAAGGGTTTCAAGGGTTAAGCGACAGTTAAATGAGGTGGAAATTTTTCTTGGGTGGAAGGTAGTTGGGGCCGGCAACAGAAGGACTGAGGCACATGTATTGAGAGACAGATAAATGAGTGGTCAATCTTCTCGTGTAAAAGGTAGTTGGTAGAGGAAGAGTTTTTTTTTTTTTTTTTTTTTTTTTTTTAATTTGTTAACACGCCCTCGCCAGTGTTAGTGCTGCTGATAAGAGCAGACACCACTAACACCAGGAGGGAGGCTCCATCTATTGGTGGGGAGCATCACCTGCCAGAAAACGGGTTCAGCGTCCCATATACAGAAATTGAGAATGTCTGAGAACAATGAGAATAGTGACTGTGAGATCTGCCATCATTGATTGCCCTGCACCTCAGGGGATTGACTGAGCAGCCTTAAATAGTGACTTCTTCACCTTCCTATATACAAAAATTGAGAATGTCTGAGGACAATGAGAACAGTGACTGTGAAGCCTTTTTTTGCTTTTTTTTTGTTCCCATGCTCGCTTGTCAGCGGTGATTACAGTGAAGCCCGAAAGTTGACTGAGAGGAAGAGACTAGCTCCTCATCAGTTGATATTTGGCGCCTGATGCAGGGCGAAGAGGTTTCTCCTTTTTTTTAAAAAGATCGTTATGATGTGGGACTGGGAGGTAGGAGCTAGTGTGTAGCTGTAGGTATCTGGCGCCGGATTCAGGGTGAAGAGGTTCCCCCTCCCTCCCAATATCCTGCTCAGTCAATCCCCTGGATCCAGGGTAATCAATGCTGGCAGGAACCGCCCACAATTGTTTTTCTGATGTACTTCAAATTCAGTCTGTATATGGGACGCTGGACCCGTTTTCCAGTAGGTGATGCTCCCCACCAATAGATGAAGCCTCTCCCCAGGTGCTAGTGGTGTCTGCTCTTATCAGCACCACTAACACTGGTGGGGGCTCCATCCAGGAGAAGCCTCCTCCACAATCAACGGGGTTGTGGGCTTAGGAGATTAGAAGCAGTGAACACCAAAGTGTTGAATCCACACCAAATGTGGCAAAAGGCCAACGTCCTCCTTGCTAAAATAAAGGATGTGGCTTTCTCACAACCGAGGGATGCACCACCGCAGAAGACACAACAAGCCCAGTCCGCATCCACTGAAAAAGGGGAGGTTGCCTCAGATAACGGGCCGCCGGGCCAGTCAGAAGTATTACCAGAGATGGTAGACCCACAAAAACAATGCCCTCAGCCCATCACTCCGGCCCTCCCCGATCAACAACAGCAGCAGCACCTCTCGAAGGTCCTGTACGAGTGCCGGCCTGTTGTCCCTCGGTCTCATCCACCCCCAAACCAGTCGCAAACCCAGCTGCAAATCCAGGATCGGGATCAGAGCACTGCGAGGAATGTCCACCCGACCACTCGCAACACTGATCCTCGAACTCCGGGGTGTGGGGCAGATAGCACAAAACTTAAGGAAGTTATCTCGGAACTCACTGGAGAAACAAAGTTCTTACTGCTACACCCACCCCCGACAGACAACCTGTCGACTGGTCACGATAAAAGATTGATAGAGAGTGAAGACATCGAGCTGCACTGTCAGATAGAAGAAGATCGGGAATATGGACGCATGGATGAGCCGCTTGATAGACAACAGGAACAGGAGCAGCACGACCACTCTAGGGAGGAGGAGGAGGAGGAGGAGGAGGCTGACCATCAACAACAGACATAACACAGCAGTCTCCCGCAATGGTCAATGGACCACTACCTAACAGCCGAGAACCATCAACACTTGTCCCCGGCTGATGCCCGACAACAAGGTCCGCCCATCCAGCCCCGCTTGCTGCAACAACCACAAAGTCTGTTTCACCAACAAACCTTGCTCTACCAACAACAACCGCAACAGGAGTGTCTGCAACAGCAACAACAAACATGGCTGTTGCAACAACAACAACAACAACAACTCCAACATCAACAATTCCAGGACACTCTACAGCATCACCAGCATCGACTGCGTGGACAATTGCACCAACAGACACAATGCCAACAGGAGCAAGAGACACAAACCCGACAGAGGTTGCTAATACATCAAAACCAACAGCAGGCCCAACAACAACAGGACCTCCTACTACACCAGCAAGCTGACATACAGCTCTTGCAACAGACACAAGCGCAAGCTGCCCTGCAGCATGAACACCGTCTCAGGCAGCAGAGGGAATATGAGGAACAATTACAAAGTCTGCTTCATGCACAACTGGCGCAATACCAACATCAGCAGTATCAGAAGAGAGTGTTGCAGCAACAACAGATCCTCCAACACCTGCACCTGCAATGGCAACAACAACTGGGCTGTCAGCAGCAACATGTCCTGCAGCAACAACAACTCCAGCTACATGTCTTCTGGCAACAACAAGCAGAAAGACAGAAAGCTCAGGAATATCAGTTGCAATATGTCCCAGAGCACCCCTCTGTCGCTCTCCCCCCCTGGTATGAGGAGGCACAGAAACCCCAGGACATTGACATCTCGGCCCCACCCCCGGACCAGCCACAGTCGGACCGGAACCCAAACCAGCCACTGGACGTGGTTATGGAAATGGAGACGGTCCAGCAGCAGGCCTTGCCATCGCTGGGGGCCTCTCCACCACCCCTCACCGCTGATAACGACATTCAACAAAAACTGGCATTCCTCACAGACTGGACCCTCACTAAAATATTCTCAATGGTGGGGGAAAAGCCTGGCCGAGACCTGGACAACAGATACTGGGGAGAGGCTAAAAGAGTACTAATGTATAGCCCCAGAGTCCTGGCCACGGTGGAGAAATACAAGATAGCCACTGATATTGATTGGATGGACGTGGGGGCTGCCATAGTCCTAGTGGTAAACGACTTCCTTGACAAGATTGAGAGCTATGCCAAGGCTCGAGCGGATGAGAAAAACTCTGATGGGCACTGCCCACACCCAACAGATCAAGGGGATGTGTTTCTCCACGAGGGTCTGGCTTGGCCAAAGACATTGGTGCATGAGCTGAACACCAGTGTGCACTGGTGCAAACCCGCCAGGAGGACCGGCCTAAGGAGTCAATGCGGAATGAGGAGGAACATCATTACCGTGACATATCCAGCCCAGTCCAAACCACTGTCCTTGCTATTAACCAACATCAGCCTGAGCTTTCTCCAAACTAGGACGCCCAAAAATAGTCATGCCAAGCGCTACAAATGCAGAACCCCCGTCCCGGAGAGACTGAGATCATCCCTGATGATGTGCATGTCGTTCTCACTCATCAGGAACGGGATGAGGACTGGCCCGCTGAAACCAACCCGAAAAAGCTTCGAGAGCTGGTTAGGCTGCAAGAGGACGACAGCACCCCTGTAGTCATGCCCCCGGGTGTCGTCATCTTTCCGATCAGGAGGGAGAAGAAAGGTGGTCAGTGACTCCTGCGTTTGGGACCTCCAACACAATCTGCCCATCAATCCCGTCGAGTGAACTGTACCTCGACCCAGTCGGACCTCACAGTGGAAGGATGGAGGGGAAACCCCTCCACTGCGGTCATTTTGAAACGATTGAAGTTCTGGGCTAGGGGGATAGATTCATATGAAGTGGCGGGGGTGGTGCTTCCCCAAACCCTGTCTTTCCCCAAAGGAATAATCCCGGTCCTCCTGCTGTTTCAGACCGAAACCAAGGCCCAAAAAAAACCCGCAGAGCCAAGGTGGTTCAACCACCAACAACTGATGGGCCTTCGAACAACACGTTTCCTGACTAATGCTGCCTGGACAGCGAGCAGAATCCTCATCTTCATGCAGGCTCTCTTGGAAGACAGTGTTCTTGAGGAACACAACTTGTGGGATGACCCACAAGGTGTGCTCTCGATTAAAGCCACGTACTGAGCAGCAACTGGGATAACAAGGAAGGGAGACTGACCCGCCGAGTCTCGGAAATGCAGCAAGCCACTGGAAATGGCATGTTAACAGGTTGGCCCTCTGACTTACCCCAACCCCCGCCATCTCCATTACCTCCTCCACCCCAGCCTGTTCGTAGGCCCCCGTCCCCGATCATCCCCCCAAGAGCTAAAAGGCCGCCCCACTGGGCAACTAAACTAGCCCAGGCAGATATTGATGTACGTTCTCTTAATGTGAACGGACTTATTCAGGCAACGACTGACAAAAGTGAAGCAATTTTAAATATGATCAAATGCCCTGTCACTGGAAGATGGCCAGATGCGGTTTGTATTCAAGAAACGCACCTGCAAGACACTTCGACACACACTGCGAAAGCAAAATCGGTTTGGCCTTATGCAGCTTTTTCAGCGCCTTCCACAGACAGGGCATCTGCGGGGGTGGCTATCTGGCTCCCTCCCTCCTCCAAACTTAAACCTGTCAGGATGGTACGGGATAACCTGCACGGTAGGTGGGTCTGCCTGATAGTGGGGTAAGAAGATGAAGAGTTCTATTTGGCGAGCATATACGCTCCGAATGACCCCGCCGCTAGAGTGGACTTTTGACTCTCACTTCACCAACAACTTCCAGATGATGCCCCGTTGGTGTTGGCAGGTGACTTCAACACCGCACTGGACCTGGCAATGGATCGCAGATCCACTTCACGACGACAAAATCAAACAGACCGGCCGCTGCTTGCCATGGGGCCAGACGTGATCATACTTAAACAACTTCTGTCGGACCGTGAAATGGAGGATGTGTACAGAAGGTTGCACCCCACCCAACGAGCATATACTTGTCTGTCATCCCAGGGCGACCAGGGACTGTCCAACTCGCGTATTGACCTCATGTTGGTATTGGAAGAACTACAAGGACTTGCTACCACAGCAGAAATAACAACAATCAGCCCCTGTAAATCTTTCGATCATCGGATGATTACTTTGGGTCTGTCCTTCCATGCCCACATTAAGAGGGGGCCAGGGTTCTTCAAACTTAATACCTCCCTGCTCCCCTTAAAAAGCTTCAAAGATCTCATTAATTCATTTTGGGGATATTGGCAAACCCAGAAACCATCATCAGGTGACCAGGTAAAATGGTTTAATGATGGAGTGGCACAAATGAGAGAAAGATCCAAAAAGTTCTCTATCCAATATGCGAGAGACCGCAAAGCCCTTCTTGAAAAATTAATGCTGGACCTCGAAGAATGGGATGAACAGCTAATGGAGGACCCCCTCCACCGCCCGACCTTCGAAAGTTTACGTGAAGCAAGGGCCCACCTCCAAGACTACCTCGAACGTTAGACCCAGGCTTGGAGGGTCTGAGCTAGGATCAAACAAGCGCACACAGATGGGACAATGTCTAAGTCCTTTTTTAACAAGGCAAGAGCCAGAGCGAGAATTAACACTGTCCCGAAACTCAGACATCCTCTGGATGGAGCAGCCCAGGTTGCATCCAATGCATATGCAATAACAGACTATGCAGCCCTGTATTATCGACACTTGTTCACATCCCAAACTCCGACCAAACCTCTCGAGGAAGTCCAAAAAGCAAGGGAAGAACTGCTAACAATAGTCCATGCTCGACTCACGCAGGACCAAAGAAACGAGATAGACATCCCCCTTACCCAACAAGACATATGGGAGGCACTGCAGGACATGGAAGAGGAAAAGACACCAGGGATTGACTCATTTCCCAAAGAGTTCTGGGCTCAATTCTGGGATCACCTCAAAGATGACCTGATGGACTACATAGCTGCAGTTCAACAACAAGGCACCTTTGGTGGTATGATCGGACAGGGGGTGACTACACTCTTATATAAAAAATGGGACAGAGAGGACATCAAAAATTATAGACCCATAACCCTCCTCCCAGTACCATATAAGCTGGTGGCCAAGGCGCTGACCAAGAGACTGTTACCGTACATGAATGTTCTCATCCATCCTGATCAAACGGGTTTTATGCCCAACCGCAACATTCAGGACAATATTCTGCTAGGTAATGAAACTATTAAATACGCCAGGCAGCGAAAAGTCCAAGCGACCATTATGTTCATAGACTTCGAAAAGGCGTATGACCACGTCGACTGGGACTTCCTAGATATGTGCCTCGGGAGGATGAATTTCGGCCCAGTCTTTTGTCAGTGGGTGCGACTTCTCCATAGGACAGCCACCACCAACATTTTGCTCAATGGTCACCTCTCGCCCCCGATACGTCTGCAAAGGTCGGTGCGCCAGGGAGACCTCATAGCACCCTTGTTGTTCGTGATTGTGATGGAAGCCTTGGCTTCGATGATCACGCACCACCCGGCCATCAGCAAAGTACCCATTCCAGAAATTCCAGACCATCTCATCCCAGTGACGTCACTATTCGCAGATGACCTTACAGTTCTGATCAAAGCAGATGCGGACAGCATAAGGGCCCTTATGCAGGTCATTCACCTCTTCTCATTGGCGGCAGACATGAAGGTCAACTGGGGAGCCAAGACAGAAGGTTGGTGGCTCCACCCGTTAGGGGAACCACCACCGGAAGAGCCGGCTGTGGCATGGGCGCGCCAAAAAGAGGCCATTGGAATACTGGGGGTCAGGTTGATGGCACTTGACCCGCCTCCTGACCACGGGGACACACTTGTCAACATGACAATAGAGAGACTGACTAAGTGGAATGGCCTACACACCTCGATAGTAGGAACAGCCCTAGCAATAAACAATGCGGTTCTTGCGACCATTTGGTACAAACTCGCGGTCTGGCCACTAAATAAGAAACAAAAGGCCAGACTGAAGACAGCTCTTACCACGTACCTCTGGAAAAACAGTGCCAAATCCGAAAGATGCATGCAACGTGTGTGCTGGGATACCCTTACGCAGCCAAGAGCCAATGGAGGACTGGGGATACTGGATCCTATGAGAGAGAGTGAGGCATTGATTTTCAAAATCGTCATTAGACTGTTGATAGGAAATGACATACCATGGGCACAGTTGACATGCTTACAGATTGCCACCTTGGCCCCAGAGTCAACAGCACCCAACACAGTCCACCCGCTCCGATGGCTGACCAATAAACACTGGGCAATACCCTCCCCCACGAATCAAAGGCAGAGGGTGGACTCGCGGCAAGCAGCTAGGAATGACCTGCTTCTCGATCCCCTCTGGTCCTGCATGCTCAAACTTTGGAGAAAACGAGGGCCGAGACAGAAACCGACCCGGAACAGGTGGCAGGATATATGGAGGCAACCGCTTTTCGGCAACCCCCTTATTCTTGATGGAGATGGCAATCCCCTGAGCCTCACCAAAAACTCTCCATGGCTCACTTGGGCGAAAAAGGGAGTGTTCACGGTGGGAGACCTTTGGGACCCCGTGACGAATGACTGGCTGACAACAGACCGGTTGCAAYYRAAGCTTAAGCATGGTAAGTATGTGGGTGACAAGATGCACAAACTGAAAGAAGCCTTCCCTCTGGCCTGGCGGATCACCCTCCAAGCTGGCCCGAAAGTACTAACTGACGACTGGGTCGTTAAATATTCAGACCTCCCCAGGCCATTGACAATTTATAGGGTTCACAGAAAYGACAATGGGAGRTGCTCACTAGARGCGTATGTCCCCCAYGATCCGGGGACTAAGTTCTCCAAACTTACGAGAAATGACAGCCTGGACGGGGTTGCAAATTGGGGAGGTCTGATGCATGTGAGGGTGGTGGGTGACCCAAACGAAGGACTTTATGTGTATGAGCCTACGGTCCCGGTGGCCATGTTGCCCTTTGACCCGCTAGAGTGGGAATGACCCGGAGTAAAACCCATGCACGTTTGGGACTACACAGTCAAAGGTGGCTACAGAGCCTCGCGCTCCACCTCCACAATAAACCAAACACTTGCCACAAGATGGGAGYGAGACTCACCCCTCGAACGCCGGTTAATGGAAAACCCGCCTTGGGTCAAGTATGCCAAGATCATGCCCACCAGCCAGAGAGCTCTGCAGTGGCAAATTCTGCATCGTTGCCTGCCAACTCCCGACTGGCTCGTCTCTCGAACTGACCTGGAACAAAAAGGACTGCTGTCACCGATATGCACCTACTGCGGAAGGTCCTCACCGCCGGCCAGGGCAACGCTAGAGCACTGCCTGTTGGCTTGCCCAATGGTAACCCAACTTTGGCAATGGTGGGACGCTGCCTTCCACTCTCTCACAGGACTCCACATCCCGTGGGACTTGGGTATCCTGCTGCTTGGCAATAAACTCCCCTTGCAGCCCGAATGGTCCCCCTTTGCATCTAATATTTTCTCATATATGAGACTGCAGGTCCTCATGCCGGCATGGAGAGCCAGATGCTCTTTCGAAAGAAAAGAGTGTCAGKTCGGGCTCCTACAAGCCCAGCAAGTAATAGAAGAGGAARTAAGATCCCACACTTATGCGGCYTGGAAACAGTTCATACAAGGATACCGYGAGGAAACGGACCATACGGTCARRGAAACCCTARAGGRAGTTTACCTCCAACTCTGGCAGGACCCATTTCAAATATATACAGAACTGGATGTTAATCTTAACATCCGATGGAAGAATTGGAGGAGTACAGAGCCGTCCTGGCAAAGAAGACCCTCCCATTACTTTCAGGTCCCCTACCTGCAACCCAACTTCATCCTGGTRCAGTGACCTCCCCTSGACCGCCCTGGCAATACAGCCCCCTGTTRTCGCTTCCCCCAACAGTCTTCGCCCCATCCTTCCCCCCTTCGGTCGSCCTTTTCCTCCCTCCCCCCTCCTGTGACACAACKCTCCGAGGCACCAGTACCTRCAAACTCAGYAKYGGGGAACATACGGGAGCRGAAAAATCCATGCAAAAGACAGGCAAAAGACAGGTCCAACAGGCGAATGGACTACTCACGAGACACAACAAGGAGGGAGAAGAAGAGGAAACAATGGGCAATGAAGGACAGGGATGGAATGAGACGGGATGAACAGTGGGCAAGCTTGTGCAAGGACGCGCAAGGAGGACAGAGCTATACCTCTGGTGGAAGGAAGGAAGCATATGATCACCAGGAAAGCTGGACTGAGAACGGCGACACATGAGGTGCGGACCTTCAAAGTACAGGACAATTTCTCCAGTCAGGCAACTGTACAAGGATAAGCACAAACCTCCATCTCCAGCCTCAGTCAAGTGCAGGTTTCGAGAGCCTCTGAAAGGGCATTGGTTTAAAAGGATTACAGCTTACTCAAATAGACAGGCACAGCCAAGGAAACGACTGGAGCTCTACTACACTACTGTGCATTGCTACGATAAACATCTCTGGGCGCGTTTCTATGCAAGCTATAAATCTGTAATTCCCGAGTCATCGAGCATAAGTACAGCACAATAATGCATGGGATAGAACAGGGTATAGGGCTTAAAGGGTTTTTACAAAATCAGTCAATGTACAACTATCAGGGGGGTTGCCGTACAGGGCTGGGTTAACAAAGTAGAAGGTGCTCCAAAAAAGGGATGGGTGTTTCAGGCAACTCCATGGGACGATGGAGTCCCGGTTTGGTAAGATAAATAACCACAGCCCCAGGAAACAATGACTGGTAACTGATAATGGTAGGAGTAAAACAGGTACTACAAGATGTATCAAAGGGACGCTGAACCTGGTTTTCAGCAGGTGCAGCTCCCCACCAATAGATGGAGCCGCCCGAAAGACAAGCCCTCAATCCTGGTGGTTCTCGTACCGCCCCTGGGATAGAGGGATGCCACAAGGGCCTTACAAAAATAAAAAAAATAAAAAAAAAGTGGTGGGGGCATTTAAAAATAAAAATAAAAATAATATAATAATAATAATAAACAAAAAAAAAAAGCCCCAACGGTGGCAACGGATCCTTTTCTACCCAAATTGCTGTTTCAAACTTGCGCATCGGTATCTTTGCGGCCATTTTTTTTTTTGCCTTTGCAAACTCAAAACCTGGGGCGTCCGCACTTGTTTCTGTTTCTGTTTTTTTGAAACAATGGTCGACTTGGGCTCACCTGCATCCGACAGGGATAAGAGCCCATGTCTGATGTGGGGGCACCTGGGGCCTGGTCCCACTAGCAAAGAGGGTTGGATTTAATTCCTGAATCTGGATGTGTCTGTGGATAGATACAGAAAATTGTGATTGATCTTCTTTTCTGCATCACTCCGCAAAACGCATCCGGATTCAGGAATAAAATCCAATCCTCTTTGCTTGTGGGACCAGGCCTCTGACGGCTTTCAGACCACCATTAGCTAGAGGGGAGATCGGATGCATCAAGGGGCAGGAAGCTCTTCATAGGGGTAAAGGTTATTTGAGGATGGATGCATCACAGGGATGTGGCAGTGTGATAGGGGAGGAGAGGTTCAGCTAAGCTTCTTCTTTTTTTTTTTTCTTTTTTTTAACACCCCCTTCGGTGCTAGTGGTGCTCAGCTAAGCTGGAATGGCGTTCAAGTCCAAAATAAAGGTCGACCTCTATGCAGGTGGTGCTCGATGACTCCTTTCAATTTATTATTATTATTATTTTTTTAAGACTCCAATCTATTGGTGGGGAGCAGCACCTGCTGGAAAGCGGGTCCAGCGTCTTTTCAAATTTATGCATTGGTGCCTTTTTTTTTTTTTTTTTTTTTTTTTTTTTACAAGAAGGCTCTGTTCTATTGGTGGGGAGCAACACCTGTTGGAAACCGGGTCCAGCGTCCCATTATACATGAAAGGCTCAGAATGCTCAGAATGTTCAGAATGCTCAGAATGCTAACCTATGCTCCATACTTCTGGTGTTACTCCCAGCATTGACTACCCCAAATAGAGGGGGGTTAACTGAGCAGCGAAAAAGAAAACAGTTATGTACATTAGCGGAGTCCTCCCCAGGGGGCTCCAGGGAGGAGCTCCAGATGTGAGCGACATGTGTGTGTGTGTGTGTGTGTGTGTGTGTGTGTGTGTGTGTGTGTGTGCGTGCGTGCGTGCGTGCGTGTGTGTGTGTATTTGTTTGTGTGGTACGAGACCCCCCTCGACCGTGCCGCGGCATGTTGCGTCGGAAGGTGTGCTTATGAACGACACAGGGAAAGAGCCTGCAGCACGGGATGCCCATAGGAAAAAATGCTTATAATGT
>BFEA01000106.1:2018481-2030724 GCA_003427395.1 Chara braunii | reverse complement strand
GGCCTAGAACAGACCAGAAGATTAGCTCCCTCAACGGTAAAAGAAATTCATTTTCTCACTTGGGTTGATGATCGGTACTGGATTATACCAAGACCACAAACAAGTAGGAGAGAAAGGAGCAATAGTTTTTTTTGTTTTTTTTTTGTTTTTTTTTTTGAAAGGTCCCTGCGCAAAACCTCTATCCTGGTGGTGGTAGGAGAACCACCGGGATTGAGGCTTGCCTGGTGGGCCGCTCCATCTATTGGTGGGGAGCTTCACCTGCTGGAAACCGGGTCCAGCGTCCCATGAATGTGTCCTTACATCCATAACAGATAGTAACTGTGACACCTATTGTGCTGGAAACCGGGTCCAGCGTCCCATATCCTTGCTTGTTTGCTCCTCCCTATCCTGCAGCAGGGTCAGAGGGTCGGGGGGGGGGCACTGGGGGGCACCAGCAAAGCCCCCACCAACCTCTGACCCCTGCCATCCACCAACTACCCCCAAGGCGCCTTTGCAGATCACCAGCTGAAATTCCAGTTGTCACGCTATGTAAGCCTTTTTCAACTGCCTCAAGTGAGCCTCTGCTCTTCAACACACATCCAGACACTGCTAAAGGGAAACTGAGGCTCTCTTTCTTTTCTGTTTTTAAAATGCGAGGCAGGTAAGATAGGGCTTTATGCGAATGAAGGGATTTCTGCTAGGGACAGTGGATGGGGGGGGAAAGGGTCGGAGAATTCCTGAGCAGGCCGCAGCGGCGAGCCGGGGTCAACCTTGGTCCAGTCATGAAAGATCAGTTGATAGTCTCTTACTATCCCCGCCCGGGGGTCCTCCTGTGAGTCCCTCTCTGGCTGGCCAACCGTCCATTTTACCCTCGCCACCCATCCCTCCCTTTCTCCCCCTAGCCAATTCTTGCAAAACGTAGAAATAATTCTGTTCATGTCTCCCCAAGAATGCATTTGGTCGAGTTTATCTTTAGTCATCTTCCATTGCGTCGCAATCTCGTGCTGTACCAGTGTCTGGATCTGATCAATGGTTTCACCTTCCTCCACCTGTGCCCCCTCTATCTCAAAGGAACATCTTTTCCACCATATGGTCCATAGAACACTCCGTCTTCCCAGATTGAACATATTCTCCTCAAATGTGTTCCCTTGAATTGGGGGGTAGTGTCCCAGCAACAGAGCCCTCCAGTCCCATGGCCACACTGCATCAGGAACTATATGGCGCCATATCCTATCCCAGGTCCTCCATAGTAATATTGACGCGGGACATTGGAGGAAAATATGCTCAATGGTCTCCACCCGCTTCTGCCTAGGATAGCTCGAGAGACATTTGTGGCACCATGGTAGTGCCTTCCCTTGCTGTTCCAGTCGCGTATGGTCTATCAGCCAGTCGTTAGTAGGTAGGCACCTATGTTCAATTTGCCACTGTAAGGCGGAGATTTTGGCCGGTCTGTTGCTATAGTGTGCAAACCACCGGACGGGTCTCAACAAACTACGGTCAACGTTAAGGTGGCGGTACCATCTGTCCACTACTCGATCCCGTAGGTTGCATTTGGGTCGAAGCATTCGGTACACCGATTTGGATTTTAAACTCTGTAGTGGTAGGGTATTTGGATCCTTCTTCCCAGCTGGTGAGTTCAGGGTCCAACACCACTCCTCAGGGTCCAGGGGGAGGTCCTCAATTGGGACCCTTGAGCGAAACCCCATCGGGCGCCCTCCAATCTCTGTGACCCTGATGCGATACACCTCTTTTTTGTTCTTCCATATGAAGGGTTGTTGTTTGCTTCGTAGTTCCTCGTCCTCAGAACAGAAAAGATTCTATGAGTACGTGAGACTGGTCGGTGAGGTGTATATATCCCACTTCCTGCACGTGGTCAGGTAACCCCACCCAGTCGCCTTCCCTCATGCAGGGTCCTTTTCTAAGGATGGTGTACCAACAAAGGGGAAAACTATCAATCATCTCCTCCACTGCCCTCACAGTGAAGTGGCAGTATTGTAGTGTTGTTCGCATCCTATCAGTATTCTTCCACTCCCTTTCCTCTGTGTCCCAGAGATCCCCGACTTTCCATATGCCGTGCTTCACCCATCCCTTCCATGGAGAGTCTGAGGCGTTCCGCACCCGCCCCCCTGAATCCGTGATTAGTCGGTTACCAAATAGGGGTTGCCGGTATATTTTCTCCCATCTATCTGGTGTCGGTGTGTCGGGGGGGGGGAGCTTTCTCCATGTGCGTATGAGACGTAACCAGAGTCTGTCTGTGGGGTCCCCATTTCTGTATTTCCTGGTTAACCTCCAGTACCTATCCTCTAACCATACACAGGGATCAATTTCAGGCGGGGATTCTGGAGCTAGGTCGGAGATTTGTGCCAGGGCCAGGGGGACCCATGGAGAGGTCGGAGAGAAGATAATGTGCTGAAGCCAGCAAATTGAGAGTGCCTGGAACTGTGTGGCCGGATCCACAATTCCTAGTCCGCCTTTGTTCTTTGGTTGGATTACTGAATCCCATGCTACTCAGCTTATCGCATGGGTGTTATTGCTATCCCCCCTCCGTAGGAAGACCGCTAACTGCTGTTTGAGTGTTTTGAGCCCGCCATTGCTCATTGGCCATAGGATAGCTTTGTACCAGAGCGTGGCCAGAACCACATTGTTGATGACAAAAGCTCGCCCAAATATGGACGTACGCTTATTGTTCCATTTTTCGAGCTTAACTTGCGCTGGTCCAGACAACCACTCGTCGTTAGATGTTGGTTTTCCTTTGGCGGTGATTTGTGCCCCCAGAATCTTGAGGGGGTCTTCAGGGGGTAGCCAGGAGATTCGCGGGTTTTCCGGAGGTCTTCCCCCCTGGTGGTGTATCCACCACCCCGCAGTCTTTTGTCCCCAATTCACTGTCATATCTGACAAGCAACAAAATTTATTCATGAGGTGTTGGATTTCCTCCATGTTAGCCGCTGTTGCTTCTACCATGATGGTAAGGTCATCAACAAATAGGGAGCAGATAGGTATTGCCTCGTTGGGGATATTCGCTATTTTAATTCGTGTGAGGTCTTTATTCTGGCGTAGATTAGCAGATAATGCCTCCATGATCACCAAGAAGAGGTAAGGGGCAATGGGGTCCCCTTGTCTCACCGACCGTTGGAGTTCAAATGGTGGTGTCACCGACCCGTTGACCTGGACACAGGTGGTGGCATTATGGTGGAGGATTTTAACCCAGCGCCGAATTATTGGACCAAAGTTCATTTTGTCCAGACATATGTCTAGGAATTCCCAGTCCACGTGATCGTAAGCCTTTTCGAAATCGATAAAGATGATCGCCGCATTGGCTTGTTTCCTTCGTGCTAGTTGGACTACTTCATTCACCAGCAAGATGTTTTCTTGGATATTTCTGCCTGACATAAACCCGGTTTGGGTTGGGTGAATGACGTCTTCCAATACAGTCGCCATGCGGTTGGCCAGCGCTTTCGAGAACATTTTGTACACTACCGTAAGCAATGTGATGGGTCGATAGTTCCTAATGTTCATTTTGTCCCCTTTTTTGTACAGAAGAGAAAGTACCCCCTTCCCCACGGTTTCCCCCATTTCCCCGGCCTCCCATACATTCTGGTAATACTCCCATAGATCGCCGCTGAGGTCCGACCACATCGTTTCCCAAAACTCTTTGGGGAAGCCATCTATACCAAGGGTTTTATCTTCCTTCATTTGAAGGAGCGCAGTCCAGACTTCCTCCTTTGTAAGTGTCGTTTCCAGTTTGTCTCGTTGCTCAGGGGAGATGTGTCGGTCCATTGGGAGTAAGAACTCCTGTATTTCGCGAGACCTTTCTTCCTGATTGGGAAAAGAGATGTGAGAGGTATAAAGTTGTTTAAAGAATTTCCTAGTAATCAGGGTACAATGTGCTATGTCAGTGGCGATGGTGTTATTGTTTTCTGGATCGAACAGGGCTTCAATGACTGTCCGCCGCGACCATGCGGTGGCTAAGGAGAAAAAATGGGTATCCATTGAGGCTTCGTAGGTGAGCTTAGTCATTTTCCCTCTGATTCTAATTTCTTGCCATCTGTGTAGGGCATACTGTAGAAGTCGGTCTTTGAGATTTTGGATGGAGGTGATGATGTTGAGGGTCCTGGTCTGAGTTTAAATGGGTAGCTTCTACCTGTCCTTCCAAGGCAACTAACTCCATGGGTGGTCATTTCGAGATGCTGTCGCAAAGCCGCTTTGGCTTTGGAGTATTCCTTACATTTTCAGGCTAAAAAGATCACCGTTGTTGAACCACTCAAGATATGAGTTAAAAAGGTGTTTCTGTTCGCGCCAGAACTCCCATTCATGCAGGATCATCTCCGAAAAGGTTGGGTCTTTGAGTAGAGAGGTATTAAGTTTATAAAAGCCTGGTCCTTGATCCGGCTTTTATTATGCCACATGTCTTATGGTCGAGACCCGGATACGAGCTCCGGGGGAGGATCAATGCCCACCTCAAGGCCCCCTCCAGATCATTAGACATCAGGACAAGATCTATTCGAGACTTAGATAGACGCGTTGGATTGTTGTCTCGAATGCACGTGAACGCTCGCGTTAGCGGGTGCAGCCGTCGGAATGTGTCAAAGACTGACAGTGACTCGCAGAGGTCTGCTATCATTTGCTCGTCCTCTATTGCAGCGAAGGAGGGGGAGTCTTGAGGGTTCCATTTATCCAGGCTCTTATTAGGGGCCGCATTAAAATCCCCTGCTATTATTAAGGGAATACCTTCCGGGATTTGCATTCCAATCCTTCCTAGGAACTCCCTCCTGTCCCCAACGGAGTTAGGTGAGTAGATACAAATAATGCAAAAAAGTTCCAACTCTAACATTCCCAGAACCGAGGCCCATCGTCCCTCAGCTTCATCCACCGTCCAGTAAACGGGTTGAAATTTAGAGTCCGGGGGTATCCAGATCGCGACCCCTGCGGAGCCCGGTGTGGGAGCGTGAGCTCTTATGGCCGTGTGAGGCCAAACTAAATTATGTGCTCTGTTATGATCCGGAATATCCTGCAGATGTGTTTCTTGTATGCACATTACATCCGGCCACCGCCTACCTCCTATACCCCTGAGTTGATCCCAGATGGCTTGGCGCTTTTCTGGCCTGCCTGCTGCCAGCCCGTTCACATTGAGAGAACGAAGATCCAGGTCGGCAGAATCGACACATTTTTTCCAAGCCTAGTTCTTACTGTATAATATATCTAACTCCTCCATTACTTAGTGACCTATCTAGGACCCCCTCTACTTGGTGGCCCCTCCCCTTGCCTCATAGTGGGTGCCATTTCTTGACGTCCCATTTATCCAGTTGTAGAATCCTCTTCCGCACCATACGACACAAGCATCTACATACGTCATCCTCGGGCCAATATTCACTGGCCTTAATCTTTGCACACTGTAAGTCCAGTAGAGCATTGTGGCTGTACCATCCCAGGTTGGCGGCTCTGTTGGGATCAAAAAGTAGGTAGAGATCATTTTTGGCCAGCTGCTCGTCACAACAGGCTTCGAATCTCAAGCCTGCAGTTGCCCCGGGGGCGTAGTGTTTTGGGATAAAGGCTGTCATCTGACTGGAGAAAATCCGTGCTCTTTCCCCCTGATCCCCTTCCTGGGGTGCAAAGTCCCAGCCTTGCAATGTTACACCCCCATACTCCCCCACCGCGGAGAGGCCCACTTCCCATCTTTCTTCTGTTTTTCTCAGGGGAATCACTAATACCGCCTCCGGCTTAGAGAGCGGCATCTCGAAGAGACCTCGCTCCATAAGTTGCCTTAGCTTAAGTCTTCCTGAGGTCAGCCCCGCATCTGGCGATTCTGCTCCCTTTGCCTCCGGCTGAGTCGGTTGGTCCTGCGTCTTGTGTGTAGAGGGGGGTGCTGCCGAGGGGGGGTGAAACCGGCTCCGAGCGACAGCCAAGATCCGTTGAAATGCCTCTGCCCAAGTCAGATGGGGAGGGGGGCCGGATGTCAGTGCAGTCCTTAGTGTGGGGCTGTTGTTCAGAAGCCCACTAGTTCGACGTAGGACTTGTCCCAATACTCCTCCCCTTCAACTGGGCAGTCTGACTGGAGGTGTTTCAGTATCCAGTCTGCCACCACCTGTATTTTCTGATCTAGACCCATTTCGTGGGGGGGGGCATCGGGGTCTGTCGGGTCTTGTGAGGGTTCCTCCATTTCCACATCCGGGGGAGGAGGGGATGTGTCCACGTCCATCTGCTGTGCCCCGAAGGCATCCGAGCAAAAATCGGAGGGTAGTGGTAGCGGTTCCCCGTGTTCTGCTGGTTGCGGAGATGTCGGGGCTTGAGGTTGTTCTTGATCAGGCAGACGAGGCTCCGGCTGCGGTTGCTGTGCTCGCAGTGCTTGTTGCTCTTGCGGGGTAACAAGTTTCGCCCTCGCCTGCTGTTTCAACCGCATCCCTTGCTGCAGCGGTTGATATCCCGTTTCACACGCCCCCACCTCCCCCACTGCTGTCGCGCAGCCGTCCTTTGCTGTGTCCTGAATTATGATTCCTGGAGGCGGCGTAGCAAGGCCGTCCCGTAGCTGCTGTGTGCGATCACTATCTTGGATCGCCACCCCTTTCCCTTTGGACAGATTATGCTCGTCCTGGTCTTCTTTGGGGACCTGTTTTTGACCATCCTGATCCTTCTCCTCTTCCTGGCCCAACTTCTCCCTGCTGTCCCTCAGGCGGTCAAAACGATTGTCCTCACGGCCTGCCTCGTCTTTCGATACTGTTTTCTGCGATGCCGTTTTCTGTGGTGCCTTATGCTTCCCCCCTACCACTTCCCAAATTTCCTGCTTTTTTGTCTTTGCAAGGGGGGGTTTCAGGTGTGCAATAGTAAAAGATCTTGTACTGGATAATTTCTGGTCTGAATTGCTAAGGACATGGTGCAAACTCCCCCTCCCCAACAAGGGCCCCCCATCAAGATATGTGGAGGTACTTCAAAAATCTATTTTTGGCAGCAGATGGATTTCAGATCTTAATGGAAGGGTTTACATTAGTTCTCACGGGCCCTGGTCAAAGTGGGTGAAGGCCGAAATATTAAGAATTAAACCACCAGTACTTGGCCCAACTATTGGCCGCGGGCGATTCCCGTTAACGCGCCGGTAGTTGTGGGCTTCGGGGCACCGAACCACAATGGCTGGAAGCGGCAGCCAAAATGAAAACGAAACGGTGCCCCGGTGGCTCGGCAAAACTTGGCGCGCAGGGGGTATCCTGGCTCGGCATCAACAGCTGGGCCAAGTACTGGTGGTTTAAGGATATTTGGGATACAAGAAATAAAAAACGGAAATCAGTGGAGCAACTGAAAAAAGAAATAAAGTATGCAAGGAACTTAACAGAAAATTTAGAGTCCTTTTTTTAAGACCAAATCATTTCATCTATCCCACTAGCCTGGTTAGCACTTCTCAAAAAAGGAGTGGAATTCAGGGAGGCAGTCTGGGTGTGTGCAATTCAACCCGATGGAAATACGGTAATTGGTCAAATCATTGATATTCATCGGGGGGGGGGGGGGCATTGCTAAATCTGTGCAGAATTAGTAGGAATCTAGTGATTCCTCAAGTTAATCAACAACAAGTTGCTTTCTTTCCAGACTCAACAATGTATAGGACAAGGGTTGGAAGGCCTATTTTTCACAGATGCCAATACCTGAATTGCCTTTAGACCCAACAAGGGAGTGGATGTGGAGGGCTAAAATGAAGTGCAAACCTCAAAAACTCCTAGCATAAACTGTCAAAGCCTCATATCGTCTCCTTTGTCCCATAACTGATGTTACCGCTATAATGAAGGAACGATGGGTCAGACAACTTCATATCTACCACGATCTACTCTTGAAGGTCAAGTGGTGTAAGGATATTAAAGAGAGAGCAATGAAATTTGCCTCTCCACAATGGCAAATTGTCCACAGATGCTAGCGGTGGCTGTTTATACCAGCACCTCTAGCATCACCCGGAGTTGCTTTATTATTAAAAAAAAATAAAAATAAAAATAAAAATAAAAAAATTGCCCACAGATGCTTACCAGCCTTTGACCAACTAGTTGACCATTCTTTTTTTTTTTTTTGACCATTCATCTTTGGAACAGCGAGGGTTGGCGTTACCTTGGTGCCGTGTATGCGTCTCAGCCTTTTGCCTAGAAGGAAAATTAGAGAAACAATAGAGCATATTTTCCTCCAATGCCCAGGGGCCAGATTACTATGGCGAAGATGGGACTACATGTGGACCAAACTTGCAGGTCTGGAATGGCCTTGGGACTGGAGAGATATTCTATTGGGGCACTGGAACCCAGTTTTTTAAAACTTAACTGAATTCCAGGCCAACCTTTCGAACTTAGGAAGGAAATCAGTGTTGTGGGTTTTGTGGTATAAAAGATGTGTGCTCTCATGGGAAGAAGCGAGGATAGAAGGAAAAGAGATCATGGAGGTAAGACAATAATTCATTCATACAGAAATCAGAGGTCACTGGTCCAGGACAAGATCAACATTGAGAACTCTAACTCAGAATTTCAGAAACAAAACATAAAAAAGATTATCAACAATTTTTCCACAAACTGGCTGGGGTTCACTCAGGATAAAGGTTGGGAGAAGTAAGCTGGCCTGGCGGGGAGGGAGAGTGAGACATCAAGAGGGATTATGATATCTCCTTCAGAGTCCTTCTGCAACGATTTTGATTTTCAACCAGGTGGGTCTCCGAGATCTCCGGATTGTTTTACTGATTTATTCCCACCCTCAGAGCTTTCAATAGTGGATTTTTTTTATTTTTATTTTTATTTTTTTATAAAGAAAACCGGCTGAGATTGCTAGTGGTGTTGGTATGAGCATCCACCACTAGCAGCTCAGGTACTGGCTCCGGTCTATTCATCCCTCAATCAGGTAATACTGATACATGATTCAAAAACAGGAAGTATGGGAAGTATAAAGAAAAAGGAGTACTGCCTCTTCAGCCAGAGCCTGGCCGCCAGATGCCCGTGGTATCCTAGCAGCATTACCTTCTATATCCCACTTCTGAAACAATGTTGGAGACTATGACAAATCTCTCCAGACTCCCGGTCTTTCCTTCAAATTCCCCGGTCACCCTGAAAACCGCCCTTCCTATAGTTCTACTACCCTTCGAGTCCACCACAAAAATCAGCCTCTTCGGCCTTGTCTGTCTACCTCTTTCAATAGTGGATTTGCAATGGTATGGGACAGAAGGAGTCTGAAGAAATTAGATATGCTGTGTCTGGGTTTGGTCTGAGGCTGATCTAAGTTTCAAAATGGCTGTTTTCTTTTTTCAAGAACAAATCAAGTTTAATCTGGCAGCTATCAAAATATATGAAGAGGCAGATGCCAGAAAAGGATTGGTTCTCAGTTTCAGTTCTACTCAGGTAGCTCTTCTACTCTGGTTACACCAACTTGAAGGTGTGCTGGCCTACATAAACTGGGATTCCATCAAAAGGAGATAGCACCAGCCTCCAAGACTGAGACAACAGGGGGTTGCTTGCTGGGAGAACAGGGAGAAGGAGATCACATCTTAGTATCTGTATTCAGATCTCCCAGTACTGGCCATGGGTCCTGTGGATGCTATCACTTCCATTATGATGGCATGCAGACAACCTTCTCAGGCTGCAGTGTAGGTGTACCTGTCAAGCTCTCTCTTCTGTAGGAAGGCCCTGCAGCTTGCTGTCATTTCAAGTTAAATGTATTTTCAAACAATCAACTATAATGTTCAGGGACACTGGAGCCGATTTCCAACAGGTGCAGCTCCCCCCCAATAGATGGAGCCTCCCTGGGAGTGCTGTTGGTGCCTGCTCTTATCAGCACCCCAAGCACGACCTCGGGTGTCTTCTGTAAAAAAAAATGAAAAAAAATCAACGCGGCACTTGGACGACGAGCCGCAGCAAAGAGCAAAGGGTGGAGGGCATGGGCGAGGCAGGAAGGGAAGATAAACAGCACTAGGCAGAAGCACGGGGCGGCAACAAGTCAAGAAGTAGCACTAGGGCGGTGAAGCAACAACACGGAATGTAGGCTGGAGGGCATGGGGGAGGCGGGTGGGCAACAAGTAAAATAACCAAAAAACACAAAGCCGCAGCAAAGAGCAAAGGGTGGAGGGTGGAGGGTGGAGGGAGGTGGGAGGGGAAGATAAACAGCACTAGGCAGACGCACGAGGCGGCAACAATTCAAGAAGTAGCACTTGGGGGTTGAAGCAACAACACGGAACGTAAGCTGGAGGGCATGGGGGACGCAGGTGGGCGGCAAGTAAAGTAACCAAAAAACACAAAGCTGCAGCAAAGAACAAAGGGTGGAGGGAGGCGGGAGGGGAAGATAAACAGCACTAGGCAGAAGCACAAGGCGGCAACAAGTCAAGAAGTAGCACTAGGGCGGTGAAGCAACAACACGGAATGTAGGCTGGCGGGCATGGGAGAGGCGGGTGGGCAGCAAGTAAAGTAACCAAAAAACGCAAAGCGAAAAAAATAGAACTGATGAATCGTGATGATAGATTGTTTCCTTGGAGTTGCACCGACTCATCAGGAGGCTCAACCCTCGACAATCTGCGGAATCTCCTTGTTTGATGGTTTGGGTCATGAACCCTTTGACCCATGTTGAAGGCAGACTGTCCCCAAGCGGAACATAGCAGCGGGCGGCAACTCAGCGAAGCAGCGGGCAGCAACTCAACTGCACAACGCCAAAAAATGACTTCAAGGAACGACACGGCAAGCGGACGAGCAGCACGACAACAGCACAGCGAAGCACAAGGCAACACCAACACAGCAGCCACACCACATGACACACAACTGAGGAACACGGAAGGAACGGCACACGGATGAGCAGCAAGGCAACAACGCAGCAAAGGACAGGGCAACACCAACACGGCAGCCACACCACGTAGGGAACACAGCAAATTGCAAAGAACGACATGCGGCGTTAGCGGCACAGGCAGCAAGGCAGTGGCGGAGCGAAGACAAGCAGTCTACACATCCAACACGGACCAAAGCGGCACATCACCTTCTCTCATCACGGGTGAACTTCGCAGACTGTTGGTTCCCATCCCCTGCTGAGCCAGGAAGGTGCTCTGACAGACGTCGATCATCCACCCACAGACCTCATGCACCACAGACGTCACAGACGGAGAGCCCCCCTAAGGGAGCTGCAGGCACTCCATACTACCAACCGCCGACTATTTAGCACTGCTTAAGGGTGCTCACGCAGGCCTTCACACAACATGCTTGGAAAAAATCAAGAAAGAGGAATAACGAGCATACATACATAAAAATGATTGTGTGTGTGTGTGTGTGTGTGTGTGTGTGTGTGTGTGTGTGTGTGTGTGTGTGTGTGTGTGTCAACATCCCCAAACTCTCTCTCTCATTCCATCCTCATACCATCGCAAACCATCCATAGACAAAAAGAAGTATAGATGAGCAATATAATAGAAAGGTGCAAGGTTCCCCGCGTTTGCGTGGTTGAGCGGGAAGTGCCCACACACCCGTCTGCCGCCGAAGCGGCACACTTGGACAAGCATATTTAGTTTTTTCAATCTAGAAAAACAAAGGTAAGGGGCAGAAGACAACATACCTAACACAGAAGGCTCCACCAGCAAGAAAGCACCAACCAGAGACAGCATAGTCCGAAAAAACTTGGAGAGCCCTCCAAGTCAGCCCACAAGCACAGCAGCACTGGCACTTGTATCCCTCCCGAATAACCCACTCACGCCACCACTTATCTCTATCACTCCATGGCTAGGCAGTCCCCATCTGCTGTCTAGCCTCTGGAGTGTACAGAGTACCATAAACCCAAAGACCACAAGATCTTCACTGCTTAACACACCCTGGAAGTTCCCGTGTCTTCCATGTGCTCCAAAAGAGCAGCCCATGGGAATGGCACCCACAGCAAACACTCTCTCAGCCTCCTCGCCAAGATACTGTGGCCAGAACTCCAAGCATACATTCACAGAATCTCCATGCGACACCAGGAGCACTACTGCTTAAGACACCATGGAAGCACCACCATCTTCCATGTGCTCCAAAAAGTGCAGCCTGTGGGAGTGACAACCACAGCAAAGACTCTCTCAGCCTCCTTGTGAAGATACCGTGACCATAACTCCAAACAAACATTCCCGCCCAAACGAATGGTGGCCACCGACAAACATGCCTTCATCAACTGACAGCCCATGCTCTACAGCAGGGTGTGTATGTGTGTGTGCGTGTGTGTGTGTGTGTGTGTGTGCGTGTGTGTGTGTGTGTGCGTGTGTGTGTGTGTGTGTGTGTGTGTGTGTGTGTGTGTGTGTGTGTGTGTGAGAGAGAGAGAGAG
>BFEA01000106.1:1950832-1964251 GCA_003427395.1 Chara braunii | reverse complement strand
TAAGCAAGGACCCTTGGACACCCGCCTTATTGAGGGCTAGCCAGTGATAAGAGTAGCAGGGGAATCCTGTCTTATCAATGACTAGTCCGATATAAGAGTTGTGAGGTTTCAAGGACACCTGCCTTATCAATAAACATCCTAGCGCTTAGTCAGTGATAAAAATAACAAGAATCCTTGGACACCCGCCTTATTGAGGGTTAGTCAATGATAAGAGTAGCAGGGGAATCTTGTCTTATCAGTGATTAATCCAATATAAGAAGTAGCGAGGTTTCAAGGACACCTGCCTTATCAGTGACTAGCCATAGGATAAGTCTACCGCTAAATGTGTTTTGACACACAAGGCCTAAAACCCACAAAGATTGCCTTTTGTCAAGCAAGTTCCAGTACCAAGTGGATATATCCTTAATAGTCTTGCATACCACCGCTAACTTTCTCCACAAACTACATTGTTCAGTTCTAACTACTATCTCTGATTCTACTGAGAGGGGATAAGTGAAATATTGCCTCAGAGAAAAACTATCCATTTATCTGTTTCCTTTCCATGAAATTCTTTCCACAAGTTGGATTGATGATGTGTTCAGATGTTGGGGGGAAGAAAGGAAACTCAGATAGGATAATCCCAAAAGGGATAGGAATAAGACAGTGAAGAGGATATGGAAAATTACGGCGATAGTAAAAGGGAAGTGAACTGTTGTTCACTACCTGAAGCGAAAGGACAACAGCCCAAACAATTAGTTAAGGATAGAAGTCAGACGAAGACACAGAATCTAGATGGAACTTTCTAGATCTCAGTTAGGAAGAGAGATGTTAAGATTCTCTTGGACTGTATTGTGTCTACAGGTTTCGACACTTCGGAGAACTTACGGGAAAATCCGTAAGAGCAGCAATTCTGTTATCTCTAGATAACAGGTCGGTAGAACTCCGACTCAACTTCCACCATGGCTTGACACCCACACCTAAGACAAGACCTAAGAAGGGAACAGATAAATTTTGTCCCTGTATCTGTGCCTAAATTGTCCAAATCACACTCATGAGACTTCAAAATGTGTGGGGCTGGGGTAGAATGGAGTCAGGGTTAGAAAGGAATGTTGTTTTCAAGGGTTTGGGGCGTGAGTGACATGCTATGAAGGGATTAAAGGTTGACGCTTCTAGCGCATTTTGTGTCTGCATTTGTATGTGTGTATGTGGTTTTCTTGCATTTGCACAGGTGTTGGACATTTGTATTATGTCCTGAGTTTGGGATCTTCTGAAAATTCGGGCAAAGGGACATGACAATTGTGAAAGTGAGGTCCACCGCTCAGTCGGCTCCCCTGATTTACATATATACATATATCTATATATACTTGTGAATGGGGTCGTAGGTTGGTCGGTACCTTGGAAGTCATTTTGTCTGGGACTTCTTTTGAAGAATGAGAGATTACTAAGGGTTTGACTCGGACATTTTCATAAGGTCAACAAAGGGGACATATAGTCATTGTCATAGTTAGCTAAGCGTGGAAGACTGTTCGAGAAGTCGACCTGATTAGATAGTCGGTCCGGAGAGTTAGCACCTCGGGGCTCGACATACGGGTCAGTCTTAAGGCGTTCTACCGCGTGTATGCCTATGCTACGGCGATCGAGAAAACGCCCTCGGTTGGTCTACCTCTGCGATTGCATGTAAAAGCCTTCGTATGTGGGTCAGTAGCTCAGCAGGGATACGCCCACCTGAGGGATGGTGACAGCTCCCGCAGGTGGAGGTATGTTGTACCTCGCGGGACCCTAACCTGTCGTAGGGAGTCGCGAGAGGTATAGCACGCGCGCACGGTCAGAGTGGTGTTTTCGTAAAGGGTGACAAAAGATACTCCTGCGTGACACGACCGTGAGGTCCAACACTAAAAACTTTACTTTACGTCTGGGTGTAGGACCGCCGCGCGTGACAGGTGGCGTCGTTGCCAGGGACCTTCGGTTGCCTGTCGGGGTCCTATGTGAACGGACCTGGGTTTGGTAAATTGGAGTCCTCGCTAAACGACAACCTTTAATTGTCAGCATGATTATCATTATTAAAGCAAATGCCCGCCGGCAACGGGTTAACCTGTTGCCGGGGATCTCGCTTCCTAGCCGAGGTCCTCAGTGAACAAACTCGGGTTTGGTAAGTCGATGATCTAGGCAAAACGACAACTCTAATCTACTTACTGGGATATAGTCTAATCAAGGATTCTGAGTAGGGATTACGTAAGAGTGGTCATTGCATATAAACCACTTAAGGATTTATAGAATAGAATAAGGTCTATGAGCAAATAAGTTGTACAAGTAAGGCGACTGTCAGTGAGAACTTGTGACAAGGATTGCCTTAGAAAGTGAAAAGAGAAGTATTTCATTGATAAGTAACCTGAGGTTATCTAGAATCTTTTAGAAACCAATGGTGTTGGGTTGGATAACCTTAAGGACTCTAGTGTCTAGCTATTGTCCACACATTAATATGGCATCCAAAGGTCGTGAGACTGGTACTCGGAGAGAAAGAAGCGGAAGGTAAGGGAAGGCCGCCAAGAGGCCTATAGAATTGACCCAAGAGCGGGAGGATTGGAAAAAGGAAAATGAAGGGCTGGAGGAGAAGGAATAAATTAGACTTTTGTTAGGGTTGTACTTGCGAGCAAAGTTTGCGAGTGGAGGCATATTTTAGTCAGAAGTCTGGCCGATCCACGAGAAAGGGGGGCGAACAGGATGGATAGAACAAGCTTATTATGCCAACTGTAGTGCTTGCAAGAAAAAGGCACACAACCCTAAATGTAGTCAGTGAGGCAGTAAGGAAATAAGAATCAAACCACCTTCTGTATGTTCAAATTGGTACATATATTCGAGGATAGTTGCTTAAACTCATCCGCTCTGAACCGTCTACTTGAATATACCCAGTTGAATCTAAGCGCTTGAATTCGTTCTCTTAAGGCACATTTAAAAATTATCCATTCATGTAACTCTATTTGAGGTAAGCCTATTTTTAATACTATTCATGTGAAACTATCTACCTGATGCATTTTATTCATGGTTAATTACTTAAGTTGTCAATCTGAGTTCATTTATTCTAGACTGTGCACTTAAATTCATCCGTCTGAGTTAATTAAATTTCGCTATTCACTTATGTTTGTTTCACTTAAGTTCATACATCTGGGTTGCTCTCCAATAAAGGATAGAGAAGCTACGCAGAATCCACGTCCGACGCGGGTTCGAGGGTGAATGGAGTGACCGTTTCATTGGGAGAAGAAATTATCTCAAGAGATGGTCAATGTGTAGAGTCTATCCTTGGGGGGAGTTACCATCCAAAGTTATCATTTCCCTGGACAGATGGTTTGAAGGAGCTATAAATCCGTCTTCTAAGGTAGTAGTGAGACCCGCGCCGGAAATATGTTCCTGGTCCATAGTGGGGTGTTGTCACCTGACCCTTTGGGAAAATGGTGACTACATTACTACTGAGAAGGAGGAAAGTGTTTGAATCTTGTTAGATTATGGTCTATAATGGAGGCAACTATTGCATGCCGCAAGGAGGTAGGGGGTGATTCCCCAACTATCTTTGTGTCAAATGGGTTCATCACCACGAGAAGGGATAGGCCATCCTGGAAACGTGTGCGGTGAGGTTGTCTACTAATTGACCAGAGTTTGCAAAAAACAGATACTGGAATCGGAGGGTGTAGCAGTGAGGCTTGGTCCTTGAGCGAGGCTCGGGAGTCTAAGATGTTATCCCTTTAGAGGATTACACTGCCCCTTGACACAATATACCCCTGTCAAAGCCAGAGAGTAGAACGTAGTACTCTCGTCATTTTGCATCCTAAAACATTTATCGTTAAAAAAAAATTATTTGACTACAGCATGACTATTGCCTATGATCGTAACAGATACTGTAAGTTTTCCATCACTACCAATGCATGCATATGCTTATTAAGTTTGTCTCCTTGCTGCAAAAACTATTTACATACTCAACTATTATAACTAATGCATTACTATCGCAATGTACTATTATGACCTGTTGAATGGTCTTAGGCGTTTGGAAGTTAGCAATGGTGGTAAGGTATAGTTTAAAAATTACCTTTTGGAAAGGATATAGTAGGAAGGAGAGACTATGTAAAGTGATGAGAGGTTTTACTAGGCGTTTATCTATGTGAGCAGGACCTAGGGATAGCAGAAGAAACACACTTCAGAGACGATTGTGAGATGTTTGCCAGATACATTAAGGCAGGGATGACTGAGTTTGATGCACAAGGGGGGTTGGTTGCCAACACTAGACAGACAATCCCCGGGACATCCAAGGGGGACAGAGTAGAACTTCATCAGGTACTGGGGTTGGATAACACCTTCATAGTTCAGAAAGAAGTGGAGATATGAACTCCTAGATGAATTGAGGTGTTTGTTGGGTAAGAGAGAACATGGATAAGTAGAGTGCAGTCTGAAATGAGGACAAGTTTCTTCTCCTCGAGAGTTTTTGATTGGATAAAGGTTTAGAGTAGATGATAGTATAAGAAAATACATGAATATTTTGAGGATAASTATGAGGRWGAGAGAGATGAGTCGGAAGTCTGACGCATTATAACATACTTTATATTTATATATGTATCCAAAGGGGATGAGCTGGTGACCACAAAYACWTTCACATTGCGAGTGAATCCTTGTCTATGGTTTGAGTGTTTTTGTGAGTCAGTATCTCCCTTTGTCTATCACTATTGGACTCATTTGAGGCCTAGAGATGGTGGTAGAGGAACGGGTGGATCTGGATTTCATGTGAAAGTTTGATGAGTTTGTGAAGCTTCAAAAGCTGGATTGATTGTACATTTCTTGTTTGAGACCATGCTACGACATGGATAGACTCCTTTGAGTCTTATCAATTCTGTTGCAAAATTTTTTTTTGGCAATCTCTATGAAAGTGATGTTTTTTTTGTGGATTCTGACACGCAAAGAGTCAATAAAAGTTTATTTTAAAAATAATGGTGTTATATATATATATATATATATAAATAATGGTTATAAATGACCCCGAGGTGCGTGCCTCACCGAGCTATGATCAAGGACTTGGAGGGCACAACCCTGAGTGGCAGCCTGACGAATGCTCAATTTATTAAAAATTCTCATTTATTTGGTTTATTTAAAGCATCGTTCATCCACCTCAAGGGTTAACCTGAGGGCATAAATTACCAAGCCTATGGTGAAAATTTGGCATCGTTGGGACGTAACTCCCAACGTGGGCTGCTGACCTAGCATAACCAGGCAGTGGACCCTTCGACTATGGCCTCGAAGAGAAACTAGAGGGGAGGCCTTCCCAATGAAGGGATCTATTCAGGTGAATGTCGAAGGGGTCGAGATTAGAAAAATTTAAAGATAGGATGAATATCCCCTCGTTGCGCAACCAACGAGGGTAACCACCGATAAGCAACAACGCGGTGGGCCGCAGCTCCGGTCTGATCAGCAGGACTGTGGTGGCTTAGGATGGAGACCGTTTTCCTCCTGTATTAGGCTTCGGGCAGGACGACAGACAACTTTGGATTGTGATATCAAGAGTTGAACACCCAAAGTCTCGATTAGGACCCGCGTTTAACGGGTTAAGTTCGTACGCGAACACCGGCCCTGAAAACAACCAACAAATACCTGGACCAAAGACTAAGGGTGTGGGGGAAGGAAAGGTGCGTTGTCATGCTTAACTATTTCATGTACTGTAGTACAGATCAAGTATCCCCACTTTCAGTCATTATATCTTACGTGGGAGACCCGGGTTAAATCCCGACAGTAATAATGAAAAGTAAAGTGACGGCGTCAATCCTGAAACCACATTTCATTCCAGGATTCGGATTTGACGAATTGCTTGTCAGAGAACATCTTTTATTTGCATATAGTCTCCGAGCGACGGGGACATCACTTAATGGGGTCTGGGATACTGTCGGACCAAATACCCTTACAAGGGTATTTGGCCATGTTTTTGCATTCGACATGGTGACGACGTAGGCTACCATGATGGAGCCAGTCTAGAACGGAAAGAGTGTGCACGCTTGAGCGTGACACTCGGAACGAATTCCTCGACCATTGAGGCCGGGGGCAAAACAGTGAGAAAATTTCGAGAGTGTGCGCGCGTTGTCATGACGCGCGCTGTGATGGTTAAAGATTAGTAGTAATACCCTCAGACCGAAAAGGGCGAGGGGTTGACCAGGTTAGTATTGTGTCGAGTAGATCTACGACACACACACACAGACTTAATCGTCAACACATTAGTCAGAATAAACTAATACGCGCCCTGGTCGTACGACCGGAGCGATTATTAGTGTATAATCATCGAGGTTGAGGCAGCGTCTTGATTGTGGCGCTTGCTCGAGCAGTACCTCTATTCTTACTCGTGCATCGTGAGCGAGGTTGAGGATCTAACTCAGCCTCCCGTAGGTAGAAAGGGAGTCGCCCTTGGGCGGTGACTTCCTGACCACACCACCACCCGAGTGACCGGTACCTTCGTCCCTCTACATAGAGAGATACCGTGCAGGCTTTGATATCATCCGCACAGGACCTAGACTCGTGCTATTGGAAACCGGTGGCCGCATACCTGATGGTACGGGGCCTCTGGAAATGCCTACTTTGTCCTTTTCTGATCGACCTTGGTTACCCGGCAGGTCTACTCGGTGTGGTACCGGCCTACCTGCTACTTGAGTGTTTTCCCGCTGTTCAAAGTGTGCGGGTTTACCCCGCTACCTTATACCTTTCCCGCCGCATCCCTCAAGGCTACGACAACAGGTAAGTACCGGGCCTACGGGCCTTCTGAGCGACCGAGTACCCTTATGGGTCACACACGCACTGAAGTCGGCGAACACGCAGGCAGACGCGCGAACCAGCAAGCGTGCTCGCACATACAGGCTAGAACGGGCTCAGACCGCTGGTTGGACTGAGCCTCGCTACTATATACATAGTAAAGCGGTTCCCTTTCTACCCGAAGTGGGAGCTAGCTCAGTAGGTTCAGGTGCAAGGCTATCATGTGACAGACCCGGGGATCCAATCTGCCCAACCACCAGAGCTAGCTCCCTTTTACGAGGAGCTTTATTTTAGTTTTCACCCAGTTTAGGTCGACCGGGCCTTGAACCCGTGACCTTGAGTTCGGGGTTAGTTACAGTTAAAACGTGTCGTGACAGGTGGCTCGACGAGGAAGTTAGGTAGTTAGATTTCCTTTGTCTTATTCAAACTTTATTATTATTATTATTATTATTATTATTATTATTATTATTTATTTTTCTCCTTTACGATTTGTCTAAATTTTCTTTATGATTATTCTTCGGTTTATTCTCTTTCCTTCGATCTCGTTCGAAAGACTTGTTGAATTTGTCGATTGAAACGGGGCGGATTCACTCCCTGGGACGCCTCGACATATTGCTCGATATCTGGCCTTCGACGACTACGGGGACGACTATCTCCTCAGGAATGCGGTTGGAAAGGAGCGGCGAGGCGTAAAGGGGCGAGCACGGACTAGCAAGCAGATGGGGTAGCGTACGCGGACGAGAAAGGAGAAGAACTCAGCCGCGCAGAAGGTAGGAGGAGCGTGGGGAAATAGAGAAGAAGAGGGGAGAAGTAGATGTAGTAGTAGTAGTCGAAGAAGGAGGAGGAGGAGGAGAGAAGAAGTAGGAGGGAAGGAGAAGAAGAGGGGAGGAGGAGTAGAAGTAGTAGTAGTAGTAGYCGAGGGAGAGCAGAGGAGGAAAGGTGCACTCGCGAGGGAAGAAGGAAGTCAGCACGGGGAGCAACCAGCAGAGGAGCGGGAATGAGCACTTCAGAGCGCACGCAGGCAGAAAGTTAGCGCGCGGGGAGCATTGAAGAAATCACACAGAGGAGGCTACGAGGTAGTGGGCGCAAGGCAAGAGAAGAAGAAGAAGTAGAAGGGAGGAGGAGAAATGAAGAAGAAGAAGGAGAAGGGAAGGGGAGTCCATCGCGACGGGGTAGACTGTTATCGATCTTGAACGAGGCATTGCCTAGTGAGCGCGAGTCAATCAGCTCGCGCTAATTACACCCCTGCCCTTTGTACAACACCGCCGTCGCTCCTACCGATTGAATGGGCCTCTGAAGTGTCTGGATCGTGGTGATTTCGACGGTTTTGTCGCCGGGGAGGGCGATGCACCTACAGCGATGACGGGCTGACGACGACGACGGCTCGACGACGACGGTGACAAAAACTAACGACGAACTGCTCGACGACAACGTGGAGCGGGAATAAGAACGGGTAAGCCTTCAATCATACGGCTTACCTCGAGATAGATCGATGTGATAAAACAAATAAATAAAATAAATAAATGAAGAAATAAATAAATAAATGAATAAAAATGTAAATAAATATATAAAATACTAAAAATCGAATGAATCTAACGCTATAAAACGGATATATACTTTACTACTGTGTGTAGGTATGCTCCTATCGCGCAACGAACCTCGAAGTAGTTTCATTTATGGGATAAGGAAAATCGAATGCATAAATCACTAAAGACTGAAAAATACACTACCACACAATTGAGCCTATAACGAAAACGTGGAAAGGTGCATTACCATACGTGTGTGTGTGAGTGTGTGTATGAGAGAAGGAAGAAAGAATTCTTCTTCTTTCTCTTCTAAGTCCACCATCTCTTCCTCACCCTCTCCCTACTTGACTTCTCAGTGTCTGCGGACTACGTGAGAGAGAGGAGAGAAAGTAGGAGAGGAGGAGAGAGAGAGAGAGGAGAGACTATAAGTCTCCAACCGTGGCCAACAGCTAAGTCTTCAACCACGACTCGCGGCACGCTACGTGGATCGATAGTACGGGCAAACCAAAAGGTGGCAGTGTACATTTCCTCGTTTCAGCGGAAGATTCATTCCGTTTTTGCTCATCCTATCGATGGTGAGTGTGTGTGAGTGCTTGTGTGTGTGCGTGAGAAGAAAGGGAAGTAGAAGAGAAAGACTTACCAGATTGATCGTCGATCGGCGCTGAATCAGGCGACCAACCTCAAGTATAACACACCCTCACCTTATATGCACTTGATCAGAAATGCGATCCGCAGACATTGTTATTATTATTATTATTATTATTATTATTATTATTATTATTATTATTATTATTAATTTATTAATATTATTAATTTATTAATATTATTATTGCTATTATTACTATATAGATTTTCCCCAAGCTACGAACTTAAACGATATACAAAAGCACTGCGGGAAAGAAGAAAGACACCGCGGGAAAAAAAAGAAAATACATCGGGTGGTAGAAAAGGATTGGGTGGAGATAACACCAAACGGGAGAGATTTGTGCGCATGGAACAAACGGAGAACGTCACGGGCTCGCACGCGCACAGTCACAAGGCCTCATCGATTTCCTAAGGAGTCGTCAGAACTCCAACGAGAGGATCTGACACGGTCCCTCGTCCGCGGCCTTCTTCTCCCTATTTGCCTATAGACCACCATGTCGTCCTCAATAACGATAGACTTATATATCATCGGCAACTTTCTTTAATATTATTTTCTTTTATTGCGACCTTTTTGTACCTATGCGGTAATCATGGCAAGGTACATTACGGGTAACAAAACCAGATGCAATCAGAATTCGATAAAAAGGGGGAGCACCGACCACTGAACTTACGTGCCTTCGCCTCAACCAATCAATGGGGATTTCGTCGATATCGGTGTGTGGGTGTGTGGGTGTGTGTATAAGAGAGAGAGAGATGAGAGAGAGAGAGTTCTTTTTCTTCCTCTTCTAAGTCCGCCATCTCTTCTTCACCCTCCCCTATCTGACTTCTCAGTATCTGCGAACTACGAGAGAGAGAGAGAGAGAGAGAGAGAGAGAGAGAGAGAGAGAGAGAGAGAGAGAGAGAGAAAAGGAAGGCGAACACACACACGCACGCAGACAAAGAGACAGAGTGAGGGGGAGGGAGTTGTGACTCGAGAATTGACGGCATTGGATCCAGACTCGACATTGGGATTCAGACATTGGACGGGGATTATGTGGGACCTGTATCACGGACTTGGTGATGACAACACTCCCATATTTCCCTCTTCTTCGTCTGATCCTCTCGTCTTCGTCTGATTCTCTTCCTCTTCGTCTCTGTATGGCGAGGGGCTTACGCATCTTTCCTGTGTATAGCGCCTGGTCCCTTCACACCAGAAACAATGACGATGTGTGTTGGGGCTGCATTGCAATAGTGATTGTTCGGATAATTGGTATCCAAGTATCCTGCTACGCTACCTTGTACTTTGTATGAGAGGTAGGTACTTGTCCTGGTCTGCACCTTTACAGAACGCAACGGGGTGTGTGTGTGTGTGTGTGTGAGATAGAGAGAGAGATTTCTTCTTATTTCTCTTCTAAGTCCACCATCTCTCCTCACCCCTCGTTACCTGACTTCACTGCGTCTGCAGACTACGAGAAAGAGAGAGAGAGAGAGAGAGGGAGAGCTGCGAATACGGGTGGTGAGCGATCGTTCGTTCGTTTCCCTCTTGCGCAACAGCGCTGAAGTGAGTTATCGTGTCGATGGTGGACACGCGGCCGGTGATGATGACATGTGGCCGGCGGTGATGACACGCGGCCGCTGCGGATGACATGTGGCCGGTGATGGTGACAAGTGGTGTCTATGTTGGGAAACGAGGTTGTGAGTGATACGAGAGGCATACCAGGTGCTTGAGACGAACGACATTGGCCGAGGTCTGTTCGTACTCGGGAAGCTGCTGACGTCATCAGCAACGCTGTAGATAGGCTAGGCAGGATCTCCCATCTGTAGTCTAGGCGCCGAACACGGGAATATGATATCAACATTGGTTCTTCATAGATGATGATGACGAGATGTACCAGCATTTTCAATGATGAGCTCGAGTCTTATTTAGTGAAACTCGTCTGCAATCCTGCTGTTGGTTCGAGGTCACGACTATCTGATCCTCTGTATATGATGTTGTATGATTGCTGAAGTTCACTAATTCTCATCTTTCTTGAATATTATTATTATTATTATTATTATTATTATTATTATTATTATATTATTATTATTAGGTGTAGGGTAATCTTGGTGCAAGTGACATCTGTGTGTTGGGGATCGAAGGTTGTGAGTGATACGGGAAACGTACCTGGTACTTGACGCATGAGGCATGGGCTGAAATCTGCACATACCTTGAGAAACTGTTGTCGTCATCATCGACATTGAAGCATAGGCCTGATAGGATCTGCCATCTGCAACCTGGACGACGAGCCAGGCAGGGTAACGACAGTGTGATGATGATGATGATGATGATGATGATGATGTGAGGGCAGTTACCTTGTATTGGCGATGGTCTGCATGGGCGACATCTTCAATTACTTCGGGCTGCCGCTGATGTCAACAGTTGCATTGTCTTTTGTAGTCTATAGCGGCTGTGTAGGAGTAGGCTGGTCGCTGAGCACCTAGTAGGGGAGTGAAGGGACTGGACCCTTGTGTTGATAGGGAAGAGAGAGCGCATGACTCTCCTTGACGTGGGTTTCGATTCCACGGACCCCGTTTGAGGTACTATTGGTGCAATATTGCTCTTCGAACAAGGTGACTATCTGGCCTCCTAAGGGGTGAAGATGTAGTCTGGGAGTGTCAGTTTACTATTATTATTATAATAATAATAATTATTATTATTATTATTACTATTATCAAGTAATTAGGACTTCTCTCATTCACGCTTTACGTACACATGAGCAGCAGCACAGCAGACTGGCAACAAATGCGATTTCACTTCTAACAGCTCAGCATTGTGCTTTGTTCACATGCACCGGACCACCCTGGATATCACACACACACCACTTTGAACACTCCCTCATACACACATACACTTCCCACCAACTACAGTTATGGCTACCTCTACTCTATTGCTGTGCTACGTCCTTCCTCTCGCCCACTGCGTCCTCCGAGCTTGTTGCAGACCTCTGTGAACAAGTCGCTGTGGCAGCGCTTCCGCATGGCTCACGCAGGAATGAAAGGATGGTTGAATGCGGCCTCCTGATTTATACTTTTGTGACTCGTTGGTCTGCCTTGTTCCCTGGCCCGCGGTGTACACAGTCCCAGACGGTACTTGCTTGACTGAACCGGACTGACTGGACTGGGGCTGATTGAACCGTGCCGCATCCCCGGTAAGAGAAAAGAGGGGGAGGCAAACAGGCACGGAAATGCGAACTGTCGAACAGACAGCCAGACACCGGCAACCAGATAGATTGCAACAGACAGATTTGACAGACATACGGACTGGACGAACAGACAGATTCGACAGACAGGCAGACCTACAGCAAACAGGCAGACGGACAGCCAGACATACAGGACCGGACTGGACAAAACGAATACAGTCTGGGGCAGTCATACGGAGTTTGGGGCGAACAGGCACAAGCCCGAGGCTGACAAGCACGGTTTGAGGCAGGCATACACAGTCCGAGGCGGACGGACAGTCTTGAGCACGCACCCAAATACGTGGTCAACGCTATGACACACACAGGCATATGTTCTGACACAACCAAATACTGTGGCATACACAGTCACAATGACACGCGCACGCAGACACAGTTACGGAGGCAGTCATTGTGAAACCACACAGATATACAGCCACGCAGGTGCAGTGACAAGGTGACGCAGTCACGCCGTGACAGGTACGCTGTAACGCAGGCACCGTGACACTTACACAGGTGACACACAGACACACACACTGAATGAGTATGTGGGGTGGGTTTTATGGCCTTGACAGAGTGGGTTCTTGGACTTAACCACGTTCTCATCAGGGGTTTGGACCGACAATCTGCTAGCATTGCAGGGCAAGTGTGAGTAAAGTGGGGACCACTTCCATCTCTCAGGGGTATGTTAACTCTGTGCAATACGGTGTGTCCTTGTCCATCAGAATATATCATGGGAAGAAAGGTTGGGGACGTGTGATGCACCGGCCGATGGCATCGTGAGGATGGGCCTGTCATCCGCCCAGCTCATTGGGATACACGTCCTGCCTGTTGTGTCCCATGTTGTGGTCTCCGCGTGCTGCACATGGTGACGGATCGTGTTGCGTTATTGCTCCGCTCTGTTTTGATAAAAGGACGGAGAAACAGACCAGACAGACAAGCAGATTCGGCAGACCAGACAAATAAGCAGTTTCGGCAAACAGGTACACAACCACTGTGACATACACAGAGACTCGCAGTAGAATGCGACACGCACACGCGGTGAGACATACACACAAACATAGTAAGGCTGTTGCACCATATCTCTTTCTTCGTCTGATCGCCCTCGTCCTCGTCTGTGTATGCTTGGTCTGCATTTCGACATTGATTGGTCTGATTACTGGTATTTCTGCCTTCCGCTGTGCTGTCCTGTACTATGAGAGAGAGAGGTCAGTTCTTGCTCTGGTCTGCACCCTTATGATATGCAACGTGCATCGTATCACACAAATACACAGGGTCGCATACATGGTGACAAGAGAGGCACA
>BFEA01000106.1:1926670-1938992 GCA_003427395.1 Chara braunii | reverse complement strand
ATTCGGTCAGTTCAGATCCTTCCAACCTAACGTTTTCTCTTTCTAACACACAGCGTCTATACCAAAGGACCCAGATGATTGCTTTTCTCCCTACTTCAAAAAAGTTCGATTGAAAGGGAGATAAGGAGATATGTTGTGGTAACCAATGCCCTAGTAGGATTGCTTTCCAATCCCATGGCCAATCTAGACCCGTGTACTTTCTCCATATATAATCCCATTTTCTCCATAGTAAAACCGACCCTGGGCATTGCATGAAAATGTGTTCTATTGTTTCCCTGCATTTTTTACTAGGAAAATTTGTTACACAAGATTTGCACCAAGGGAGAGCCAGACCCTTTTGTTCTAATGAAGTTCGGTCTATAATCCAATGATTGGTGGGTAGGCATCGGTGTGCTATTTGCCATTGGAGAGACGTGAATTTTGCTGGCCTCTGTTTAATTTTATTGAAAAATTTAATTCTTTTGATCGAATTTATGTCCTGCACTCCAGCAAGACTTACTGCAACAGAGCCACCATCTTCGCTGATGTTGTACCCTATTCTCGTCCTACCAGCTAGGTCACTTACTAGTAGGACGCGTAATATCCCACCTTCTCTTTCTCCAACTCACCTCGGTCTCTTGAGAAAACGTCTGAGCAGTACGAAAAACATGGGAATAACCCTCATAGGTCCTACAATGCTAAAAAACCCTTGAAATCCCTGACAAAACCCTTCCAAAGCACTCCAACACTGTCCTACTCCCTGCCGATCTCTTCCAGGTCTCACACCCCCACATCCTGATGGGTTACAGGGCAACATAACTCACCCCAGCTCCGACCAGCGTCATCCCAACAGCAACCTTTAGTTGTCCAGTGGGATGCCCACCCCAAAGCATCCCCAAATCTCTCTACCAGGCCTCACGCTCCTGCATCAGCAGGTCATAGGGCAACACCCCAGCACCGGCCATCGTCGTTCTGGCATCGAACAACCGCAGGTCACTGAGTATAACAGCATCGAAGCCACCTAAGAAGAGTTGCTAGGAATCCCCAGAGTCCAAAAACATTCTTAAGATGACCAATCAGCCTTTTTTTTTGTTGATGAAACCAATAAAAGCAGACTTCAACTATTCGTCTTTCTTTGACTAGCTGACCTCCTCCACCACATAGTTCTAAGAAGAAGAATAGAAATAGTCCGCCAAAAAACTTTTGAGTGAATTTTACGAGCCAACGACAATCAACGGAACCAACTTCCCTTCAACCCCCTATTCTTCTTCATCCCTCGGCGAGCCGACCTCCTCCACCACATAGTTCGCGGGATGAGAACAACAGCCACAACCACACACCTTCCTCAACACATTCCTCCTCTTACGACGAGACGACCTCCTCCACCCAAAGTTCGCAAGAGGAGAAATGGTAGAAATTAGGTGAACACCCTCACCCTAATAAGTGCAACACCACACCTCCTCGAAACACCTGACTCATAAAACGTGGGCAAGCAACTCAGAAATCAAAAGGTTATGAAAACCAAGTAGTCATATATGGCATATTAATCCCATAAGAAGAAAGGACGGAAGGGACGTTTTTCTTTCCCCATGGAAATTCATGCGCCTATTCCCGTCTTCGCTGAAGGTAAAGGTTCACAAGAACCGAGCGGCTTACTCCCCCCCCACACAAGACGACCTCCTACCCTTTCACTGCCTCCACTGGAAGGTGCCCCCTCACCTTCCAGCCCCAGTTCAGAGCAGCCCCCTAAATTCCTCCTGTCAGCAGCATACAATACCTCCTAAAGTATGCCCCCCAGAGCCGAAGGTCACCCTTCCCTCATGTCCCACCCCCTCCAAGTGAAACACCTCACAACCTCTCACCTTGCTGAAGCCAACATCGACCCTTTGTCCTCTCTCCCAACCGCCTTAGCTGATCCAACCCAAATCAGTCTGGCCCAAAAGAGAACAAACCCACAAACCACCCCTACCCTCTCAAGGATCAAACCTCCCACCTTGCATAACCCTCGCAGGGTGGGGCTCAACCCTGAAAGAGCGAGTTCAATCAGCACCTATGAGCCCAAATCCTACGGTATCGCAGCCTGGGACTCGATTATGACCTACTTTTTGAAGATTCCCCAAACAGATAAACTTTAATATCGAATCAGATATCGAATTCAAAATACCAGAGCACAACTCTTATAATGACTACAATCGACTAACGCTCCCACCGCTGACGATGGCACTCACACTGCCCCCGTAGTGCCGCTGTCGGTAATCAAAATGTCACATCACAGTTCATATTCTTGCTAAGTGGAAGACCTACGTTATGTTTTCCAAAACTTTATCAACCCCACAGACTACAACACTTAAAATGCGACTCCTCAACAAACCAGACCAATAAATCTACTCTTTAGAAACCAAGGACCGGGTACTGGGGAGGAAGAATAAGCAGTAGGGTTACCCTCTCATCATCACTGTCCAAACATTGTCAAGAGCCTTTGTTGCCTAGACGGGTTTCCCACCACGCACCCAATGGATACAACTCTAGTTTGCTCTTCACCGGGTCTCTCATATTGTCCAACCATTAGTGTTCCCACTGCTCCTTCGTGCTATCTTATAATGACTACAAAGAAAACCAACTTGCCAAAAGGCAAAAAAAAAAAGAAACAGATAAGGAGAAGAAATCACAGGTTTACTCTTATGCATCGCAGATAATGTCTGATATCAAGAAGTAGGGGACCAACTCGAATTCCGGAAGATCAATTGTGCCTCTCTCTCAACTTAAGTTGTTGCAGCAATATGTGTTTCTAAAAACGAAACACTAAGAGCAATCCATGCGCCAGAACAGAGACAGTAAGAATTTTACTTCTCAAAGAAACTAAGCGGGGGCTTTCTCAAAATGGACGCACTGGCGGGCAGCAATGCGCTAGCTGGCAGAGAGGAGTGTGCTGGGCTGCGAGGCGAGGCGGTGGTAAGCAGCGGGGTGCTGGCTCGCGGTGGGAAGCTGCGTGGGTGGAGGAGCTGACGTGGAGGACGAGAGCTGCTTGCAAGACCGCTCTGTTGGCAGTGTGGGCGCAAGCATGTCGGCGTTGCGGGAGGGAGCGTGGGCAAGGTCAGTGGGAGTGGGTCATTGCGGTTCACAGAGTGCGGGCGTCTCACAGGTGGGGTAAGCGTCAATGACTAGCTAGGTGGTTGCGGGCTTCAGGAGGAGCTAGCGGCCGCTGCTGGTGGTTGTGCGGTCGCTGCTGGGGGTGCGCAGGTGCGATGCTGGCTGGTAAGCAGACACACTCTTTCTGGCCATGCCGCCACATCAGCTCTGACCAAGCAGCGACAACTCCGACGAGGGTTTCGCTTGCTGGGTAGAGCGTTGATTGATCTCATGACAAGACTTGTGGGGGTCTAAATGGCGAGAGGGGAGGGAATAACAGCGCAGTTTGGTGTTCTTCTGTCTTTTGAAAGCACACGGTGCCATCTCACTGCTTCACGCTTTACACGGGCAATGCTACAGGCTAGCATGTCGTGTGGAGAGAAGTTTGACTTGAAAAAAAAAAAGTCAGACTTCTTGAGGTTGCTTGCGGGTTCTAGTGGAGGGAGGTCGGCTGCCGCAAGTGGAGAGGAGCTTAGTGATATCACGGGGAGTGGGAGGAGGATTGACAAAAATCACCGCATGCGGAGTCGTCAGATGGGGTGTTGTCTCGCCTGCTTCGACTCGTGGAATCCCATCATCTGCTCGTCATCACACCGGTGTCTGCATTTGAGATCGTCTTTATCAGCATCTTCTTCGTCGTCATCTTCGACGGCGTCAGAATAGTAGTAGCATTGTATCATCATCACAGGTCATTCTCATCAGTTGCATTATCATCATCATCTTCGTTATAATCGAGGCGCGTGATTATAGGAAGAGTGGGGGGGGTAGTTTCTCCTCCATGATCTTCTCTCTTCCTTTCCTTTTTCTATCTCTACTCTGCTCTCCTCTTGTACCCTTCACCTTCTCCTCTCTAATCATCTCATCCTTCCTTGCCGCCTTATTTTCTTTATCCTCACCTGCTTGCGGTTTAGTTTGTTGGAGACCTGTGTGATGGTCAGTGGTGAGTGGTGCTGGCTGCATGGCGAAATGTTGGGCGCTGGCTGCGTGGCCTGATGATGTGTGCTGGCTGCGTGGAGGGTTGTTGGGCGCTGCGTGTGTGGCAGGCTGCTGGTCGCTGGCTGTGTGGCGGAATGCTAAGTGTCAGGTGTTTGGCCGGGGGGGGGGGAAGAATGGGGCATAAAAGAGGAAAGGGGTAAAGGAGGGGGACAAGGGGAGGCAAGGTGCGGGGATTGGGAGGTAAGGAAATAGGGTTAGAAGGGGGGAGGAAGGTGGAGGAGCGTCTCACACATTTCTGGTTTTCTTTGTGCACGGATTTGTTTTCGATAATATGCTTAATGTGATTCTCATCAATTTTATTCCTATTTAGCTTTCTTATTTTGTTTGATTATTAGTCACTAATACGTCTGAACTATATTCTCATTTCTATTTAGCCATCATCCAATCTTCTCATCACTAATTTACATACTAATTCCAATATTGTCAAAATTATCGTAATTATCATCTTCAATTAAAATCCTAAATAAAATCCCGAGATTTTTCCGATAGATTCTCAATCATCCATAACTCAAACATTGGTTCTTCATGATAAAACAATCTGAATGGTATTTTTTAATACCTGAAAAATTCTAATTAATCAATTACTAATTAGTTAATCATTTTTTTGTGTCTAGGAGGTTCAAGTCTGATTCTGTCGTGGAACTCCATAACATTTCCCATAATTTATTTTTATTTGTAATTGTTATTTCAAAAAGAAAATTTGATCTCTATACTTCCCGTGCACTCATTTCAACTAGTAATTTTGTTTAAATTTCTCATTTCAGTCTTTTGAATTATTTTTCTAAATGGGTAGGTTGGTCGGAAGGGGGGGTGAGCTCTGCTCTGTAGGGGCTGCACAAGGTGGGTAATGATGCCCTGAAGGGGGTATGAGCAGATTTGTGGGGATTACGCTATTCTGGGGCTGAGGGGAGATTTCAAACCTCAGCGGGGCCAGATTAAGGGGAGATAGTGCGAGAGCGGTAGGGATTAGGGATTCTTAGAGAAAAAAGGGAAGGGGGGTGCATCTCACATTTTTTCTTTTTTGAAAATCTCGTCTGTTTTGTTCTCTTTTGTTCTTATTTGAATGTCAATAGAGTAGAACCAATCTTCCTCGATATAACCAACGGGCATGGCTGTGTGGGTGCTGGAAGCTGTACTGGCTACTAGTGTGTTGGTTGTTTGTGCGTTGGCTGCGCGCATGATGGTTGAGCATGCGCTAGCTACTAGCGTGCTGGCTGTTCGTGCGCTGGCTGCTTGAGCGTTGACTACTTGCATGCTGACGCTGCCTGCTCGTGTGCTGTTTGCTTGCGTATGGCAACCACATCAAAGCTAATCGACATCCAATCATCATACATATAATCATCCGAATAACCATTATACTCTTTCTATTATAATAATATCCTAATTAATTATCAAAAATAAAAAACTAAATTTCTAAATTTCTAAATTTTTAAATTTTTAAATTTCTAAATGATACTCCAGAATATTCCAGAATCACCGTCACTCTCAAATCCTAGAACTAAGCTGATTGGTATTTTTAATACCTATATTCCTACATTTCAAATTTATGAATCTCGCTTTCCATGGTTTTATCTTCGCTGCATTTGCTTCCATAAGCTGACTCTCATCCAATTCTATTACAGAAACATGGTCTTCTAGATTTCTCTAGTCTGCATTTTCACTTTCCATGTTTTAATTTTTGCTGCATTTGCTTCCATGAGCTGACTCTTATCCAATTCTTTTATAAAAACCTGTTCTTCAAAATTTATCCACCGTAAATTTCTTTGGTTCGAATGCCTGTTCCTGATATCTATATTCTCCTCTCTGAGCATTAACGTTTTTTTTCTGATGGAGGGAAGGTGGAGTGAACAGGGGAGAGCTCCACTCTGCAGGGGCGACGCCAGGTGAGAGGTGGAGCCCTGAAGGGGGTGTGAGCAAATTTAGTGGGTTGCTCTATTATGGGGTTGGGGTGGGGATACACATCCCAGCGAGAGCAGACTAGGGTAAAAGGTGAGCAGAGGCATACTTTGGGAGGGAGCTGTATGCCTTTGAGGGATAATGGGGGGGAACGTGGGACTGTTCCAAGTTCGGGTTGAGATGGGATGCATGTGATCTGGGTAATCCGTTTCGGTGGAGGCAGCGTTGGGATAGGGTCGGACGGAGGGGAGGGGGGAGTTTAACTTTCACAGAACAAGTGCTTCAAAATTTCATAGTCTTCAATCATGTTATATCGAATGTTTTGGTGTTCTGTAACTTTTAACGGCATCTGGTCTTCTTCCTCATTCGGGATATAGGATTTCAGAGATGGTCGAATCTGGACTGATATCTGTAGAGTTGCTTTGTTCTATGCCCCTGCTTTGTCGATGCCAGAACGACGCTGGCCGGGGCTGGGGTGTTGCCCTGTAACCTGCAAATGGCAGGAGTGTGAGGCCTTGTAGAGAGATCTCGGAATTTGCTGAGGGAGGAAGGCAATTCAGTGGCGAACCGGAGGGGCTGCCCTGACAACCTATGGGTCCAGGGATAGTCTAGGTGGCAAGAACAAGTCAGCTACGGTTGACATTAGTTAGGATGGCATTGTCTCTGCGATGTAATGTCCTGGTGCAGGGAGGGTCAGGAGTTGTTATAGGATTAGGAGGCCAGAATTGCTGATATAGCATAGTCTTTTATATTTTTACACACTCATCATCATCATCATCATCATCATGAAAAAAAAAAAAAGAACTTGTCTGGTGTTCTGTAATTCTTGGCAGCATCTAACTTCTTCCTCATTTGGGATATAAGATTTCAGAGATGGCCGAATTTTGACTAATATTGGCAGAGTTGCTTTGTTTTGTGCCCCTGGTTTGCCCATGCCAGAACGACGCTGGCCGGAGCTAGGGCAATGCCCTGTAACCTGCAAATGGCAGGAGTCTGAGGCCTTGTAGAGAAATCTGGGGTTTTGCTGAGGGAGGAAGGCAATCCAGTGGCGAACCAGGGGGGGCTGCCTTGACAACCTATGGGTCCGGGGATAGTCCAGGTGGCGAGAACAGGTCAACTTTGGTTGACGTTCGTTAGGATGGCATTGTCTCTGAGATGTTATGTCCGGGTATAGGGAGGGCTAGGAGTTGTTCTAGGATTAGGAGGCCAAAATTTGTTGATATAGTATAGTCTTCTATATTTTTTATATACTAATCATTATCGTCATTAGCATCATCATCATTAGTGTGATTATCTCATAGTTTACATAGAATCAGGAGAAACTCATCATCATCATCATCATATGGGGGACGCTGAGCCCGTTTCTCAGCAATTTCGGTTCGGTCACTCCGGGTAGACTGTGAGGACCCCGGCCTCAATCTTCTTATTGGTAATATCAGCCTAGGGCATTGGGCCCTTTTAATTGAAAAAAAAAAAAAAAAAAAAGGGTAACGGGCAAGCAGAGGCATTTTTTGGGTGGGAACTGAATACCTTTGGGGGATTGGGAAGGGGGTGGGGTTGTCCTTAGCTGGGGTCGATAAGGAACGACTGTGATAAGGATATTTTTCTTTCGACGGAGGCAGCGACGGGACAGGGGGAAAGGGGAGGGTGGGGGGAATTTTCCATGCTCAATCGTGATATTCAAGAGAAAAAAAGGAAATTAATCAATCATGTTATATCCAGTTTTTCTTGTGTTCTGTAAGTTGGGGCAACACTTGGCCTTCTCCCTCATTCGGGACATGTTTTAAAAGATGGCCGAATCCGGGCTGATATCTACGTAGTTGGTTTGTTTTGTGCCCCTGGTATGCCAATGCCAAAACGACGCTGGCCGGAGCTGGGGCGTTGCCCTATAACCTGCAAATGACAGGAGTGTGAGGCCTTGTAGAGAGATCTGGGAATTAGTCGAGGGAGGAAGACAATCGAGTGGTGAACTGGGGGGTGCAACCAGGGACAGCCTATGGGTCCAGGTTTAGTCTAGGTGGCGAGAAGAGGATAGCTATGGTTGATTTTGGCTAGGATGACAATATCTTTGAGTTGTAATGTCCTGGCTCAGGGAGGGCTAGGGTTTGTTCTAGGATTAGAAGGCCAAATTTGTTGATATAGCATAGACTTCTAAAACTTTTCACATACTAACCGCCATCATCATTAGCATCATCATCATTAGTATCATTATCTCACATTTCTCATACAATTATTAGAAGTTCATTACCAAGGGAAAAAATAAAAATAAAAATCAATCATGTTATATCCAGTTTTTCCGGTGTTCTGTAATTCGTGGCGGCACTTGGCCTTCTTCCTCATGTGGGATAATATATGATTTAAGAGAGAGTCTAATCCGGGCTGATATCTACATAGTTTCTTTGTTTTGTACCCCTGGTATGCCAATGCCAGAACGACGTTGAGCGGAGCTGGGGCGTTGCCCTGTAACCTGCAAATGACAGGAGTGTGAGGCCTTGTAGAGAGATCTGGGGATTAGTCGAGGGAGGAAGACAATCCAGTGGTGGACTGGGGGGTGCTACCAGAACAGTCTATGGGTCCAGGTTTAGTCTAGGTGGCGAGAACCATTCCCTGACTTCCCGTGTTGGGCGCAGCGCTACCCGGAGCGTTGCGCCCCAACATTTGCAAGGCGCGAAACCGGGTCAGCACGATGGGCCAATTGCGACGAGTGGCGGAGCCGATACACGATGGTGGCGGCACGAAGATGTCAAGTCATGGAGTGAAGCGGTGGGGGAAGCTGATTATGGGGAGGAAGAAGGTGTGTGAGGGGTGAAAGCGACAACAATGGATCAAGTGTGGGCAGGGTGGACTTCTGTTGAGGTATTGGGGACAGTGGAAGGTGGTTGTTGGGGTTTGGTTTGGTGGGTTGTTTTCGAGCTTCCTAGCGTATGGAGATGTTTTTTTTTTTTTTTTTTTTTTTTTTTTTTTTTCAAACAAGCCCAAGTTAATGCTAGAGGTGCTGCAGGCAGACACCGCTAGCACTCTCGGGGAGGCTCCATCTATTGGTGGGGAGCAACACCTGCTGGAAAACGTGAATATTGGAAGAAACATAGAATGATAGTAATGAGATGAACATAGAAAACTGGGTGTACCTACTGTAACCTCCAGAATGTAATTCCTGTATCTCCTTCTGCTATCAGCTCCCTCTTCACTCAATTACTGAGCGTCAGATCTCACAGTATATTTCTAGCAGCACCATAGCTACCTATAAGGATTTTGCAAGTTATTGCAGAATCTGAATTCTTTACTTTACAAATTACCATACCAGCTGTTGGGAACTAAACTCAATGCCGCTGGAGGGAATGGGTCTGGGAAGTCAGCCAGAGGGCGAAGAGGGATAATGATATCTATTTTTGTCCACTCCTGAAAAACAATGCGATAATCCCGTCGAAGTTTCTCTTGGTGACTTGTTTGTTGTTCATTTCTGACCCTTCCCCATACGATCTTGCCAATTCTTCCCCCTTGTGGGCCCCCTAGCCATTCGCCACTAAAGTTTTGAAAGTGTTGAATAATTTGTTTCCTTGACGACAAATAATTAACTTTTTCTTTTACCTTTCCCCATTGAGCTGTGATCTCTATTTGAATCTGTTGTTTGATGGAATCAGTGAATTCTGGACCATCCAGTCTTGCTCCCTCCATTTCATACGTACACCTCCTCCGCCAAATGGGCCACATGAGTGCTCTTCTTCCAGTGATAAAAAGGTTATGAGTAAAATTATCTGCTTGTTCTTTTTCACGAGTGGGAAGTTTTTAAGGTGCTCCATATCCTGTCCCACCAGCGCCATAGCCATATCGACCCTGGGCATTGTAGAAAGATATGCTCGATTGTCTCTGGAATTTTCATTGAAGGGAATGCTGAGGTGCAGAACTTGCACCAGGGGGAAGCCAACCCTCTTATTTCTAGAGAGGTTCTATCTATAATCCAGTCATTTGTGGGGAGACATCGATGCTCTATTTGCCATTGTAATGATGCTACTTTGGCAGGTCTGGACTTGATATTTTTGAACCATTTGATGTTCCTCAGAGAGTTTTTACTTACATTTAGATGTTTCATCCATCTTGTCTCCACTCTATCTTTTAGGTTCAGTCTAGGCCTCGGCATACGATATATCGACTTGACTGACAATGTGTGTAGGGTGCGATTATACTTTCTGTTTTTCCCAATTGTTACAGTCCATACCCAGTTAGCCGGATCCATAGGGAGTTTGTTGATTGGATAGTTAGGTTTGAAGGCATGCCATTGGTTTGTACTTTCTAGCACTCTTATTCTGAAAATCTGATCCATCTGTACCCATCTTACTTCTTGTGGGTGAGTTTTCTGAAGTATGTTATTATGGCCTAAAGAGAAAATTGTAATGAGAAAGGATCCATTCTTGTGAGCCATAATGACATTGCCAATCAGTCGTTCATTATCATGCAGACCAACCCAATCATCTTCTAGAATCTTTGGTCCTTTTCTTAGTATCCTCACCCAATCTAAGGGGATCAATTCAATTATTGATTCCCTTGCTGAATCAAATTGTCGACAGTATCTTAGCTTTGGAGAAAGCTCTGAGTGGGAGAACCAATCCTTTGTTTCTTCGTTCTAGAGGTCTCCTATTCTATGAATACCATTTTTAATCCATCCTTTCCAAGGAGAGTCAGTACAGTGTAGCATCCTTCCTTGGGAGTCCGTGATCCATCTGTTGTTAAAAAGCAGCTGTTGGCCCCCCTCTTCCCATCTTTTTGGTGGAATCTTATCTGGAAGAGGTAACTTTCTCCATATTTTGATTAGATCTGGCCATAATGAGTCATTTTTTATATCTAATCTTGCTGCTTGACGTTTGGAGTTCGTTTCTTGGCTTGGGAGCTGTGATTTCCCTACAGGTATACCCCAAAAACGATTTTCTATCCACATCATTGGGTCTATCCCTAAGGGTGTTTCCGGTGCTAATCTCGTAATTTGTTCCCAGGCTAATGCCAACCATGGGGTGTGGGGGTTGAACAACAAACGTTTAATCCATTGAATTGCCAATGCCATTGCTTGCAAGGCTGGGTCCAAAATACCTAATCCACCCCTTGTCTTTGGTTGTATTACTGCTTGCCAAGCCACTCTACTAATGACATTTTTATAATCGTGATTTCCCCTCCATAGATATGCTGATACTTGACGTTGTAGTACTTTCAGGGCTGATTTGTCAAGAGCCCAAATAGATGATTTATACCAATTGAAGCGAATATTACATTATTAATAATGAGTGATCTCCCTATTAAAGATGTCTGTTTATCTTTCCACTGTTCCATCTTTGCTAGGGCGGCTCTAGAAATGCATTCATTATTTGCTGATGGTTTTCCTGTTGCTGACAACGAGATTCCTAGCGTATGGAGATGTAACCTGCTGCTGCTGCTTATCTCTACGAGAAGGTGCAATACTTTGTAAGGACACGAGTTCTCCGCTTCTAGGACTGCCTGCGGGGAGCTGTTGGTGGGTTCAGCAGCCTGGTTCCGCAACGTGGCGTGGATAGTTTTGTTAGACGCTGAGCCCGGTTCTCAGCTTGTTCGGTTTGGTTTCTCCTGGTAGACTGTGAGGACCCCGGCCTCAATCTTCTTATTCAATTTGGTAATATCAGCCTTGGGCACTGGGCCCGGTTTTCTCAACCAAAAAAAGAAAAAAAAGGCAGGATCAGGAACATCAACCGGAGCATCAACGGGAAGAGGGGACGGGGCCGCAAGGGGGGCAAAGGGTAGAGTTGGAAAGGGATTATTCGTTCCATTTCCGTGAATGGACAAGGGTGGACCCCAGGGAACCGTTACGACCAGCTCAGGAATTCACTGATCCCTTCCCCCCCCAATCCGCTGGCCCTGGAGGAATGTCTGTGGGACGGTATCTGATCATCTAAGTAGTACCGGTTTCATCTGCTCAGCTGCTCCTGTGCATTTTCCTAGCACAGGCTTTACAACTACAGTCAATTGTTGATGATCGGAAGCGGGGAGGCAGCCATGAGTCCCGGTGGCCCCCGGGTCCAAGATGGCAACCTGTTCTTTCCTCCCAGGCTACCGACTGCATAGTTTCTCTTAAAGAAATACACCCTGCACAGTCAATCCCCTAAGACCCAGGGCAATCAATGCTGGCAGGGTCCCAAGAGTTCCAAAAATGTTGTCATACAAGAATTTGATGTATTCAAGAAAACGCTGGACCCAGTTTCCAGCAGGTGATGCTCCCCACCAATAGATGGAGGATCGTGGAGCAGCCCACCAGGCAAATCCTCAATCCCGGTGGTTCTCCTACCACCATTGGGATAGAGGC
>BFEA01000106.1:1883842-1896853 GCA_003427395.1 Chara braunii | reverse complement strand
GAGAGAGAGAGAGTTCTTCTTCTTCCTCTTCTAAGTCCACCATCTCTTCTCACCCTCTCGCCACCTGACTTCTCATACTACGACAGAGAGAGAAAGAGTTGTGACTTGGGACTTGACGACATTGGATCCAGACTTGACATTTGGGATTCAGACATTTCGACGAGGGACTATTTGGTCCTGTGCCGAAGACTTGGTGTTCACGACATTCCCATCTTCCCCTCCTCTTCGTCTAACCCCTCCTTCTTCGTCTGTGTATGGTTGGGGCTGGCGCAGTCTTCCTGTGTGAAGCGCTAGACCCCCTTCACACAAGATAACGATGATGATGATGTATGTTCAAGGCTGCATTGCAATATTGATTGTTCGGATCATTGGTATCTAAGTCTTCGGCTGTGTTATCTTGTACTTTGTATTGAGAGGTTGGTTCTTGTTCTGGTCTACACGTTACAGTATGCAACAGAGTGCTCTACACCACAGCAAATTCTGTTGACCATGCACTCTGATTACTCACCTGTTTAAAGTTTTCACAGCCAGTGCCATCCCCGATAGCCGGACCAGCCTGACATTCAGACTGCAAATCATCCCGAACCAATTGGGTAAGGCACTCGGAGATCATTTCCTCATTCCACGGAATCCACACCCTGTTCTTTTTACCTTGGACTTCAGGACATCTTGAATGCCAAATCCGAACTCCCACTTCGCGTCCCATAACTATCATTCTGACCCATCCTGACCCCTATGAGATAGTCAACCCATGGGTTAGAAAAAAAAAATGGAAAAAAAAAAATAAAAAGAAAAGAAAAGAGACGCAGGACCCTGTAGGCTCTAGGGCTCATCTCCCGTCCCTGAAGTTGGTAAGTGGTGCGTGATTGCCAGCCGTAAAGAGAAATCATTGCGAATCAGCCCATATGGGGAGTCCTCTGGAGAGAGGAGAGAGCCACATAAGCCAGCCAATGGCTCTATCCTAAGCAGCCCGAGGGAGATAGGTGTCCGGGTGTCCCCCTTTCTGACCAAAAGGTTCCCCAGTTTCAGCCTGAGGTGATGGCCCTTGGGGGGGGGGGGGGGGGAGGAGAGGGGGGGAAGCGGGTAAAACCAGACTCGTTTCCTCCTCTTCACCTTCTCTGAGCAGCTCCTCCTCCTCCTGAGTTTGGGCGGTTCAGATCAATCACCTTGTCCTCTTGTGCATCCTCCGGCCTTTCTATCCCCACCTCTGCCCCCAACACTCGTTCTTCTTCCTCCTCCTCCTCCTCCTCCTCCTCCTCCTTACCTTGTTTCCGCTCCTCTTCCTCTGTCCACAGAAGCGCACCCTGCTCCCTCAGGGCTTCTGTCATTTCCTCCCTCTTCCTGACCTTATCTGCCGTTTTATGGGAACAGTTTTTCCTGCAGAGGCCAGCCACACTAAGGCGCAGATCACTTCTCACTATGAATAGAATCCTCTGGACTAGGACAGGACAAGTCAACGGGACTGGGGCAGCTATGATCAGTCTCAGTTGTCCACTGGCAAGGAGGCGCTGGTGTATGTGTCCACTCACCTCCTTCCAGCCCAATTTCCCCATGGTAGCCCTCTGTTGTTCATGTAAACCCTTCGCAAATGAAGGTTCACCTCTTCTCTCTCTCTCTCTCTGTGTGTGTGTGTGTGTGTGTGTGTGTGTGTGTGTGTGTGTGTGTGTTAGTCAACATCCCCAAAACAAATATATGTTTTTTTTCAATCTATAAAAACAAAGGTAAAGGGCAGAAGGCAACATACCTATCACAGAATGCTCCACCAACAAGAAAGAACCGACCAGTGTGTGTGTATGTGTGCGCATGTCCCTGCGAACATGTGCATGTGAGTGTTCTGGATCACGCAAATGGACACTCACATTGACTTGGAGGGGTCGGCAGGGATGGGACGGGGCAGTAAGGTGTCACTGTTTGGGTTGGCAGTTTACAGGGGGTGGGGTGAAAGGTGACTGTGGCTACAGTCATGACGGGGGTGGCAGTGGGGAATGCGGAAACGCGCTTGGGGCGGGCAGTGGGCGGGGGGGGGGGGGTGTTGTAGAAGCTTGGTTAGCTGGGCAGTTATCCGGGACTAGAATGAAATTTGTTAATTTGTTGGTTTGTAGTTTACTTGGAAGTGATGTGTCGGCAATCTCTCCCACCGTCTTTCTGTTGAACGCCAGGATTGCCATTTGAGGTCCTTGCGATTGCTGTGTAGGCTACATAGCCTTCTGTTTTTATGAATCCATGTTGATGAAGAGTTGTGAATAATGTCCTTCTTTTCTGGCCATATCTGGTTCTTTTCGAAGCATTGCTTGCAGACCTTTCCAAGCATCCTCTCTCAACTTCAAAGAAATAGCCATGTTCCAATATTTTCTCAACTTCATAGCCTTATTCATAGAGGGTGGAATCATAGATGGCCTATTTGGAAAATTATCACTTTCTACATAAGGTAGCAGCTTAGACGCATGAAAGACAGGGTATGTCCTGAGGTGTGGAGGTATATATATACGATAGGAAGGTTCATCTTCACCTCCAATTACTTTGAGAACTTCTCTGGGGCCATAGTAGATAGCTAACAGTTTTTGAGACACATTTTCGTCTAAGGAAAACTCTTTAGACTTAACCCAAACAAAATTCCCTTCTTGGAATTGTGAAGGACGACGATGTTTATTAGCTTGTTCAATCATTGGCAACTGGGTTTTCTATATGTTTTCCTTCACCTTTTTAATGTCTTCTTCATATGGAACTACGAATTCACGTGTACCTGAGGATAGTATTTGAACCTGGTCCCGTGTTAATGCATCAGTGAGACGCCTAGGCTTCCATCCTTTATGCAACGCGTTAAGCGTTCTTCGTGTAACAGTATGTATGCTATTATTGTAGGCACTATCAATATTAGGTAAGTTCTCATCCCAATCGATTTGGTCAGGTCAGACATATATTCACAAAAGTTGTTGGCAAGGACGATTCATTTGCTCAGTTTGACCATTCGTTTCAAGATGTCTGCCTGACAACATGGTCAACCTGGTTCCATAGACTTCCATCAACTTTTGCCACTGTAGACTGGTGAATCGAACATCTCTATCTGATACGATTGTTTTGGGAAATTCATACTCAGAGACCCATCGCATTTGAAACTTTTGGATGACAAGTTCGATTATAGCTTAAACAGGCAAAGGAATGAACATAGCATACTTAGAGAATCAATCGACGATGACCATTACCTAATTGTTGTCGTTTCGACTCTTAGTGAGATTCATAAAGTCAATAGAGATAAACTCACATGGCTCACTTGGAATTGGCAGTGGTCGCAATATTCCCATCTGATTCTCATGTGAGAGTTTGTTCCTCTGACAGACAAGACAAGTCCGCACATACATTAATACATCTTCCTTCATTCCTTTCTACTCAAAACATTCACGCACATCGACATACGTCTTCTTAAAACCAAAGTGACCTTCTGCATCATGGCATTCCCTAATGATTAAACTCTTGATTGTCTAGGTGAGGAACACACAATCGTTCGTCGGTTTTATCAAGCAAGACGAGTAAGCCATCAGTCATTCGATATTCCGTAAACAACTCAGGGTTCTTTCGTAGAGTTTCAATGATAGGACTCCAAATAGGATCACTCTCATAACCTTAGCGGATTTGTTCTTTCAGTTCATTTCCGATATGAAGATAAGAGACAATGGTTCCAAAGAAATTTGCACGTCTCAACAAAGCATCTGCAACCACGTTAGACTTACCTTTGATGGTTTTCACCTTAAAGTCAAATGTGTCAAGGAAAGCGGACCACCTTACCAACTTGTCGGAGAGCTTAGGCTAAGTCTTGATCCACTTCAAAGTAGAGTGATCAGAGTAGACAGTGAAATGTCTCCCTAACAAGTAGTGTTTTCAGGTATCTAGTACAGCAACTAAGGCGTACAATTCTCTTTCATAGGTGGAGTTGGCCATTTTCTCTGACGGAAGTCTTCTGGACATAAACTCAATGAGTCTATATCCCTTACCGTTATCCTGTTGTAGCACAACCCCAATCCCATACTGACTTGCGTCAGTCGTAACGATGAAAGGAAGAGAAGGATATGCAATCTTTAGGACAGGGTAGTGAGTCAGAGCATGTTTTAACGTTCTAAATGATGACTCACAATCTTTATCCCACAACCAAGGCTTTTCCTTTTTCAGTAATCTTCTCATAGGTGCAGCTTTCAAGGAGAAGTTTCTGACACACTTCCTGTAGTAACTAGGAAAAATTTTAGTTCAGTTAAAGTCTTAGGTTGTGGTCAATCTCTGATTGTTGTAATCTTCTTTTCTTCAGGCCTTAGTCCTTCCTCGTTCACTATATGTCCTAAGTACAAGACTTCAGACTTAGCAAACTCGGACTTCTTCGGATTCAGTTTGAAGTTGCCCTCGCGTAACTTTTGTAAGATCATTCATAAGTGTTTCTCGTGATCTTTCAGTGTTTTGCTTTACATTAGAATATCGTCGAGATAGACTACTATGAATTGATAGAGTCATTTTCAGAACAACTCGTTTATTGACCTTTGGAAGGTCGCACGTGTATTGGTCAAACCGAAAGGCATAACTACGAACTTGTAATGATCATACCTTGTTCGGATTGTCGTCTTGTGTTGATCCTCGGAAGCCACCTCGATCTGATGGTACCCTGACTTAAGATCAATCTTGCTAAAGTACTTGCATCCCTGCAACTGATCCAATAAATCGTCAATGCGTGGAAAAGGCTCCGCGTTTTCGATAGTGACGGAGTTCAAACCACAATAATTTATACATACCTTCCTTTTTGGGTATAAATAAAACAGAGACACCGTAAGGAGATGAGCTAGGGCGAATCCATCCTTTGTCAGTAAGTTCTTGCACCTGCTTTCGCAATTCCTCAAGTTTTCTAGGAGACATTCGGTAGATGGGACCCTTGGGAATCTTGCTTCCGGGAATGATCTCGATGGTGTGCTTGATAGCACGCTCAGTAATTCCCGTCGGTTCAGACTGCAAGTCATTGTACGCATCAATAAGTTTTTCAATAGAATGTGGATAGGATGAGGAACACTCACCTACTCGTTTGACAAGTATCATTATCACCTCCTGGTCCAACTTCTTCTTTACTACCATTGAGCGAAAAGTTGGGTAACTCATACAACAGACACACGTGGTTAACCAGGGGTGTTATTTTCGACGAATTTTGCACCGAATTGCACTGAAACTGTCATATTGTGCTGATTTTTTGCTTTTTTTCTTGTTTTTCTTTTTGTGTGATATATATGTGCTTTAGGGTACGTCATGTATGCAGTTTTCACATGTTTGGATCAATAATGAAAAAGTTGGCATTTTGTTGAATTCGTTGGACGCTTCATTTTGACTCGGATAGTGTCTTTGTGTTAGGGTTTCATAGCGTTTTTTTTTTTTTTTTTTCGTTCTTTTTGGCCTGTTTTCTTTTTTTATGTTTGCATTATGGTCTCATATTGTTTGTTTTTTTAATTTTTGATGAAATTCACACCGCAATTACCAACGAAAACGGCGAATATTTGGGCCCCCGTTAACCGTCTCTCACAACAGAAAGACAGAGTAGAGTCAGAGTCAGACCTATGATATAACTTTATAGCGAGTAATTCGGTCTTTTCATCCTTGAGTTTGAAAATTTTATCTTTGAACCTAACCTCTGGTCCGGCCTCCTCGTGCCAATCCATTCCTAGTATTATATCAAATAGAAGGTTCTTTTCTATTAGGAATGATATCTCGTGTAGGATCTTCTTACCTTCCTTAGTCTTAAAATGACATTTTACACGATCGACGTATTGAGAGACAGTGATCATGCTTTTGTCAGCCAGTATTGATGTAATAGGTCGAGGTAAATCTTTTACCTTCATTCTCAGATGCAATTTACGAATTGCCTTCTCTGAGATATAAGACCGCGTCGATCCTAGATCTAACAGGGCACCTACTCGCGCGTGTGTAATCTCAATATCCGCGATCATCAGCTTACCCTTAGACTTAGCTTTCTTCGCCTACGAACTTCGTAATGCTATACGTTCGTTGTCGAGCTCGTCAAGGGAATCGTGCAGTGAGACAAAACAAAGTACAGTGTCGGGGTGTTCTGGACGACGGGCAGAGGAACAGTCATCCTCTGCCTTAAGAGTCGAAGAGATAAAAGGGGTTATAGGCGCTTTACCTTTGTCTTCGTCCAATCCCTTCCACTTAGTAAGAGCAGATGCTACTCCTACTAGTTGCCCACTTTTGGGTTACGAATAAGCGGGCACCAAGCTATCACGTGTCCCACTGTGCCACACTTGAGGTACTGGCGATTGTCCATTTTGGATTGCCACTCCTCTCGTGTCATGTTCATTTTCTCCCAAGGTCTCCCGAACGCAATGTCGGGATGCTCAGGAAACGAGTGTGACCTCCTCTTCTTCTTCCATTGGCCTTGGCCTCCTTGTTAGCCATCACGGCAGCGTCGGCAGTGACATCACCCTTCCCAGATTCACTGCCGCTGTTACCTCCTCCTCCCTCAAATTCATCAAGAGGTAACTTTTCTACCGTATCATCATCAAATACTACAAGCATATGGCCCTGGCGCTTTTGCCGCCAAAGGACCCACTTGCCATAACCACCAACCGGTCCTGACTGTACCACCGAATCGTAAGATCCCTTTACCTGTGCGGTCATTTGCTCTTGTTGGAGAGCAAGGTCACGAAACTGCCAGTAATTATACTTACCAGACTTTGCCTCTGCCACAAGTTGTCCACGAATGGGCTCAGGTAGGGCACGTGAGTAGATATAAAGAATCTGGTTGTCTTGTAAATTCAATCCAGGTACCTACAACAGACGATTCACTTCACGAGACAACGCATCTACTGAAGTCCAACGTTTTTGGCCGATCGTGGTGAGTTCGTTGAAGGCCTTATCAGTCGTCGTCTTGTCAAGAAATCTCTCCTTCATCTTTTGGAGAAACTGCTTGAGATCAAGGGTCTTAGCCCACTCACCGATATCCTAAAAACCAACAACATTGGCTTCGGCCACACCCATTCCTTGGCTACTCCTCCCAGACAAGACGTCGAAAAAGCAACCTGACTTTCAGGCTCAACGGGTGCGGTACTACAATAAGTTTGGATTTCAACAATCCATAACAACAAGTTTTCATCCTTCTTATTGTTATATGTAAACGACAATTTCATTTTGATTTTTTCTTTCTTTTTCGGCTTCTCCGCTTCTTTGACCGGTTCCTCTTTCTTGGTGGGTTCTTCTTTCTTCTCAGTCGGTCTCTCAGGTTCTTTCTTAGAATTTTCGGCTTTGTCTGGCGTTGCTCATTTCATGGCATCCTTCAGTAACTTCTCTTGGGGTTCCTTCTTTACCAACTCCCCCCTGGTCGCCTCCTCAACTCCTACCTTGTCTTTCCTTTTAAGAGTCTAGTCACTGTCTCCAACGAGGCAGTGTTACTGTTAATCTTCTTTTCGAGAGAAACAAGATAGATCATGATGGATTGAAGGATGAATGCAAGCTCGCTGCCTGCTTCCTCGTAATGAAATTTTTGTCTTAATTCATTCATTATTCGTTCTTCTTCTTCTTGCGCTTCTTATAGTCTTCGGAACTCCTCGATCTTTCTCCTTTCTTCTCTCAGAGTGTTTTCTAATTGTCTGACATTTTCCTTCATCGTCTCAACAGACGGTTGCGATCCTACTTGCTTTCCTTTTTCTTCTTCTCTTTTCTTCTTTCTTTCCTATTTTATCTTGGCAAATCCGTCGGCGATATACCGGTCAAGGACTATTCGTCCTTCCTTTATGAGGTCCTCGACCTTCTTACCGGTCTCTATCAATTGAACGGCGGTATCCGCGACTTTCATATCACTTTCTGCAGCTTGCAGATTGAACTGACCATGGATCCGCTGCTCAATCTCTGAACCGGCGCCGTGTACCTCACCGAGAAACTGATGGAGAAACCCGAGCAAAGTTTGTTTCTTGGTTTCAATTTGGCCATGGGTTTTTAGTTCCCCCCTTTCTTCATCGGCATACACTATGAGAGGGATAAGAAAGAATAAAAGAGGAATGAACCACGCCAGGATATAAGCACGCAGACATTTCCAGAGAGAATTCATTTTTCTAAACGTGTAGATGCCGCATAATAAATAAAATCAGAAGACAGGAATAAATTCCACGGCACACGCAACTCCTATAGCAAGAATAAACAAAGCAAATACAAAGCAGCAGGTACTGAATCAATTTCCTACTCTAACGTTGTTGTCTGTTTTCTATGTGATGATGTTCTACAACATTAAACAGGTACCGCAGCCACGGCCAGTGTGATCAAGACAACAACACACTTGTGAGTACACACAACATCCACAAAACAAACAACAGGTAAGTAAGAAGCCAACACAACCACACAATCAATAGTTAGCTTTCATCCTTCCCAACAGTACCATCTGCAGAAGCAATGCGATCAACAGCTCATCCTCATCAGCGTGGCACGTGTCACCCCTGGAATGCCAACTTAGCAGCTCGAAAAAGTCTGCCACGTCAGCACGTCAAGGACCTGATAGGTCTTCAAAAAGGGGTGCCACGTCAGCAATGCATATATGCACTACACAACACTGGCGTTCCACGTCAGCACAATGCATCAACAACACAATGTATCATCAGCAGGTGTTTGCAACACATATCCTGCCACAATACCACATCATGCCACATAAGCAATGTGCCACATCGGCGGTCCCAATCTTCTCTCAACCAGCATCACGAAGCTCTTGCCGGTAAAAGTCTTCAATGCGGCCACGTCATCATCTTCAAGGGATAGCTGCTCGCACGTGCAATACTACAATCTCTAGACTTGCGGTATATACCGCGCACGTTCATAAGCGCGTTTCGTTTTGCACATGCGGCACTTCCCACTTACCTGGGTGCCACGTCAGCACCTGACAGTAGACAGCAGATTGCGATGAAAGAGTAGCTCCGATACCAAATTGTAATGAACCCAGTCAGGCAGATACTCAAAAGTCGTCAAACATCAGTAGTTTCATTATCTGCATCAAAGTCTCCAAATCATGAAGTGAAATCTTAAACAGTATCTCATTACCATCAAAAGAAGAGAGTGGAGGGGGAACAGACAAAGGAGAAGATGAAAGATCACACAATAATAATCCCTTCAGATCCCTCTCCTTCTCCGGGCTTCTTCCCTCTCCACGTCAACAATGATAATAAGTATATTCCTGATCACACACAATAGTGCCACGTGTACTTTATCTCGTGAAGACCATGAAGACATAGCAGATTCCAGTGTCGACGTCAACCTCAGGTGAGTACCCGATCTCCTTCATCCACAGATCCTGATCTTCCTCCTCCACACAACCAGTCACCTCATGTAGACAGCGTGGACAGTGCCACGTCAGCAGTCAAGATAGGTGGCATATGCCACATCATCAATGAAGACTAGTGGCAGCGCCACATCAGCATGCACTGTAAACCAGAGGCAGCGCCACATCAGCATGCTATGTAGAACAGAGGTAACGCCACATCAGCATGCAATGTAGTCCAGAGGTAGCGCCACATCAGCATGCAATGTAGACCAGAGGTAGCCACGTCAGCATGCCACCTCAGCAAGCCTAGCGCATAATGCAGGAAGCGCCAGCATGCTGCCTCCCTCATGCTGTCGTCCGCATCGCCAGTGCACAGCTAGCGTCTTGCCAGTGTTGAGCCAGCATAATGCCAGCGTCTAGTCAAAGTCGAGCCAGCGTTAAAGCAGCATAGCAAGACTGAGCGCTTGACTCACTCGAGGCCAGCCTTAAGTAGTAATTGTCGAGGCTGTCTGGCCTCGGGTGCTTTCCCCACAGTCGTCCAGATTGACTCACAGCTGAGGGTCCGGATTGTGCAGTTGCAGATGCTGTCTGGGTACCTGCATACAAACAAGTGTGTGCGCTTGACCGGTGGCCTGGGCTAGGTACCTTTGGACTTTGACTGTTGGGATCTCGACAGTTGACCAAGTCAACTGCCACACTGTCCAGGCCCTGAGTCCTCTGAGGGCGGCCGAGTGGGCCCTCAGTTTTCCACGAGACATATGGCATAGGTTATTGCATGACTCTCATATGTCTGTAATCCAGCCTCTACAACAACCTGGGCTTTAAAAAAAAAAAAAAAAAAAAAAAAAGATAAGTATTAAGTAGGCATCGAGGTTGTGTAAAGTGTGTCCCTCTAATATCCCCAGCCTCGTCCAGTCCTTGGTCTTGTCATCCCATAAGGTGAGGGCCCAGTAGTGGTTTCCCTTGCTGCCAACCACTTCTCGTTTCTGCCACCCAGGAAAACCATCTGTGGTCCCTTGAGGTGAGGGCCCAGTAGTGGTTTCCCTTGGTGCCAACCTATAGGCTGTGGAATAGGCGCTAGCTGACAACGTCTTCTGAACCTACAAGCTGCGGAATAGAGGCTTCTAAGAACTTTTTTTTTTTCATTAAAAAAAAGGCAAATTCTTTAAGCCCAACCAATTCAATTACCTTTTGAATCTGGACATTACAGCCTTTGAGGCCTTTTTTATTGTCATTATAGTCTTACGGGGAACCCCGTAGCAGCCACATCCGTGCTCAAGCCTCCAACGAGGGAACATGCAGGAGCTGCACCCACCAGCAGGTGCTATACCTGCTACAGCAGGTGGGCGATACCGGCCAGGGGTCAGCTGGTAGCATCAGGACCGAGCTTCTTCGATGGGCCAGTCACTGTACCTCCCCTCCGATCCCCTCCCCCTATGAACATCAGCAGTCTCTGCGCAATGCCACTCGGGGGGAGCAACGACATATCTCTAGGTGGCGGGTGCCAAGCTTGCCCAGGAAGGTGCATGAGCTGTCTCTTATACACATCTAGATGTGTATAAGAGACAGACTCAGTTCCCTTTGGCCAAAGGACCCCTGATCAGCATTGATTGTCTTCTATTTCCTGACTAACTGTGCTTTCGCTTACCTTTCTTGCTCCAATCATTGCTTCTTAGGGCCTAGCTCAGTTGGTACACCCATGAACTGTGGACATACAGACCTAAGTTCGAATCCCTCGTTTCAGACGAGTACAAAGTGGGAGAGAAAACTGGTGAAGGGGAAGGACAACTCATCAGCATTAATTGGCTTTTGATTATTATCTATTTATTTCTTTTTTTAATAGATTGTAATGAACCCCCCCTTCCCCCCCCCAAAAAAAAAAAAAGAAAAAAAGTTTAAAAAACAACCTTCTTTCTTTTTTTTTTTTTTTTTTTTTCATTTTTTTAAAAAAGGGCCCAGTGCCCAAGGCTCCAATTGCGAATTTGATTACAAGCTTATACCCACGCCTCTTCCCATTAGGGCTGGAAGAGCCTCAGCCACTGCTCCCCTGTAGACAGCTTCCCTGCATAACACGCCTGTATCGTAATCACGGGGCATTGATGGCTTCCCCAGGCGGGGAAGGATTAACCCCATTGTGTGCAGAATCAAGCTCCGCCCTACCGTGAGAAGTGGGGGAAACTCGAATAAGGCAAAGAACTTGATTGCAGGGTTATTAGTAGTTATATTGAGCTTCCCCGGGTTCCCCCTCCGATCGTAATTAACTACAAACCACTCAAGTGGAGGAAAGCCCTATTGCAGACAAATCCAAGGCCAAATACTCACGTAGCAGGGGAGCAAAACAACGACAAATACAACCCAGGCTGCCTAACACCACTGCGCCTCCTACCCTGCTATGCGGTGAAAATCTATGTTTATAGAAAATTGAAAAAAGGGTAACTCTCAATACGCACGTGACAGAACAGAAGTCATTCGCATAGGTATCGGTGCCAATCTTCCCCGCAGCTCCTTCCCTGCCACGTGACTGAATTATCCCCGTGGAAATACTAGAAATTGAAATCACGTATTCCCCATGGCATATCGCTGATCGACCACCTGGGCAAACCCTACCCGGCCTGTTGCCCCGTGGCCAGCGTTGGATGGCAAAACAGACCAATCCCAAGCCACCCCGCCCCCCAGTCACCCCGAAGGAGCGTGAGAAGACAAGCAAGAGGGGAGGGAGAAGGGGTGGGGGATGAGGATGCCCAATCACCATTACCACAGCATCAATGCTTTTGTTATTTTTGTTATTATTGTTGTTGTAGCAACCGGCAGTCTTGTGAGTAGCCGCATGCTACGTGACCAAACTGCAGAAACACTAAAAGTTGAAATCATATATTCCACATGGCATACCGTTGATCGATCACCTGGGCAAACCCTACCCGCCCTGTTACCACGTGGCCAGCGATGGATGGCAAAACAGACCAATCACACGCCACCCTGTGCCCCTGGGCGATCTGGTAGTCGCTATCCCACCCCTTTACTCCACCATCTCACTTCTCGCTCCCCCACCCACCCTTCTGGTTTGCCGAACAATCAATTCGACCCACCCAATCGCCCTTCCCCCCAGTCAACCCCAAAAAAGCACGAGAAGACAAGGAAGAAGGAAGGAAGAAAGGGGGGGGGAAGAGGATGCCCAATCGCCCTTACCCCAGCGGCATTGCTTTTGTTGTTTTTGTTATTGTTGTTGTTGTAGCAACCGCCAGTCTTGTGAGTAGCCGCGTCCGCAAACCTTGTTGCCGTTATTTGAGACGGAATTTTCGTTGCTGTTGGTGATGTCACTGACACTGCTGCAGATGCAAGTAGTGAAGTCGGCTCCGTCGTGTTGATTGTCGCTGTTGCCGAAATCATAGTCGCACGCGCCGTCATAGATGTTTCAATCGACAGCCTCTCCTTCAATTGATCGTAGTAATCTACTTCGTCGCTGAAGATCATGTTACAATTCATTATCAGGGTGTCCGCCCACTGCCAATCTACAAATGGCTCCAGTTCTGGATCCTCCACATCTGCCAGAGGATAGTTGACAACTGCTGGCACTTATCCTCCAGCCATGCGGTCATGGTAGATCCCCCCCAACCCACCACGGACCCAGCCCCGGGCCACGGAGGCCAAGGCTCCAACAATATGTTGCATACGCTGCTGCGTGTCCTCCAGCTCAGCCACCCATTCCTTTTTTTTTTTTTTTTTTTTTTTTT
>BFEA01000106.1:1843149-1855999 GCA_003427395.1 Chara braunii | reverse complement strand
CTCACACACACACACACACACACACACACACCTCCGCTCGCTTCTATACTTCAGAAACGAGAATGAATCGACCCCGCACTGCGGGATAATTCATTCTCTCAGAATCTCTCTCTCTCTCTCTCTCTCTCTCTCTCTCTCTCTCTCTCTCTCTCTCTCTCTCTCTCTCTCTCTCTCTCTCTCTCTCTCCCCCCACCCCCCACCCCCTCGAGGCGCCTTCCCGTTATTTCCTTGTTTTTTCTTTTTCCTTCTTTGTGTGAATAGGTTTTTCATTTTGTTGCTTATTGTCTGGTCGTCCAACTGCGACTGAGCGTCGCGGATTTGCTTTTCAAGCGGGGAAAGGTACTGGTCGTCCAACCACCAGTATCTCTGAAAGTCACAGCGCGTGACCAGCCACGACAATGATGAACACATGGGCCAATCAGATCCATCCGACTAGAAACACTTCTGCTCTATTTTTTCCCCGCGGCCGATGTATGGGCCAAGTAGGGCCAAGTAGGGCTTTCCTCAGCTCCTCTTATAAGTGCCTCTTCCTTAGGTCTTCTCATGACTGTGAATGGCCCATTCTTGAGGCCTTCTCATAACCGTCAAGGACGGTCTCTTTCTTAGCTCTTCTAATGACCTCTCATCACATCGGCCCGCGGGTGTCAGCACGAAACCCGCACCACTTTGGAGGCCGCCGATTTTCTTTTTCAACGGCACCCCACGCCGCGCGGCCCCTCCAAGTTTTGCTTGTGGCAACAAAAACTTTCTGCAAGGCTGGGGCCGTGTACTTGCGGTTTAAACCACCAGTACACACCTAATGTCGGCCGTGGGGCCATGTCAGAGGCCGAAAAGAGACGTCGCCACCGATTTCTTTTATCGACGGCGCGCTGGCGCCAACTTTTCCAGATAGGAGACGAGTTTCTTTTCAGCAAGGCTGGGGCCGTGTACTGGCGGTTTAAACTCTGGATGTCAGAGGACGGCAGAGGCATAGGCACACTTTAGTTGGCCCTTTAACTTTACAGCCTATGGGGTCCCTTAGCGCTTCTCATGACAGAGTACAGATGTCAGTGGACAACAGAGACATAGACACTTTCGTAGGGCCTCTAACTTCACAGCCTATTGGGGCCTCTTAGCTCTTGTCATGACAGACTATGCATGTCACTGGAAGACATTAAAAAGCCTTGTGCACAGGACTGATCAGGAAATGGAAATTTTAAAAATAATAAAAATTAATAATACTACTATTATTATTATACAATTTATACTAAAAAAACAAAGTGCCCGTAGTCCTTGGATCACAACATGGGCATTAGAAACACAGTATAGTTGGGCCTTTCCATTAGGCCTTTCCCTTTCTCGTACCATAAAATCTCTGCAGGCTGGGTTGAGCTGCCACCGGTGTTACGGCTGGGTCCATGCTTTTCCAGCAAGAACTTGCCAGGAGTGCACCCCCCCCCCTTGCCCCTTTTAGAAAAGGGGTGGAACGGCCTTCGTTCAACCCTTGTTACGTACTCTTCCATCCACACAGAAGTGTTCCAGCACAGAGCCATTTCTCCTTTGTCTCTAGATTTACCGGTGTCATCCGTGCACAGGGCCCATACTAATCTTCTGTGTATCTTTCCAATTTTAACTTATGTTCAGAGGAGGGGCACAGCACTTTCAGCAGCGCTTCCAAAATAAACAGCAGGCCTGACGCGTACCGCCCTGATGAGGCCGGTGGACGTTATGTGGACTGAGGGGAGGGCGGAAGTGAGCTACAGGGCCTACAGCTGCTCAGGAAAAAACAAACAAACAAACCTGGAAACAGTAAAAAGAAAGGGGCAGGTCGGGTCACCCCAGAGGAAGACAGGACAAACCGACAAATGGACAAGAGCCATATTTGGCAGGCAAGTTGTCAATCAGTCAAGACCACTCCCGACCTATGCAGCGGCCAGTACAACAACAGCCTGCACACAACCAGTCTGCCGTCCCTGCTTGTGGGCCCAGTTGATCCATGGGGAGGCGGCCCATCGGATCGTCCGTGAGTGTCTCGACGCCTTCCATGGATTGGGGGCCCGAGCGAGGTGGGAGCTGTTCCTGTGTCCCACCGTTTTTGTCATCTTCTGAGGCTGTGTTATCGACTGTGTCGTCCATGGGTGGTTCGCCTTAGGGAGGCAGGGGAGGCAGGGGAAGCTGCTCCTCTTCTGCACGGGGTGGCAGGGGGGGGTTGATGGGAACGGCTGTCTCCACCTCAGGGATCTGTTCCTGCTGTCTCAATTCCTCAGTCACTTCCGCATGGCGGGTGCAGATTGTACCAACTTTAGCCTGCCATTGCTTGAGGTATTTTCTCCGTGTTTCGTCTTCTTCTGCCTTGACTTCCCTTGAGATCCTTCTGTGCGTAGAGTAGTGTTCTAATTGTCGGTGGTGGTTGATCTCTGCGCCCACCTGCTGTTGCTGATTTTCCGACTGCCTCTCATTCCCGGGGATGTGGAGCAGGTTTGGGGGGTTCTGCTGATTCTGTGTGTCCCGCTGTGTGACCCGCTGGGAATTTGGCTGTGTTGCAGCGTTCTGTTGCCCTGTGACTTTTGTGGAGTTAGGCTGTGTGGTCGTCTGACACTTGTGTTTCTTGCTGTGGCTCCTGCGATTGCTGTCTCTATTGGTGTTTGGGCGAGGGCTGTTGCGCATTGGTCAACTGGTCGTTTTGTGGAGGGGGCGGGGGAGGGGCAGTCTTCTGCTGCTGGACCGCACGTTGGTGTGCGGGCGTATATTATTGCTGTGCAGTGTGGGGTGTGTGGAGTAGCTGGCCTGTGGGTGGGTGCTGCTGGGTGGGCGGCGTGTTGGTTCGGGGGGTCAGTGATGATCCCTGCTGCTGCCGCAGTGTGTGTTGTTGGTGATTTTGAGAGTGTTGCTTAAGGCTCTCCGTTGCCCCAGGCTGCAGATCGGGTTGCTGCTTTTGCTGGGTCCCCTGTTGCAGAGTGTTTTGTGACTGCAGTCGGACATCAACAGCAGGGCTGCAAATAGGGCCCACGGATCACCCCCTGAACCCCCACGGAATGGTCTCAGGCCTGGTGATAGGCCTCCCAGCTGGGCCGCAATACAGGACTGTCATGGACCAAACCGTACATGAAATACTGAGAAACGAAGCACCCCCCGGTACACAGTGCCGGAGGAATATCTAAGGACCCCCCGGTCGGGGACACCAGATAGTCCCCCTGATGCTCCAGAGGCTATCCCCCCGCCGCCAGGGACCGAGGTGCAGATGATAGACGACACTGCCACCCTGGAAGACTGGGTGGACCGAGAGAGGGGCTCAAAAGCCCGAAACAACCGCATGCTTGGCTCCAAGCGCCACACAAAAGACAGAAAAGTATGAGCCAGGTTGAAAGTCATTATCAATACCTTTCTCGGCCTTTTGGCTAAGATCAAGTGTAGTATCTGTTCTGCTCAGTTTAATATCTGATCCGTGGTCCATCGGGCCACATTATAAAAAAAAAAAAAAAAAAAGGTTGAAAGTCATCACAAACTCGGTCCTCATGGGCCTGTTGGCCCAAGGACGCTAGATGACCATCCCCCCCCTCCATTGGGAGAACATTTGGAGGGCCTTCACGAACACAGAATCACTTACACGATATATAGACGGGTTTGACGACCCATCCACAATAGATTGGCAGGGCGTCGCGGTCAGAATCAGAGACGCAGTGCATCAGCTCAGAGAAAAAGTCATAAGAGCACGACACAACGCACAACAACCCGGGCTCCTAACCAAAGGAAATATGGGACTGGTCGCAGTTACTGCGAACCAGACGGAGCGTGAAACAGCGGACATATCATGGGAAGGCATAACCTGGCCGACAATGATTGTGCAAGAACTGGAGAAGGTCATGGGGAGTGGCCAGCACCATGCTGCACTAATCACCGTTGGCCAGGATGAGCTGGTGCCAAAGCACCTCCTCAGACCCCTTCTCCACATCCAAGACGCCCAGGCAAAGGTGGCAGCAGGCCACAGACAACAGACACGTGCTGACGATCGGTCACATAAACAAATAACATTGATCTCAAAAACAGGACTCGAGTCGGACACCGAACAGGACGAACTGTCCGATGACAACGGACACAGTTCCGACCAGGACGACAGTGATCACAGCGCCCACTGAGAATTTGAATGGGACATCCCCAACACGGATCATGTACCCTTCACCCCATGGGACCACCACCTCATGCTCTGCCCCGGTGACCGACAACAGCAACAACAGCACGGGGAGGAGGGTACGGCGACAGACTGGGAACTCGGCATGCCTCGACCGCCACCCGATCGATATCAATAGAGACTGGTTGGAGATAGCGCAGAACAGGAAACTGGGACGAAACCGAAAAACCCCACTTACATCAAAGACCACCTGGCCACTCCAATCGAGCCCCACCATCCGATACTCTGGTCCGCAGGTGTGGTGGTACTGCCAATCAGACGGGTGGACAAAGAGGCACAATGGCAGTTGGGGCTCCGCCCCAACCCACTGCAGGTCCCCAAACTGGCCACCAAACACAGCGAGAGCCCCCAAGGACTCACACTGCAAGCATGGAGGGGCCAGGTCACCCAACGGCTAACAAGGAACGAGCTCAAATGGCAAGTAACCCAAAATGGGGACAGTGATGCTGTGGGTACGGTGTTCCCGCATGATCTGCCATTCCCTAATGGGGTGACCCCCATACTGCTCCTGTTCCCGCATGCTTCGCACACACCTCAGCCCGGACCTAATATGTATTGGATGACACAGCACCAGCTGAAAAACATGCCGACAATAAAACTGAAATCAAATGCAACTTGGTCCACTGAGGAGCAGATTCTCTTCCTATGCATCATCTTGGAGGAAGCGATCCTGGAAGCCCATCAGCAATGGGGCGACCCTCCATTCCTCAAACAGATCCAAATGGGGGCCTAGGGATCCCGAATGTCGTGCTATACAAGTGTACACTAAAAACGTATACCCCGAACTAGCATCGATCAACCAATTGAATGCCAGAACAAGCCCGATCTCTGGACCATGATGGGCCTGCGCAGGGCGAGCCCCACCAAGATGCAGGCCCACAAGACCCTCGAGCCCCCCCTGCCTTCCCTAGTCCCCCTCGCCCGGCCCCGCTACTGAGAAGACCGCCACAGTGGGCCAAAAAGGTGATGGAGTTCGATCTTTGCATTAGATCAGTTAATGTAAACGGGCTTGCCCAGCCAAACGAACAGAAGACGCAAGCGATTTGGAACCAAATCACCCAAGATACAAAAGGGAAATGGCCGGATGCAATAGCAGTGCAAGAGACCCACCTGACAGACTCTCTGACACACCAGGCGAGAGCCAAGCAGGTGTGGCCCCATACATCGTTCGCAGCCCCGGCACAGGCTGCTGCGTCTACAGGAGTGGCTATCTGGCTGCACCCCACGTCCAGACTCACCCCTATCCAAGCAGAATGGGACAGGATCGAAGGGGGGAGGTGGGTATGGCTTAAGGACTCACTTGGAACAGAAACAACCTACCTGGTGTGTATCTACGCACCTAACGAGTCGGCCCACAGAGTGGCCTTCTCCGCCTCACTTCAACAACATCTGCCCAGAGATGCACCCATAATAATGATGGGGGATTAAAACGCAACACCGGATCCACTCATGGTCGCCCTCACAAAACCAGCAGCACAATTAAATTCTCAATGGCCCGGATGTCGCGGCCCTGGGACGCCTCATGGCTGACTTGGCCCTAATAGACTCATATAAACAACTGCACCCGACCAAAAGGGCCTACACATGCGTTAGATCTAGGGGGACCACAAAAGTAACAAACTCAAGAATAGACGTTGGCCTCATATCAGACGAGCTGGTGGGTCTCCTCATGGTGGCGGATATCTGCACAATATCGCCTTGTAAGTCCTTCGACCACAGGATGACAGTATTAGGGTTATCCTTCCACTCCCACATTGCCAAAGGCCCAAGGTACTTTTGATGCAACTCTACTCTGCTCTCACACCCCTCCTTCCAGCATGTGGTCAAGGACTTATGGCCATACTGGTCCGCCTCTCTCTGTCTCTCTCTCTCTCTCTCTCTCTCTCTCTCTCTCTCTCTCTCTCTCTCTCTCTCTCTCTCTCTCTCTCTCTCTCGATTTCTTACGTCGCTTTACTAGGACTGTTGAGGTTGAAACATGTCCATTATTGCATAGAACATGCGTCGACTGGCTATTGTCCATTTAGCTCTTTGTGGGAGTCCATTGGTCAGTACCTGTTTCAAGGAAGGACTAACGTTCATTAAATTGATGAGATGTACATAGGAGGCGTCCCAGAACTCAGTGGTTGCTTCTTCATATTTTTCTTTTAGTTTTTGTAGAAGCCATTCTGCCAACTGCATCATTTTGTGTTCTATCGTGATAATCTCTTCTTCCCCTGAGGGGGTGGCCTCAGTCATGGGACTATCTTCTGTGGATTGCTCTGAGTCTATGTCCATAGGGGCGGGGCCAAAAGCTTCACTAAAGAGATCCTGTTGAGGGTCCCTCTTCTACTTTTGATGGTGGCCTGCTTCCAAAAATTGTAATGGTTGCAGCGCCCCCCCTTTTGTAACTCTCTTGGGCTTCCATTTTTGCTGATAATGAGATCCTCCTTTTCTTATTATTATTTTCCTCTTTTTCTTTGTATTTCTCCTTGAGAGGGGTAGGTCCAATGAAGTTTTTTTTTCACTGTCTGGTTCCTGTTCCATTTCCAGGTCTTTGTCCAGGTCTTTTTCATGTTGGTGCCCTTGTGTATGCCCCTTCGTGTGTTGAGATGGGGAATTCTTGTTATTGATGTTGATTACATCTTCTTTGAAATAATTTTGTGGATCGGGTTCTTGTACAAGTGATGCTTTTGTTTCTTCCTTTTCCTGATCCAATTTGGCTGAGTCATTCCTCTTAGACGAGCTTTGCAAGGCCTGAGAATTGGAAGGCTGGGGGGCAGATGTGGAGGTAATTTTGTTTACTATCCTTTCTACTGATTATGGGGGAGTCCAACTAGCTGGGGGGGTTGAATCCCAATTTGGGTCCCCCTCTTTTTCCCACGTCCATCCTTTTGCTTTTGTGCCCTTGCCTCCCCCCTCAATATACACCCATCCCTCATGTCCCTGGTCCACTGTCCTCCATAGATTACTCTTAAAAAGGTCTCTGATCAGCCTCCCTGTTACTCTTTGCTTTCTTGTTGGATTCTGTTCGCATGTCTGATTTGTGCTGAGGTGACCGTAGGCTTTGCATCGAAAGCACCACGGTCACAGTTTATGTGTTGTGTGAATGTGAAATTCCTTTCCTCCTACTCTGTAAGGGATTACATCATCCATGTTGAAAGGCAAATTTGAGGGATGATTAATTGCTAACATCAGATAATCATCCCTTCTTGCTGTGAAAGTTGGGATGGGATCGATGAAGTCCACAATATCGTGGGACTCCCCAAATTTGTGAATAAATGCAGCTTGGATTTCTATTGGGATATGACGGAATTCCACCCAATAAAAATCCTCCATCATCTGTCGACGCCGCTCATTCGGGCCCTGTTTTTGCGGGACCCATGGGTAAATTCGCACTTTCGATCGATCGCATATCAACTTTCTTCACCCATCAATCGGTCTTTTGTCCTCTTCATGAACACTAAGGATGGTAAAGACTGACGCATTAATGGGTTGTATCAAGAAATCTTCCTTAGCAGCTTCCTGACTTCCTTTGAAAGCTGCCAATCTTTTGTTCACTCATTTTATTTTTTCGTTAACCGATTTGAATGCAGCGTCATCATGGAATACCCAATTACTAGCATGTCTTCGATAGATTGTGTCGCGTTCTACTAGCATTTGGGGCGAATATGCCTTAACCATCGTTTTTTTTCCCCCACTATCTTCCACCCTATTTTCGGATGGGCTGATAAGTTTAGTTAAGAAGAACGTTTTTGTTGAGGACAGATTAGACAGGGGGATTTGCAGGTGTGGAGTCTGATGACCTGTTCTTTTTATTTCGAGTATTTTATTGTGAAAAGGACCTTTTGCCTTTTCAGCCCACGAAGGAGACGGTCCCCTCACACTGCTTTGTATTACAGAGGAGAGTAATTGGGAGTCAGTCCTTTCATCTGATGAGGATGGGGATTTATTTCCCACCATCATTCTTCCCTGTCCTTAGACCTCCTCTTCACTGTTCCTTTTTTCCCTACCCATGTTTCCATCTTCCCCTTCTCCTCCCACTCCCTCTTCCTCCCTCTGTCTCCTAACCCTGTTCCTTTCTTATGTTTTGCCTTTCCTCCCTCCCTTGCTCCACCCAACTGCCTCCTGTGGCGAAGGGAAACACCTTTCATATTGGGATAGCATCGTTCTTTGCAGATTAGTTATGAAGGTAGTTAGAGAGTTACTCCCTTCCTGGTGAGTGAAGTTTTGTTGGATCGCAGTCTCAACTTCCAGTGTTTGCATCATGGTGCTTGTCTCTTTCATAATCATTCGATTAGCCTTAACCCCTCCTCCCACTTCTCCATATAATGGGTTGGTGACCATGGTCTGGGTTTGGTGATGATTGTTCCCCCCTCCTCTCCCCACACTCGAGGAGATGAGGGAACCCATAGGAGAGAAGTTGGTTTGCTGACATATGGCCAATGAGGAGTTGCAAATGATTTGAGAAGCATTTGGTGTTGCCCTCTCTTCTTCTGTAAGGATTTCACCATCAAATGAAATCGTCATTGGCTGAATATTTTTTGACGTCACAGTTTGTGTGAGTTTGCCCTTTATGACGTGCCTTAGTGGTGTATGCAATTGTCTGGATGCCATCTGCCTTATTGCCCCACGAAACATCAGCATTGAGTCCACCTATCGGTGGACCCTCTGGTGTCGAATAATTCGTGTCATATTGGTAACAGATTACCCCAGTCTACAGAGATACTTGGTCCATAAAAAATAAACACAGAGGCACTACCAATGTCCAAGTGATTTCTTCTTTGTATTATTATTAATGATTATATATATATATATAATAATAATATTATAATTAAATATAATTAAATTATATATATATATACAGGGTCACCAGCCCGTACGTACGGAGGTCCACGAGCAGACCTCCGTACGTACGGGCGTTCGGGGTCCCGTACAGGGTCCGAACCCGACGGCGTTCGGCCCCCGCCAAAAATTATTTCGGAGCCTAAAAATAATTATTTTTTTCTGAATTTTTTTTTGTGAGTTGTCTATGACGTGAGGTACATGCCTGTACATTTTCAAGTCATTTGGCAAAGCCAAATAAGAATTACAAATCGCTAAAGATGGCGGTGTCAAAATGTGCTCGACCACGTATTTTTTCACTTTTTACTTTTTGTTTTCACTTTAGTTCGGGGTCTAAACAATTTTATTATTTTTTGAAACTTTTTTAGTGGGTATTCAATTATGTGATGTACACATCTGTAAATTTTCAGGCCATTTAGCTATGCCAAAAAAAAAAATGAAAAATCGCCAAAGATGGCGGTGTCGAAAACATGCTCGCGCACTCACTAAATTTAATTATCTTTTTATTTATTATTTTTTTTATTCTTACTATTTTCTTAGTATTTGTTTTCCGTGTTTTATTTTTATTTCAAATTTGGTAAGGAATTCGGATGTAATGCTCCGGCAAATCTTGTTTAATTTGTTTTTCTCCATAACATATCTTTTTTTTAGATTTTTTTGATGACTTTTTTTTTTTTTNTTTTTGGGTCCGCGTTCGGCCCGAACGGCCGAACGCATCCCCAAGGGGTCCCATACGGTCGGGCGTTCGGGTTCGGGCGTTCGGGTTCGGGCGTTCGGGTTCGGGCGTTCGGCCTGTCATGAACACCGGTTACCCTGTATATATATATATTTTTTTTTTCTTCTCTTTTTTGTTGGGGGGAATCTCTCAAGGAGGAGGGAGCATGGAGCAGGATAGGCAAGGGATGGAAGGGAGGAGCGAGGTTCTTCACTGTAACAGTAGTTGCTGTTGTCCGCTCCGTGTTGATCTTCGTCCTTGCTTCGTCTATCTTTTGCTCCTTTACGTGTTAATTGCAAAGTGCCACGTGGCACCCCCCGATGGCCAGGATCGTTTGTTCCCTTGTCCTTCTAATCCGACCTCTCGACATCACCATCCAACCTTGTTGAAGTGTCCTCCAATGTGGCGGTAAATGTTTAAATACCGCGCATCGTCTCCCACCGGTTATGACATATACCTCGTTGATCGCTATTCCTGATGGCGCACGCGGATGACTGCGAGAACCGCTGCCACCTTCACTCCATCTAATCACTCCTGACAGCCACACCTCTTTGCCATACGGGTGTGGATTGTCTGTCTTTCCCTCCACACCGCCACTTCTTCCCGGTGCTGCCCCTATTGTCGACGCGTGGCGTCTTGCCACGTTACTATTATTGCCTTCTGAGGGCGGTCATCAATCATGATCATGCCACTCCGTCAACTCCCTTACCTTCTTCGCCACCTGTTTGATTGGTTGAAATGTGGTGTCTTGCCACGTCACCGCCCTCACTAATTAGTGTGTGTTTCCTTCCATTGGCGCGCGCGGTCGGCCGCTTCGTCTCTAGTCTTACTTTCCTGGAGTGGCCCTCGAAAATGCTCCTCTTCTCAAACTGTTTGATGGCGCACACTTTCGACACCTGTGGTGAACTCGAGGTCGGCGCCTTCAAATAACTCCCCTTTCACCGTGCCGCTTGTTCCCAGTGCTGACCCTTTGTGGACATTTGGTGTCTTGCCACGTCACTGATGTTACCTTTCTTCTACTAGCGGCCGTCGATGGTGCTTCCGCCGCTCCGTTGCGTGGTGATTGATTCCTCGTTCCGAGAACGAAGAGTTCTCCGTTCACAGCCACCTCACGTCACCTCCCTAGTCTTTCCTACTGCGGGCAGCCCTCGAATATGCTCCCGTCGCTCTGTTGTGAACGACATCAAATTTAATCCGTGTCTGTCTTCTCCGATTGCGCGTGCTTTCAAAACCCATGGTGAACACGCGGTCGGCCTTTGAGTGTCTCGTGTTTCAGAGCGCCAGTTGTTCCCGTGGTGAACACGCGGTCAGCGTCTTCGAGTGTCTCCTCTTTCAGGGCTCCTATTGTTCCCGTTGCCGCCCCGCGTGACGTTTTGCCACGTCACTGGTGTTCAGCGAATGTCTTCCCTTAGTGGTCGACCCGTGACGCCTTGTCGCTTCACCGTCGAACTACTTCTTCGCCAAGTGTTTGCACACTGACGGCGCTTTGATCACTTCCCTCCTCCTTACCTTCCCTATTCCTAGCGCTAGCCCACGGTCGACACGTGGCGTCTTGCCACGTATCCACCCTGGCGCTTCGTTCCAAGAACGAGGAGTTCTCAGTCCACAGCCGCGAACCCTGCCCCGCAAGCCTGCTGCGGCGACTAGGCCCTCGCAAGCGCTCCCTCCTGGGCACTTTTCCCCTAACACTGCTAGCAAGAAAATTTCCTCATCGACTGACAGTAGGGCAGGATTTAGGAAGAGGGAACAAGTACACGGTTACAATCAAGGGAGACAACACAACTCACTACGGGATGTTACATGTTGACAGATAGCGCTGCAACAGGGTTTGAGCATAAGGTAGCACAGAAGAGAAAATCAACCCAATGTAGGCAGGATGGGGTTCAGGAGGTAGGGTTTAAGAGCACTGATACAGGCAATAGTCATCACAACTCACTATGGGGGGTAACAGGCAGATAGGCTACGCTGCAACAGGAAGGGTTTTGGAAGGAGGGCCACACGGGGGTGGCCACGGTTGCCCCACATGGCCACAGTTCCAGAAATTGGACACAATGGACTTGCACAGTGGCCCTGACACCAATCCTGGGCCTTGATAACACGCAATGGTACTGACTCAGAGAGACAGTGCATGCAGCAGCCAAAATAGTCATAGCGCTCTAGAACATACAAGGGTACTTAGAGCTAGGTTATACACAAGGGGCACATAAGTTGGGCGCAGGTTAACTACATTAACTCAAACACTAAAAATGTACAGGGACGCTGGACCCGATTTCCAGCAGGTGGTGCTCCCCACCAATAGATGAAGCCTTCAATACTGGGGCCTGCTTAAGGAGGATGCTCTTATCACCTCGTTAAGCAGGCCTCCAGGGCCGTGAAGTTAAAAAAAAACAAGAAAAAAAAGAACAAAAAAGAAAAGAAAAGAAAGAAAGAAAGGGGCAGGGTCATCTGTACAACCCAGGGAGGTGGCTTGCAATGTAGCACTGTGGGGAAAATTGTAATGTCGCACGTTGTGCTCTGGACTTTAGACAACACAACAGATCGAGAGAGAGAGAGAGAGAGAGAGAGAGAGAGAGAGAGAGAGAGAGAGAGAGAGAGAGAGAGAGAGAGAGAGAGAGAGAGAGAGAGAACACGCAGATCAAGGGAAAATTGTAATGTCGCACATTGTGCTCTGGACTTTAAACGCTGTGTCGTGGTTTAAAATTCTGCACGCACCGGCCAAAAATTCAATAAGCAGAACGTGACATTGCGGCAACTGACCAGACCGTCACCAACCCGCCTCGACACATTCAGCTAGATTCTGTGTGCACGTGTGCACTTTATGACCAACTTCAGCAGGAGAAAGAAAGAGATAAGCATGAGCGAGAGAATCCTGCCCTTAGTCATCTCTTGTGCCTCTTGGCCCCCGGTCTCTATCCTTGAGGCCACACCATGTGGCATAGCCTCTTCTTTTCTCCCATCCATCCACCCACAGACAGAGAGAGAGAGAGATGGCAAAAGACAGCAAGGGGGAAAGATGACAAAAGACAGCAAGGGAGAGAGATGGCAAAAGACAGACCAAGAGAGAGAGAGAGAGAGAGAGAGAGAGAGAGAGAGAGAGAGAGAGAGAGAGAGAGAGAGAGAGAGAGAGAGAGAGAGAGAGAGAGAGA